>OZ010573.1:34535788-34653288 GCA_963932145.1 Acanthosepion lycidas | reverse complement strand
ATCTCAGTTCAGCCATTATACCATCCGGGCAGGCTGCTGCTAAGGTTGAATGCCGTATAGGAGCTGCAAGGTCTGCTTTCGTGCGTCTCAAGTGGTCACTATGGGGGCAACAGGAGATTTCCATGGCTACGAAGGGGCGCATCTCTCAGGCTATTGTTCGGACTATCCTTCTCTATGGCTGCAAAATGTGGCCACTTAGAGTGGTTGACCTACAAAGGCTTGAAGGTGTTCGACAATGATTGCCTTCGCTGCATTCTACGATGCCACTGAATTGATCATGTGCCCGCAGCCGCTCTACGTTGTTGTCCGAGTCTTCGTCCTGTTCCAGCGTAGTCTCCAATGGTTCAGGCACGCAGTTCGATGCCCAGAGGGAGAGCTCATCCGCGAAGTACTTCTCCCTCCTTTTCCTGGCTGGCGAAAACATGTCTGTGGGAAACTGAGGATGTGGGCTAGCACAATCAAGGATGACCTCACAGTACTATCGGGTCCACAAGTAGTTGGTCTTCGACTACGGAATCGTGATTGGCTTGCCATTTCGTGTGACCTGGCTCAGGATCGGCGAGCATGGGCAGCGATGGTCCGTGATGCTGTACTTGCTCGGGAGGAAGCCGTTTCAACCCGATCAGGGTGAAAGCTGATAAAAGTCAAGTACCTGCATTACAAAGTCTAGTCTACAACAAGCATTTCAAAAGTGATGATGAGCATTCGTTGACCTAACAGAAGTTACGAGTGAGCGTCTAACATCACAAAAAAATCTCATGTTTGTTTCCAGGCTGTGTCATTGAACATGGCTCCAGATGTAAGAATTTTTCAGGCAAGCATCGATTTCATCAGCTGGAGTTCCTCTTGCAATAACTGTTAATGTTTGTCCAAAATCACCAGAGAGTTGCACAGCAATACCTCCCTGATTTGTGAATTCTGTCTAATGTCCTTGAGTGTTTTGTCCAGGGCCTCAAATGCTTGCTTGTGTGCCATGGTACATTCATCCCAGAAAATGAATGATGTTGCAGATAGGGGTTTCATTGTAGTTCAAATCCAATGGAAGTTTGAAAGTGCTATGTGCTGTACACCCTCCAGAGTAGCAGCAATTTCACATGATGCTACTGCTCAAGCTACTTTTCTTTGGAGTCTTACAGCAAATAAAAGGTTAGTTACAAAAGTTTTACCAGTACCTCCAGGTGCATCCAAGAAGAAAATCCCTCCATTGTTTTTGCTGATGGTATCAAGAACCTTCTGATACACTTGCTGTTGGTCTTGGTTCAACAGGGGTTCATTGTTTTGAACACATTGCCACAGTTCTTCCATGTTGTATCCTGTTTCTCTCAAAATTTCTGTTGATTGTCCAGTTTCTCCATTTGAACTCGACAGACCAAAATTGCAATTTGAGGATTCAATTGCAATCCTGGATGTGCAAGTCTCATTTAAAAGATGAGATATTTAAAAGTTAGAGAGTTATGTCCCTTTAATTGAAAAAGGGGGACACAGACATGTGTGTGTGTGTGTGTGTGTGTGTGTGTGTGTGTGTGTGTGTGTGTGTGTGTGTGTGTTCCATCACTAAAGATGATGGAAAAATAGTTGAGTCCTTGTATCACTCTAGAAAGTACCAAACTGCTGCCAGGTTCAAGCTTTACAAGACTCGCATCAGACGAAAAATGCAGTATCATCAACCCTTCAACACCTTTTCTTACAAACATTACTAGCCTCTTGATACTTTTTTTTACTTGATATTGCTATTTCCATGGCAAATGTTGAGCTACATTCCTTAGTTCCACCAGTTTTTGACCTTCACAGCTAGGATCCACCATGCTCCATACACAGGGTCAATTCATCCTTATTCCATTAGTTAGGAGGAAGCTCCAATCAGACAGTTTCTTCCCACAAAGTAACACTTTGTGGAACAGACTCCAGAGAGGATGCCTCCCTAATCATTACAATTTAACCCCTTCAAGCCTAGAGTCAACTGTTACATATCTTACATGTCCTTATGATATGCACTTCTCACTTCCTCCTTTTAAATCCTTACAACAACCTCATTCAGTAATCCTCTACCTTGAGTGGCTCTTGGGATTTGTACTGAGTGAACAATAGTATAAAATTAAAATCCTAGATAAGCAAGTACTTTATCAAAACTGCTATCCTTAGAGAGATGTTAAATCAGGACAAAATAGCAAAAGCATCATGGGTGTCAACAGACAAGCAGATACCTTAATAAAGAAATGAGGCCCTCCCTGGTTTAAGATTCACAGATAATTGTCTAAATCTAAGGAATCTTTGGCACAATCAAAAATGCCTAGCATTACAAGTGACATTAAGAAACTAAAAAGGGAGAGTATGGTTAAGGAGCCTGTGGTTTGGGCCAATGAATTCCAACTTATTTGTTTCACAAAAAAACTTTGAAACTGAGCAATCTTTGTGCATGAGAGGGGAGGAAAATAAGAAATTCAACTAGAAACCATATATATTTCCCTAACCCTTTCCACTATGCATCACTCTTCCTCCTCACATTCTATGCACTATTCACATAGACTGAACCAGATGTCAAGCAGATGACATGTTGGGTGGTCTGCTCTTGGAAGAGTGAGGGAGTATATAACAGAGCTTCTATGACAGCATCTAGAAACTATGGCAAGCTAATTAAACATTGGCAAATATGAATTTTAACAATTTATAATATAATTGTTGCATAACAGATTGAAGACTAGATACAATAAGAAACCTTTTCATTAAACTTTACACTTTAACTTAGAAGTTTCATCACTCAAATATTTTTCTTTTTAACTTTTGAATTAAAAGTTCAAAGTACATAGAACTTAATTCTCTCATTACAACCAGTGACAAAAAAAAGATTGCATTGTCAAAAGAGCAAACAGCCAAGACATTCTGTGTTCATTTTGCTATCCTTAAATTTACAGGTGACACATGAATATTCATGATCATTGGAAATGTTGCAAAAACTGAAACTAAATAATATTGAGAAATCTCATAAAAACCTTATTCATATTTGTGATTACATTTCAATAAATATACATTTGAATGACTTCTATATCATTTAATCAATGAGGAGTTAAAGATTTTACATTTAGGCAGAGTGCCCTAAAATTTCTGTATAATTTGAAATTCTGTTATCTTCTACAAAAATAAAAAGAAGTCATGAAATACAAAAATAATTCAAATTTCCCTTCTGCAGCAACAGTTTTAATTTAAAATAACTAACACAAATAAATGAAAAGAGACAAAATCTTTTGAATACTTTTACAGCGGCGGGGGGGGGGAGGAGGTTAGAGATTTCAGGTGTTGAACCAATGATGTCTCAATTACCACTAAATATCATTAAAAGCATGTTTGTCTTAAAAACTCAAATATGGTTACTTAATTCTAAATGGTGACAAATTTTGCTAACTTCCATTTAGATAAAGATGCCTGAACAAAGTGATAAAGCATTCTTATCTACTAGTAACTGGACAGGCAATAATTCTTGACTTAAAGAATCTGATGATTTGGCTTTATATTCAAATAGCACAATTCAGGGACACTTTTCTATTGAGATCAAGAAGATTTCAAGTGTGAAATGAAAAACAACGATGTTTATATAAACAAAATATACAGGTTGCTTTATAAAAATACCAAAATGAATTTACAAGTTTTCTGAAAATCTGGCCAGACTCGAGTAATGCAAATGTTCTTACAAGAAAAATGTCATTTTATTTATGTTCATTTAGGATTTAAATGGGAATCCTACCAATTGATAAATGTATCAGATAATGGATCCTATTTCAACCAAATCTATATTGGCAAAACAGAATGTGATTCACATTAATTATATGAACACCAGATTTCATTTTTTAATTAGATTTTAAATTGGCAAAATCTAATTTCATAAATACATAAAAAAAAAAAAAAAAAAAAAAAAAAAAAAAATCTAGTAATCCTGATGTATTCTCTCAACAAAGCAGATATGAAATAAAATCAGTTTTTTTGATGACTGATCAGCAGAACAAATCAACATAAGGCTTTTCAAACTTGTATTATATAATTAACAGATTAATTTATTTATAACTGTCATATAGGAATAAAGTGTTGCTGCTGAAATTTGGGTTTGAACATGGATTGCCAAAGAGCAACTACAGTTGACCTTGTCTTGAAATAAGTAGATCATGTGACGGGTAAAAGAAAAATTTATATATATGGGAATTAGCAGCGTCTGACCAAGTATTGTTTGAAGGCATTACTATTATTGCACCTGTGATTTACAAAGTCTCTCCTACAAACAAGCATTACAAAAGTGGCGATGAGTATTCGTTGAACTTATACGAGGAAAAAATAAAATATATGTATCCTACATGTTGTAATAGGATATTCAGTAATATTTACCACTTCAAAGAGACGTCATATTTGCAGGACTACAGAGAAATACACAGGCAAAGTTATTCAAAAATCAATCTACAAAATATTCAGCGAAGTACAACAAAAACTGAAGAACTGAAAGCTCTCATGATTCAAATGTTGGTACTATGAAAGCAACAACAAGAACAACAGTTGCAGCAACAAAAACTATAACATGAACAGCAATTACAAGTACAACAGAAGTTTTTTGAATTATTTACTAAAACTACAGAAGAAAAGATTCCAGATTCATTCACTAAAGAACAAAAGATGTCATGAATATGGGAGGGTAGGATACAAAAGTACTTCTTGCAGATACACAAAAAAAATAAAAATGGAGGAAAAATAATATGTGTGTGAGCATAATACATGGAGTAAAGATAAGAAGCATAAAATTAAAACTAACAAGACTTTGAATGTGTTTTTAACCGAGTTAGAAATATCTGAAAAGAGGAAATTTGTTTTAGTGGAAATTAATAATGTAAAAATAAAATTACAACTGGATATGGGATCTGATATCACTATCATAAATGAACAGACATGGAGAAAAATGGGTAAACCCAGATTATTGACTTCTAATAAAGTTGCGCATGGAGTTTCAGGAATGACTGAACTTTTTGGGTGAATTCACCTGTAACATTTCTTTTGTGGGAAAAACCAAGAAGGCAGTGTTGTTTGTATTAAAGAATACTGCTAATTTATTTGGAACAGACTGGATTGTATTGTTTGATCCTTAGGACCTTCCAATTAACGCTTTTTGCAACAAAATAAATATTGTTACCTATTGTGCTAATATGGCAACTGAAAAATTAAAGAATTAATTGACAAAGAGTTTTCCAGAAGTTTTCTCAGAAGATCTAGGGACATACACAAAAACTAAAACCAAATTTGAATTAAAAGAGAATGTAACACCAACATTTAAGCAAAAAAAAAGAAAAGAAAAGAAAAAAAAAAAAAGGATACCTTTTGTAGCTTTAGAACCAATTAATAAATAATTAGACAGACTAGAAAAATTAGGTGTGATAAATAGAAATAGACTATTCCAAATGGGCATCACCAACAGTTTACGTAAAAAAAAAAATGAAAGAAAGAAAGAAAGAGATAATAAAATCTGTGTATGTGCTGATTTTTCAACAGGGTTAAATCAAAGTCTAAAAAAATATAACTACCCGTTACAAAGCCCAGCAGAAATTTTTGCCAAATTAAATGGTGGTAAGTTTTTTCTAAATTGTACCTGTCAGACGCTTACCTACAAGTATTAGTAGATGAAGATTACTCAAAACTATTAACAGTTAACACTCAGAGGATTATACAAATTTAACCAACTTCCTTTTGGTATAAAGGTAACACCAAGCATATTTCAACAGATGATGAATACGATGCTTGCTGGTTTGGATTATGCACAAGCATATTTAGATGATGTACTTATATATATATATATAAAAAAAAAAAAAACAAAAACAAAAAAACAGAAAAGTCAGCCCCAAAAGAAACACATGGAATATGTAAAAAAAAAAAAAAAAAAAAAAAAAAAGCATTTGAGAGAATTAAAGAATATGGTTTTGAGATCAGTGAAGGAAAATGCAAATTGTTTATATTCCGACTTAAATATCTAGGACAAATTATCAATGAAAACAGTAAATGACCAAATCCTTCAAGGGCAAATGCAATAAAAGACATGCCTGCTCCAACAAATGTAACAATAACCTGCTAAAGAAAGATATGAAATGGAATTGATCAGATAAATGTCAAAGTGCTTTCGAAGAGATCAAGAAAGTCTTGACATCGAACTTGTCACTAGCTCATTTTGACCCTAAATTAGAGATTATGGTTGCATCAGATGCAAGTGATTTGGGTATTGGAGTGCTGATACTACACAAATATGAGGACAGAAAAACTAAACTAGGTACCTCCATGAAATCGCTAAAAAAAGAGCATAGTTTGATGAAAAAGACGCCAACCTTGCCGAAAACAAAATTTTATTGTCTAAATGCTTATGTTATTATTAAGAGGAAAGACCAAAGTTTTTTTTAATTATTTTTAAAAATTTTTTCCTTCTTTTTAAAACATTCTAAATTTTGATTAAAAAAACCTTGTGTCTATTTGTATCAGCGGAACTAGTAAATAACAGACAATTTTTAGCACATTTTTGTGGTATGACACACATTAATTTGAAAAATCGTGCAAAAATAGAAATATTTGTCGGATGTTAATGTAACTTTCAGGAACTATTCACAGATGATCGAAATTATTATATGTTTTTTTTTTTTATTAAAGTCATGGTAGAAATATTTTTTAAAATATTTATTACCCCCACCCATAACTAATTTTATGAAAACGCAAGAAATTCGATCACATCGGGTTTAGCGATTACAATAATTAAAAGCACAGGGCTTTGAAGAATGCAAATCATGTTTTTTTTGTTTTTAATTGGAGCCAACGTACCTGAAAATCAGCTCCGATTTGTAACATACAAAACTCAATAAAACAAAGATATTATTTAATTTCAAATGCTTTTATTTGCTTTTAATTGTTTTTATGAATATGGACAATATTTTCTGAAAGCAAAAAATTTTTTTTGATGAAAAATGAATTTTTAATACAATTATTTGTTATTTCTTTAATTATAATAGATTTTACATTAAAGTTGTTAAAATATTATAAAATTAGTTAAAAGCCCCATCAGCTTTCCTAAGTGTCCTTATGAGATAGATCTTTTTTTAGCGTGTTGTAAATTGTATCATTTTGAATAATCAGAAGATTCACAGTAATTAAGAAATTTAATTTTGTGCTTATAACCGGGCTGTAATTATAAAGTACGGAAGACCAACCAGAATATAATTAAGTTGCGTTATTTGAGTTAAGCATTGTTCTCCGCTGTTAAGGCCTTTACTTTTGCGAAACACGTGTGGAGAAGTTAATTTGATTTTTCAATTTTAACTGAAAAGGGTACCTACAAGTATCAGTATCATCTTATGAAATTTATATGATCTTATTTTTATATTAATCTCAGTTATGACATTTTTCCATAAATGAAATATCAAAATTAATAATAAAATGAATGCAAATACAAATAACAGTAAAATGTAATAAATGTACATAAAATTATAGTATTTTATGTACAGTTCTGATAAAATTTCATAAGAAAGGTACTTATAAATTAATTAGATACATTTCTTAGGAAATATGAAATTTAATGTCACTCTTAACAGTCTTATTTTCCATAAAGCATCATAAACGTAAAGGTGAAAGCTAAGTACAAAAAAAAATTAGACCACTGAAAGTTTTCGTTAAAAATAACGAGGTAAATAATTTGTTCACTTAAATGTAAATTATTTCACTTTTCTCCTTCCGTAGAACAAATTAGCCTCATGTAATTCGTAAATGTCATTCATCACCTGTCAAGAGACGCGAAAGTTTATGACCTGCTTTGTTTTATTTTCAAATTACATCTTTTTGGCACAAAAGCTAAGTTAAGTTTGGTTCAAAATATTTTAAATAAACATTATAATTTCTGATTTTCTTAAAATAAGTTTTGAAAAAATGATAATTGATATTTAAAAGAATTTGAAAGTGAGATTTCCAGTTTTTTTTTTTAATGGGGAAAAAAAAAAAACAAAAAAAAAAAAAAAAAAAAACTAGATTTTTAACAAATATTTCGGACGTGCTAGGAACGATTAAAAAATGGGAAAAAATACCCCCAAAATACTTTGATCTTTCTTCTTAATAATAACAAACATCTAGACGATAAAATTTTGTTTTCGTCAAGTTTGGCATCTTTTTCATCATGCTATACTCTTTTTTTAGCGATCTCATGGAGGTATCTAAACTAAACCAATAGCTCATGATTCAAGATCATTAATTGCAACTGGAAAAAGCTACAGCCAGATATAAAAGGAAGCATTTGGTATCACATTTGCTATAAAAAAAAAGTTTCATAAATTCATACATGCTAGAGAATTCATACTACAGACAGACCATTCAATGTCCATTATCAGCCATATGTGGATAAAAAAAAAAAAAAAAAAAAAAAAAAAAAAAAAAAAAAAAAAGAAGAAAAAGGTGATCTACACATATATCAAATAGACTGGAGCTCTGGGGAACTATCCTATTGAACTAGAATTATAAAATGGAGTTTCTATTAATACTATCCCAAAAATTAAGTCATGCAGACAGATTATCTAGACTAATACCAAAATTCTCTGAACGACTTGACAGTAATTGCAGCAATAAGGGCCAAAAATAAAATTAATAATGTATTATACAATACTGTAAGTGACCTGCCCATAACATTGGAGCAAATAAGAATTAAAAAAAACAAAAAAAAAAAAACAAACAAAAAAGACTTTATAATGATAATGAAGAAGCAATTAAGATCTAAAGGAAAAAAAATATGACTGGAAATAATGCATTTTCATTATTTAATGATGTACTTATGCATGCAGAAAGAATTGTGATACCAGCATCGTTACAAAAACGTATGTTAAAAGAATTTCACAGAGGACATCCAGAAATTTCTAGAATGAAATCCTTAATGAGGTGTCATACTTATTGGCCAAAAATGGATCAAGATATTGAAAATTTAGTGAAATCCTGCAGAGGTTGTGCTCTGACAAAGAAGTCACTGCCTATCGAAATTCAACCTTGGCTGAAAACCGATATGCAATGGTCCAGAATACATATAGACTTAACAGGACTGTTAAATGGAGCATACTATCTAGTTGATAGTTACACTAAATGGCCAGAAATATTAAAATATAGAAGACAGACTACTGGTGAAAATAAATTTCCTACACAAGGTTTTTTGCAAGGTTCTGTGTTCCTGACTATCATTTCAGACAATGGGACACAATTCACATCTAGTGATTTTAAGGTTTTTTTTTGTAAATCATTAGCAATAGAACATATTACAACTACCTCTTATCACCCAAAATCAAATGGATAAGTAGAATAGTTTACCGATATGTTGTAAAGGGCACTAAAAAAAGTCAGAGGGAGAGGAGTCAGATGAATGCTACAATTTCTTAGTGTTTTCAGAATAACACCAAACCCAAACACCATATCTGGAATGTCGCCTGCAGAGTTGATGTTCACTAGGAAGATCAAGTCTGTTTTTAATAAATTACCAGAACGTAATGCGGGAGCATCAAGAAATAACAATACAAGTAAATACTATAAACCTAGAGATAAAGCATTTTTTAAAATGTATCAATGTGGAAAAGAATTGTGGTAAGATGACAAAAAAAAAAAAAAAAAAAAAAGTGATTGACAAAATGACATACATGGTACAGGGATAAAGGTGGGAACATAAGCGACACCATAATCAGTTAAAACAGTTTCACCGATTTAAAAATGTTTCCAAAAAGAGGTACCCATGGAAATTTTGTACGACATGTTTGATGTACCCATGCCATCAGAAATTTTTGAACTAAGGTTCTATGGTAAGAGAAAAAGAATAGCAACAGACTTTCTAAATATTGAACTGAAGCTGAAAAAATACATACTCCAGAGAAAGTCATCTCAAAGGGGAGGTGTCATACAGGAAAAAGTGTCACTGCTGACATTGGGTTTGAGCACAGATCGCCAGAGAGTGAACAGAGTCCAACTCATGTTGTTTTACCCATCATCATGTGATGGGTAAAATATATATATATATATATAGGAATTAGTGGCGTCTGACAGAATATTGTTCGATGGCATTACTAATGTTGTATCTGTGATTTAAAGTCTTTCCTACAAACAGATATTACAAAAATATCCACACCCTTTATCAATGTTCAAATCAACAATTAAATAATTTGTATGAACATATCTAGATTTGCTTCAAACTAATTTATTTATTTATTTTTTTTTAAAGTAATTTTCACCCAATACAAAGCTCAAGAGACATTCAAGGTAGAGGGTTACCCAATGCTGTTGTATGAGCAGAAGAATAGGTGATAAGTGCAGTTTATGAGGTTATGTAGAAGAGAAAATGGCTAACTGTAGATGAGGTGTTTAATATTGTAATCATTGAGAAAACAGCCTGGTGGTTGTCTGTTCCACAAAGTGCAGTTCTTGGGAAGTAACTATCCGAGCAGAACTATGTTAAAGAATTATGAATTCCATGTTTTTATTAGACATAAAGAAGGCAAATCTGTTAAGATATTGATTTTACAACCAACAGCAAATGAAGCATTCTACAAATGCCTTGTATATTTGTCTTGAACTGTAACATTTTAATATTATATTTAAGCCAGTCCAGTGAGGCAGTAAATTGAAGTGAGTATGCTGGTGAAACAATATTTAAGTCAAAAACAAAAAGGTTAACTAGGGACCACACAACATTCAAATAAATAGGGAGAAATGTTAAATAAAATTTAATTTATATTCTGTGATAATATTGGTTAATAAGAATTTTGAAATAACAAAAGCCATTCTCCCACAGGTTCATTACAGTGACTCAAAAAGATTGAATATAAGCCTAATGTTTATGTGTGTGAGGAGAAAAGCATTGCTACTGTAGATATACTTCCACATCTTTTTAAAACTCACATTACCTGCTACTGATAAATATTACATACATGTTTTCAAGACAATGTAAGATATTAGTGTGTTTCATAAACTAACTACTGCTTAGTGCTATTTTCAAAACAGCATAGACATATAGTTGTGTACAATACAACTTGTTCTGTGACATGGTTGTAACTTAATCTGTATTACAGAGTATAAAATTAAAACCAAAATAGTGGTGCCTATGAGAAATTTCTATCTGCATCTTTATATAGTCATGTCTTTCCAGTAAATAACAATTTTATATTTTTCACAAAATAGGTCGGTACAGCCAGACAACAATGCTATAAAAATAATATTCAAATTCAGGCACAAATAAATAAAAAGTAATAAGCAATGCTATTAGATTGTAATGCAGTTTTTTTTTAGCTCCTTATTCAAATTTATATAACAATATGTATATCATGAGTAAAATTTAAGATTGCAAAAGCATCTTTAATAAAAGAAGCAAAAATGCAGATATCTGTATAATTTTTAAATCTAACTGCATACAAGTAAACATTAACCATCAAAGAATAAGTGAAGACAACAGAAAAACAACTTGTAGAACTAATTATTGAGCAATGTAAAAACTATCTGGTTTATAAAAAAAAATCTTCATTGATTCCCATTTACTGCTTTGCACTATGTTGTAATCTTTCAGTAAACCTTATATATATATATATATCATATTCTCAAACTTTTTCAGTTTTCTTTGCAAAGAACTGTTCTAAGTGCTAGGGAAATAATTTTATTTTTAAGCAAATTTTCTAAGTCTGGAATAAATATACAACATCGGGATGTATACAGAGGAGTGAAAACTTCCAAGTCAAATTGGGAGACTATCTGGCCACCACAAAACAGTCCAGCATTATCCTGAATGATTTTTGTCAATTGCTGCTTTCAACTGATGTAATTAGTAATAATAATTGTTTGAATCAATCATTCTCCAGAAGGAGCTTATAGTGGTCACCTCTGCAATCCCAACACAAACACATTATCTTTGGTTGAAAATCAACCTTTGGCACTGTTAATGATTGTTTATTCTGCTTGCCCTATATTCCGTTGTTTTCCACATTATTGTAAAGTTCACTTTTCAGCAAGTGCCACATTTTGTTTCAATGTATGAAAGACACACATCAAAGTGACTATCATAACCAAGTTGGTACAAAATATTTCCAATGATTGATGGTCTGGTTTGTTTTACAGCATATCAACCTCAATGCCAACAAGGATTTTATTGCTGGTAATATTTTTTTTTCAAAAATGTATTGCTGGTAATAATTTAAAAACACTTTCATAGTGCTTTGAACTGAGTTTGGAGGTTAACTTTTTGCCCATAGCTGGAACCCTAACAGGTGCTACCACCCTGGGTCAGAGTGGACCTGGGAACACCAGCAACCATGCTCCTCAAAACCTCCTGAGTAGAAGCCTCGCTGTTGGATGTAGTTTATAGTCTTACCCAGGATGCTCCAATGGTTGATATATTGAGAATTTTATTCTTAAATGATGTCTTAATGTAATCATTAAACCTTAACTCATCTACCCAACCAAAGAGCACTGGACAGCAAGAAATCTCCAGCACGAAATGCCAATCTGCCTTTAACATCCTGTCATTTGTATAAATATTCTTAAATTGTACAATATCTAAATTTTATCTATTTAGAAAAAAAAAAAAAAAAAAAAAAAAAAAAAAAAAAAAAAAAAAAAGCATAATACACCAAAAACTTTTTTTTTTTTTTTTTTTTTTTTTTAAGCTTCAAAATTAGTATTAACAGACAAAAATTTGCTTGGTGCAAAAGCCAATACTGACAAATATAAATAGTGATTTTTCTGAATTAAGTTAATTACAATTAAATGCTCTTAATACAATCTAATAAAAGTATAATGAACTTTTTGTCTAACCCATTATTTAACCAAAGCACCTTTTACATTTATTCTCCCAAGTTGGTCATTGATGAGAAAAAAAAAAAAAAAAAAAATGCATTAGCATACAAACATTGTATTCTCACTTATACAGATCTAACACTGCAAGTAATCTCTTTAGTCACTCTTCAGCACTCCAGTAAAAGACAATATTTTTGTAAAATTATTTTTATTATTTTAATTCTTTGTAAGGCAGATTAAACAATGTCACTTTTCAGAGAAAATATTCCCTATACTGGGAGTTACAAAGTTTGAGGTTTAAATTTAATTTTAGATATGTGTATCCCATAGCTACAAGTTACTTTTTACAAAAGTAAAAAAATGGGGGAAGGTTAACAAACATTTTATAATCCCATTTTCACATATTTGGTTCAGATCACCGCAAACTGTACGTCAGGATTTACTTCACTTAATTAAAAGGGTAAAATTCAGTTACCAATTTCTGGTTGTCATAAGCAAGTCTCTCCAGATTACTTTAAGATTAGAAGATAGAACAAGAATGCAAAGAAAGATGCAAGTTAAGAATTCATTTACAATACAAAATCTTTTTACAGCAGATCACAAGGCTTTTCTGTTTTTACAGGTTGACATTATCATGAGATCCAGGCTGCAGAGGGATGGGCATTTTTATATAGTCTATCTCTATACTGGTTACCATTCAAGGTCAGAAAGTCCCATCTGTTCTACGATTTAACCCATAGCAGTGGGGAGAAGTAATGGATTCATACATTTCCCCAAGGTTAATTGTGCAAAAGTGGACATAAACTAAACTGAAATTCAAACTCACCAATTTCTCTTTCCAAACTGCAAACCACAGTCACTTTAAATTAATTTTAAATTTTGCCCACCTAATATTTTAGTTTAAAAGTAAAAGATACTGTGTATTTTTCTTACAATCGAGATTAAAGCAGTTATTTCCACAAAACTATCTAGCTATTTAAAGACGTCTACATCAAGCAATAAATAATAATGACTTAGAGACCAATACAGTTATCCTAGCATACATTCCATTTTCTAAAACAATAGTGTTACTTCCAGGATCATCATAAGCTTGTGTTTTCCATAATCTCATACACAGAATTTCAATGCAAATTTTAATTTTAGAAAGAGCCAAATTTTGACTGCTGTTGGGAGAGGCCAACTCACCCAGGCAATGCAATAAAAACAGACTATACAAAATATGAATAATCTACTTGGTTGTTGTGAATACAAGTCACACAATACACAAGCTCACTCAATGGTATCATTTAACTAACCCAATATAGGAATGTTTATGCATACAAAATGTAGTCTCCAGAAGTAGATCTATTAAGATACATCAAGGTCACACAACCAGTTGTAAATATTCAGAATGGCCAGATATATCCCAAACCTTTTATCAATAATGTCCATATTTATTTTTGAAAGTTGATAACCAGTTATTAGTTGTATTATAAAGAATACAAGAGAAAAGGTAAGTACCCAAACAAATTTGAAAATTATGTTATTACAGTATATAGAATTTATTCATATCAACATTTTTTCTTTTTTATTATATATTGCGTTACTGTTGGAACAAAAATTTGAAGTATTTTTCAACAGGTGGCATTTGAACACAGGATTTCATTTCACATATGATTGAAATTTATGATTTTCATGTTTTTGGAGATGGTGGCATAGCTGAAAGTACTGATTATAAGTGCTTTGCTAGATTTTTTAAAAAAAAAAAAAAAGGAAATTTTTGTCTGAAAGAATGAAAAAAAATGTTCAATCAGGCCTACAGTTGTTAAACAAATTGAAAAGCCAATTAAAAATAATCCAGGTCAAATAACACTGGACATCACAGAGACTCTACATACCTCATATAATTAGGCATTAGATAAGGCATTGGAAGACACTTGCATATATGAATTGCTATGATGTTTGGATGCTTCATGATTTAATAGAGAGAGATAGAGGAAAAAAAAAAAAAAAAAAAGGGTTAAAAATGAACCACATTTCAATCTGATTTTCTGCTCAAAATACTACACAAATGATCCATTTTATTTAAGAATCAGAAATGATAAAAATGGGATTGTTTTCAAGAATATGAACCAAAAATTTCTGGTCTGCATCTGAAAAAGGTGATGTAGTGTAAGTGTGTGTTGTGCATTACAAACTATTTCCACAAAGTCAGGTGTTGAATTCAAACAAGCATTGTTCCCATTTGGACCAATTAAAAAGGCAGCAATCTATGAAAAAAAACATCTGGAATTGGTCAGTTGGAAGAGTGTCACCTTCAGGACAACAGAAGATCTGGCAGAAATTGGTACAGCTTGGCTGGGATGTCCAAATACATTTGCTGTACTCAACGGATCTTGTACCTTTGGATTACCACTTATTCCAATCTTTACAAAATTCTCTTAGAGGGAAGAATTTTAATTCTCTGGAAGCCTATAAAAACTACTTAGACCAGTTCTTCGCCCAGAATGATACAAAGTTCTAAGACAATGAAATTATGTACCTGATATTGAAAGGTGGTGGATCAAAATGGTACTTTTTTTTCTGGTTTCACTGTACATGTCAAAGGATATCTCTGTACAAATATCTAAATATTATCTTTGAAAATCACTTGGAAAAAAAAAAAAAAAAAAAAAAAAAAATGTAATGAACTTTTGTTCCAATCACATTTTTGATTAGGCCACTTTAGCATCAAACCAGATTTATGGAGGATCCACTGAAGAAAACTCACTAGCAATGGCTTGCTAGAGTAACAGACAAATGATCACTTTACAGCAGAGATCTTAATGATAAATTAGGTTCAGTGTCATATACTTATCTATTTACCTTTATAACCAGTACAAACTGTGTACATAGCAGAAGACCACATGAAATTTAAATATCAATCATTAGATTAAATAAAAGAAATAATAAGCTCAGCATTATCAATGTGTCCTGATTAAAATAAAGAAATAGGAAAATATTTATTAATTCAAGGTTTTGACCGGTGTGTCCTCTGACCTTCAGGGAATTTAACTGAATGCTATTTAATCTACAGGAGTAGATTGGTGTTTTTGTTTCTATTTGCTTCACTGTCCATGTCTTGAGACATCTTGTTCTCTTTCAAACTGCTCAGTTACTGATTCCCTTTTCCACTGAGTTTAAGTCTGTACTACCAAGCTCAGGAATTGAATTCACAATTATTATACCATTAAATTTATGAACCAAAGCTTTAATTCATTAGCTATTGTGAATTCAAAACCTAAACCAAGTAGTGCAGGCAAACTGTGAAAACTGAGCAAACAATAACTGAGCAGTACTAAATCAGAATGAGATATCCCTAGACATGGTCAGCAGAATGAGAATCTATCCTTATAAAATAAAGACCTTGGTTCAAAATTTCATGAAGGTTACCTGAATTAACAAGGACCTGCAGAAAACCAGGAAGCACAACAGCCAAAACCTTATAACAACAAAGATGAAGACAATAGTCAGAATGCAAATAATGTTTAATTTGTGTTATATACTAAACTGTATACTAATTATACTATTCAGTAATGTTTTTGAATCCATGTAGGCTGACTTGTAAAATAAACAACTGTCAAAAAAGCAGGATTCTTTAATTAACAACATTGATTAACTACATGAATTTTTCAAATGGTCAATACTAAAAGCATTATTCCTGTGTATTTTTATATATTAAAAGTTATAATCTCTCGGTATTAGTCTTATTTGAAATAACTCCTTTATTCAGCTTTAAACTGCAATTATAAAATTTTCACAACTGAAGTAATAAATGGTAATTGGTAATAACTTGTGTCCATAAGACCGAGTCTTTACTGGTTAGTTTTCATTAAAAAAAACTCAGTACATTAAAGAGAAAGAATGCTGTGATTATTCTCAAAATCATTTTATCTCTAATAAAACTGCTATAATACTAACACCATATAAATAACAATCTGAAGATATGAACTAAGAAAAAGGAAAAAAATATAGAGCTCTCTGTGTGATACAATGACCAGACATGAGTATATAATTTTACATATAATGACCACGTACCAGCATGTCCATATCAGCATCAGAATTTAGCCAATTGAACATTTGTTTGCATATTTGATATATGATTATTATCTATTAAAATTTTAACCTAGTTTATTATGAAAGGATTCTATGTAAAATCAATTTTATTTTGTATGCCATTTGATCAAAAAGTTATTTCTGTCAATGCTGAAAAGTAAATTGTATCAAAGCACGTTAAAACCATTGAAAAAGATTAAATGTATGCATTTTTTGCATAAAGGGAAAGCTGTGAAATTAACACAGTTCAAAAGGTTTTTTTCCTTTTTAATGTTTATCTTTCCATGATTATGTTGGTTGCAGTAAATGAGTGAAAATTAAAACAGGCAGTTATTAACTGTTAGTTGGTTGCAAATTAAAATAAAAAAGTAGACAAATCATTTATACTAGTTTTAAGATCTTTAAAATATTAAAATTAATGATAGAAGTTTTAAGAGTTTTGTTGACGTGTCTGTGTGTAAATTTATATTATATATTGCTATGGATTCAAAGTTACATTTTCACTTTCTTACTAGCTTCAGTCACAAAAATATGAACCTTATGTTGACCACAAACTTTTGAGGTGGAAAAAAAAAAAATACAAAAGTTCTTCAGTTAGTTATTCTACTAAAAAAAAAAAAACAATTAAACCGTTATTCAAGGAGAATGATCAGTTATTTAAAAAAAGATACCGGGTTATTATATGCAGGAGCAAAGAAAAAAAAAAAAAAAAAAAAAGCTGACAAAAAGTCTCACTACAGTTTCACGAAACAGTCGAGGATTTTTTTTAAAATTTCTAAGCTTGAGTATCAAAATGAAAGACAGCTTTGTCTCTTTTTTTTTTAAATTGTTGGCTATTAAAAATAAATTGCAGGAGGACAAGAACCTTAAATACTAGACATGTCTAGTTGTGGCGATTTCTGTGTAAAAGTCAATGTCTGGTTGTCAGCTAAATAGCTATCATAATAGTCCGTGTAATAGTTTGGTTGGTTCAACCGGAGCGACACTGATTAGAGTTGAGCGATACCACAGGCATTATCCCAACCACCGAATAAATAAATATCTACAGGGTGGTCCGAAAGTCTTGTCACCCCTATAATTTTCTACTTCAGATTGACAAAACTTTCGGACCACCCTGTACAATGTCTATTAGTCTAGGTAGGTCAGTGATATTACCTAAACAAAGAGATGGTGACTGACCTATATTTTGGGTTATGAGAGACCAGTCGTGCGATAATTTTATTGCTGGAATAGCTTTCCCCTTTACTAAGCTGATGTTTGTAACTAATTTCAATTATTTCTGATTTAAAAGTTTTAAGTACATTATGGAAAGTAGTATGATGTTCATAATGAAGGGGTTCAATTGTTGATTGGATCTTGCGGTGGCGACCGACAGGAACCACTATAAATTTTAATTTTAAATCTTAAATTTCTAGTCCTGCATTACTTTTAACAAACGATAAAAAAAGCTTAGCACATTGCAAAATGGGCTATTAACTTTTTCAAAATGAGTGTTTATTCGTTAAAAAGGATAACTTTAGTTATTAAAAATAAACTTTTGAAGCATTTGAAATGAATCTTTCTACGTTTTTACATGACAAAAAGTAGTAAAACAAACTTGAAGTTTTGATTTTCTGAGAAAATCAACTGGCAAATTTTATAAAAGGATTAAATTTTGTTTTTGATGATCAATAAAAAAAAAACTATCTGCTTTAACAAAATTCTAGCACTTGTTCATTTCAAATACTGACATGACGCAATTTTGAGGTTTTTAAAGGAAAATATTTATCTACTAGTTTTCCGCTGGCTCACTATCACCATGTTTCACCAGCACCAACTTTATTACAGCCGGTAGTAAACAGAGTAAAGAAATGTTTTATTTACGAGTTTCTTTATGCTTTGTAGTAAGTAAAGTTTTTCAAAATCTGTCTGAATAGAATGACGAAAGACTACGTCTTTAAAAACACTAAAATGTGTTGCTGTTGGGAGAATCTTACAAAGATGGCGGCATTAGTTTTCTCTACTGGGTCGATTGGTAGCAATACAAAACACCATGTGCTGAAGATCAATAAACAGATTGATAAGATTATCGCTGTCGTAGTCTCTAATGCAAAAATTACCAGCGAAGTGTTGAAATTCTAGAAACCCATTGATTTTATAAAACGGTGTTGTTGCATAATAAAAGAAATGAAACTATAATTTAGAAGATTGGAAAAAAATGGATGAACAGATGATTGAACAATTATTGGTTTTAAGGTTTTAATTTTTATATGGAGACTATGTAGTGATGAGAGGCAATGTATTTGAAAATCTGATTTAAAAGTTGGCGTGAAGACAAAAAATGATTTACTTTCATTGACAAAGGAGAATTAAGGGGCCAGGATTGTGATGAAAAAAAGAAAAAAAAAAGCACTTTAAAAAACATCTTCCCATTACTAATTAGGTTGAAAATTTTGAATATCATTTGAAACAAGGGGCAATCATGTGGAATAGCAAAACAAATCGATTATCGCCTAATCGATAAAAATGTCAATGGAGAGGTTCGAAATGTGAACTGAAGAAGTTGTTTCAAAGAAACAAGATAATTGTTTGATAATTCGTTGATTTTTATTCACGGGTTGCTAAAATAAAAGATGGATTCAAATTTTTCTCATCAAAAAAGTTTAGAAATATTGAGCCCAATTTTAATAAATTGCAAGAAAAAGTAACAAATGTCGATATACAATCCTTATTTCAGGATATATCTGCTGACATTTTATATACAGACATTATTTTATTATTTATTAAATATACTTATGTGAAAAATCAAGAACATTTTAAACCTTTTTAATTTTAACATTCATTTTTTTTAACAAAACTTAAAACGCACAAAATATTCCAATGAAATGTGAATAGAGTGCAATCCACCAAAATAAAAAGAATATTATTAGGTTGGTGCAAAAATAATTTCGTTTTCTAACATATGTTACTATGTGAGAAAACGAAATTATTTTTGCACCAACCTAATAAATAAAAAAATAAATACCCTATCTTGAAATAGACCGCTTATTTTTATTTTCAAGAATGCACAAAAATAAAATAAACCGTAAAACTTTTCAGACAAAGAATGGGATTTATGTAAACTTCATAACGAACAACCAGTGTTTTCAAAAAAGAAAATGCAGAAAATAGCTTTAAAATACAGTTAATTATTTTTATTTACTAAATTTTCATTTTAGTTAAAAAAAAAAAAAAAAGTATGAAATTCGCAAATGAAGGCAGAATAACAAAACTGCTAAATAAAAATTTAAAAAGGATGGGAGATTGAGAAGAGAGTAATAAGTTATGGAATGTCTTTCATTCGGTGATGATCAGTAAAATTGTGTGGGTGTCAGAAGAAAAGTGAAGGTTGTTAATCTCTACCCAAAAGACCTTTTTACTTACTAGCTAAAAAGCAATAGAAAAATAAGGAAAGGTAAGGAAATATAATTGTTTGTGAGGATTAACTTGTAGATTAAATATCTATTTTGTTGAAACTAATAAATTTATGTCCATTTTTTTTTTTTTTTTAAACAATGTGATTTTAGAAATCTGACAGACTACTTACTGGACATTGACTTTACAACTACTACTACGTGTCTGTATCCTTCCTGGTCTTCACTTTGGTTAACTTGGGCATTTACGAAAGTAACAAGTGGAGATTCATGTCAGGACAGTTCTATTAATTAATGTTTTTTTTTTTTTTTTCAGGAATTATTATCAGGTGCTTTTTTTAACAGATGCTGGAATCTAACAACCAAGTGGAAATACTTAACAAATTTTATTAAATATTAATTTTAAAATTAATTACAAATTAATTCAATTATTTGAAAGTGCTTATAGCAAGTGACAACAGAAAGGTGTTAAAAAAAAAAAACAAAAAAAAACTAAAGAGACAAAATTACACAGCTCAACGATGTTAATGACAATGTTTAATTTATTTGTTGCTTTAATCGCCAAACTTCATAACTCCAAGGACCAAATGCAACCAAATTAACATTATTTTTAATACTAACGTTGAATACACTGTTCCCATGTTAATTTGCTTAGCACTGGATAGAAAAGATTTTAAAACAATAACAACAGGTGCTAAAAATAAAAAAAAAAAAAAAAAAAAAAAAAAGTGAACAGTTGGGGGGGGGGAATAATTTACTGAAAGAAAGGGAGTTAGTTCTGTCAACTAATCTAATTATAATTATTTTAACACTGTTTTGATTAAAGAAAAAATAGTTTAAAAATATATAAACATAATTACTTATTTTATTTTTTGTAGGAAACGAGGAAAACGAGTCTTTTGGGTTTTTTTTTATAGAACTGAATTTTTGGTTGATCACGAGTCGGCAATCGTAACCACAAAAAAACAAAAAAAAACAGCTGATATTTTTGTCAGTTTCTGTAACACCTAGACTAGAAGAGTCTTTTTTAATTTTATTACTTTACTTTTTAATTAAATGAACGATTAATAACCGAGGAAATAATTTTTTTTCTTGTAAAATTGTAGAAAATGAACACTTACAAAAATACAGGATCTTTAAAAAAAAAAAAAAAAGTTTTTATGATGTCTACCATGCGCCAAGATCCACTTGGTCCACTAGTGGAATCGTCAAGTTAAATTTTAAAAGAATAATTGAACATTTAAAAAATCGGAGAAATTGCCTCAAGTAAGAATAGATGAAGCTAAAAAAAAAAAAAAAAAAAAAAACATATGAATAGATTTTATGAGAAATAAACATGCAGTGTTGCATCGGTTTGCGGAAATGTGCTTTCCTAGGGTTGGGGGTTTCAACAAATTTACTATTTGATAAAAAAAAAAACAAAAAAAAAACAAACATAATTCAAACTTTGGAAAATCATAGAAAGCAACATCCCGATGAATGTTGCACCCAGAATATTAAAGTTTTATTTTAAAAATAAAATGACAAAAAAAAAAAAAAAAAAAAAAAAAAAAAAAAAATTTTTTTTTTTTTTTTTTTTTAGAAAATTAGTCTCTGGCACCCATTTTGTTACCATAGAGTTGAGGGCCAGACTATTTTTTAACCGAAAAAGATGTACGCTTCATTCTAGTTTAGAAAGGTTCATAAAGGTTCGGGAATAACGTGCTCAGTGCTATAAGATATTTCTTGTATAATTTTCTTTTAAAAGAAATATTTTATTTGAATAAATTAGTAGAAATTGACAGATTGTC
Organism: Acanthosepion lycidas; assembly: GCA_963932145.1. Classification (NCBI taxonomy): domain Eukaryota; kingdom Metazoa; phylum Mollusca; class Cephalopoda; order Sepiida; family Sepiidae; genus Acanthosepion; species Acanthosepion lycidas. The sequence continues at coordinate 34,631,231 of OZ010573.1, read as the reverse complement.
ATTTTTACTTTAATATAGAAACGTAAGTTTTACTTTTAACAATTGGAAAAAAAAAATAAAAAAAATAAAACCATCAAAGATATTAATTTTTCCAAACACCAGAAATGTTTATTAAGTCAAGATTTTATGTAAAACTCAAAGCAAAGTAAGAGTCAATTTACTGATCTATCACATGACTAGCAAACTCACCTACTAAGTTAGAGTTTTTTAAAAAAAAAAAAAAAAGCAAATTTTTAAGAATTATTTGCTATAAATATTTGGTAATTTACAAAAGTTAAATGAACTACAATTTTCATTGATGACAATGGGTAAGCAAGCAATTAAATGTAAACTAAACTTAAGGACATTGGAGAATTAAATAACTGTGTTGAGCAAGTGAACAGAAATGTCCTTTTAAAGGGGTCTTTTATTAATTAAATTTGTTGCATTATTTCCTCTCTGGTCATCCGTAGAATTAAAAAAAAACTAAAAAGAAAAAGGCATTTCTCTTCGTTTAAAAAATGGCTACAAAAATGTGTTGATTACAGTGTATTTTTTAAATTTACTTACGATTTTTAAAAGGGTAACAATGTTAATTGCTTAATAACAATATTTTTATGTACTTACTCGTTTGAACAGTCGTTCTGAGGCTCGGCGACCGAAGGAGGAAGTGTGAGGTTTGGTTTTTTCTTCATGATGTCAAAATAATTGATGTTTGTGAAATATTGAGAATTAAGAATGAATAAATGTTGTTTATGGTTGGAAGATTAAGTGATTTATTTTTTTAATGAACAAAGTCTTAGAGTAGTTTAACAGCCAGTGATTCCTCCTTTGGGTAAATAATAGATGTTCCCTTTCGATACTAAATCCAGACGTCAAGGGGGAAATCCTTGTTTTCCACGTTTATAAAAGCTGATAGCGATTTCAATCCAATAAATGCCGAGACTATAAATGTCTTTGCTGTAAAAAAAAAGCCCTCTTTTGATTTATTTACACATACACACCGCTGTTTAACCATATATTTCTTTAAATGAGTTTTCCCCAGTCGTAAGTAAGAGATTTAAATTGGGAAGGGGATATTAACAAGAAATAACAGTAGTAAAGTTAATAAAGTAAAAACAAAAAAAACAAGAGTTTTTTTTTTCTTTTCCACACTTCCAATTGACGTTATTTAACCAGTTGATCTTTGGAGTAAAATTTGAAAAAAAAAAAAAAAAATCAAAAAACCTTTCCAAAAACGGGAAGTCAAGTTGAGCTCTAAAATAAAGATAATGTTATAACTGGAGATCCTTCCTTCTTCTTGTAGGTGTTTGTATATATACATAAGAGTATATCCATATCTAAGACACACATTTTTATAAATATAAATAAACGTTGCTTTTTTTTTTCCTGGCAGCAACTAAAAATTAATGGGAGTTGTCGATCGGTAGTGGTGCTGGTAGTGTGTGTGTGGTGGTGCTACTATTGCCCCTCCTAATAACACAGAAAGAGGAGGAGGAAAACAGCTAATAATAAAGGGAGGGAGAAAAAAAAAGATAATATTTATAATAATACTGATAAGTACTCCTCACTGTTTATATACATACACATAACTGGCATGAAACACGGTGTACTGTTAGTGTTATGTTATGTATATAAAAACTAAGTTTGCGGAATCAATCACAGATCCTTTTTGTACAACAAAATAATTTGAACGGGTTTTGTCTCCAACTTGTGCTTTTTCTTGTATTTCTTCTGTAATTGCTGCTGTATAATTCATTCGTTCCTAAAGGTGTTTTTTGTGGTGAGTTGGGGATATGCCACTTTGTTGTTGAAGTCACAACAAAAAGGCAGGTGCTACTGTTGTAAAATTAGTTGTGGCTCTTTTTTTTATGGATGAGGGTTTTTTTTTTTTTTGTTTTAAAAAAAAAAAAAAAAAAAAAGGGTGAGGTGCTCGGTTAATTTAAACTTTTAGTAGCACACTGCTGCTGCTGTTTTAAATCATAAATCCAATGTCTTTAAAATTGTTATCAAAAAGAAATGGCACACCACCCGTAGTAGTCGCGGTGGTGTCCTCCTCTTTAGACAGACATGGATTTGCCTGTCTGTTTGTTTACAGCCTCACCTTTGTGTTTATCGGCTGGCAATATTTGTCTTTTTCTTCCTACATATATACAGTTTATAAGTAAGTAGTACTAACTACTACTAAAAAGTAAGCAAGTCAGTACTATTGGAACCACAACAGACAACTCACCACATCAGTGAAATAAGCCAGGAGACACCAGTATGGGTCCTTGTGATGATAATAATTATGATGATGATAACAGAAGGAGGTGCAGTAATAGCAAAGTTACTATTATAGTAGGAGGGAATGTTGTTGCTACAACATAGACTGCTACTCAGAAGAATAATAGTAATGTTGCTTCATTCACTTATAAAAATTATTTGTAGAATGTTAAGTTAAAGTAGTAATAAAACTAATATTTTATTTATAAATTAATTTTGGTGCAAAAGTATATTATTTGTTGAAATACAATTAAAAAAAATAATATTTGTAAATAACGAATTAATGGTAAAAATAAAATCGTAGTAAGTAACGGTAATTCTTACACAAATAGTAATTTTATTTGCATATTGAATTATAATATGCTAGTGATGATAATTATTAATCATAACAGTGAAAGCTTTGTGAATATAATAAAATAATACTACAGGTATTGATAGTAATAATAATTGACATTTTTATAGTGTTGATGATGATGATGATGGTGGTGGTGTAGCAGTTGTAGGCGGAGGGAAGAAAATATTTGTAACGCTGTCTGCACTACAACCCATAATACTAGGATATGACGTAAAAGATTCTCAGCTTTTTTTAGAAGCTTATTAATAGCACGAGAATGCCACTACCAGTTCTTTGCCATTTATTCGCTATTAGAGTAGTTGTAATTTTTAATAGTAAAAAATTAGTGTCACTGTAAATAAAACACGCTACAGTACACAGATTCACTGACTGCATTTGGCAAACATATGCAAAAATAAAGACTTTATAAAATTTAATTTTAAGAACCATACTATGGCGTTCAATATTAGTAGAGAACAAAATATTTTTAAAAATTCCAATTCTGATTTGATCGTGATAAAAAAAAAATAATAATTGCAGTAAACTGTAAATACTTTTAAAACTCATTCTGCACTATAAATGTGTATTAAAAAAGAAACAAGTAGGAAGTTATGGAATAAAAAAACCGTTTATTACAAAAATAATGTAGCATCCAAAATTAGAGACCAAAACAATCGTAAATAAATACAAATGTAAAATAATCATTTTTGATGCGGAATATGTCTTTACGGGCCGCAGCTTTTAATTAACTTCAGCACATCTACAATATTAATTTGTCAAACACTCAAACTGTTCATGTCCCATTCTCAATGACCTGTCGGGTGGTCACGATTTAAGTCATCATGAGGTCGTTCTCAGAACATGGATCATTACCTGGCGCCCGAGGCGTCCCAGAAGAGAAAAAAGCTGATCGTTTTTTGTTTTTTTTTTCTTTTTGGACGGAATGAAAGCGTAGTAACCGTTCTCTCCTCATTTGAGATAGGAGAAGGCACCCGGCCCTGGGGATTCCAACCCTGCAGCAGCACCTTCCTCAATGCACCAAAAGAGTGGCGTATCAACCTGAGCGTGGCTGCTTGCGGAGACTGTTACATTTTTTATATATTACATTTCATGTGACACAAGGGGAAGTGGGAAAAGGCTGGTCGTCACTGACTATCCTAACACCTAGGTAATCTGTTTCACGACCCATTCATTCTTACAATTGATTCAATCACCACAAGAACGCACCCATCACCGTTCAATCCAACATCTACCACAATATTGCATATTCACAGGGATACAAACTCCTATAATTATAAAAATTTGATAATGTACAAATTTTCCATTTTTTGTTTTTGTTTATTTACAAAAATATATGACCTGAAATGAGGGAATGAATCCAATAACGAAAATAAAGTACAACAAAACATCGGAAACTAGGCAGTTTTTTTTTGCACATATGTATGCGTATGCCCCCACCAACATAAAGACCTATCACATCCAGCCCTAGGCAAACACCAAGGGCTGGGGTGGGTTGAGCAATTTGTCTAGTCCATGTACGCTTTGGTTCTTAAATTCGGCCTTCAGCTATATTTCGTTTAAATGGGTAAACTGATAAACATCAAATGAATGTCATCAGTTTCCTTACATTATTTCATGGCCAATGAACTTTCAAAGATTATTGAATTGAGATCTTGACTTTGGTCGAGCTTCGATGTGTTCAGCTTCAAAGTGTTGTTTCAATTTTAGCAGTATTATAGGGGACATTATCCTGTCTAAAGATGGAAGATGCTCTCAAAAGGAACAATGTTACAATACTCTGTTAGGCATCGCATACATTACTTTGCTATGGAACTGAATGAATGAGACAATAAGCACCAGGAAACATTCCACACACCAATAATAATACGCTACCACCTCCGAATCTGAATTTTTCCACACATTTGGTTAGCAGTCTTTGCACTGTTCAGTCAATGCCAAATTAAATTTCAAGCAGCACCTTCCTCATTGCACTAAAGGGTGGCGTAAGTTTGTCCAATTTTCATCGGTCAAAACGACATGCTCGTTTGTAAAGGCTAGAGAGTGCTTTTTGGTTCTTCTTGATGATGAAATAAGACCAAAGAACGCACATGAAACATTGCTTCTTTTTTTTTAAAAAAAACATAAAAGACGTGTAACTGTCTACATTTTCATGCCATATTCTTTGGTTGTGAACACTCAATATCCGCTGCTATGTCGAGAAATCCGTTGACCATAGCCTTGAATCGCCAAATTCTTCCAGAGTTGTTTTATGTGGCTGTCCTTGTATGTGTCTTAAATATAAAATTGCCAGTATAATAAATCTTTAATATTCTAATTAAACTCTCAGTTTAAATAAACTGCATTTGCAATAGCAGAAATCGTCATTTTTGTGACAGCACGACACCTATGATTCAATTCTGCAACGGCGTGGGAAACTATGAAATCGTATTGGAATATTTACGATGCAATTAGTATCATTGAGAACTATTACATTTTAGAAATTAACTATAAAATTATATAAATTATTTATTAATAATGACAAATGTTTGCTCTCTAAATTTTAGACAATTTTTATTTAAAATAAACTTTACTTTATTAAATCTTTATTTAAAATAAAGAATTTTTGTTCTTTAACTTTATTAGTTCTTTTTTATGGCAATTTATCATAGCGTACTAAAAAAAATTAAAGGCTATTTGCTGAAAATTTTGTCACAACCAACCGTCTACAACTGGAGATTTTGAATCATCCGTTCTCTAATATTGGCCTGCACTATTTTATACGAAACTAGAGACTGGACGCGAAAGAAAGGCATGGGAAATAACTGTAATTTACAGTTATCGTTCCTTTGTTACCCATAATCCTTCGCATTTGGTCCTTTCTCTTCCGGTTTCTAGCCCAGGTATGTTGGATGTTCTTATATCTCCCGATTTAAAATCGAATTTGAATGTGTTTTTAACTTTAAAAAATTTACCATCTGTTTTTCTTGATTTAAAATAAGATGCCTTTATTTGAACTTGTTCTAATATTTTATCAGATGGACTCTTAAAATAATTTCATCTTTTAATTTATATTAAACCGTGGCGTGTACTTTGTATAACGTTAAAGGCTTTCCGCGATATTGTTTTTCGTTTTATAACTAAACGAAGAATATTGCCATGTATAATTATGATTTCACGGACACTGCAGAAATAGCAAGTTTGACTGTAAAAAAAAAAAAAAAAAATAGGAAAGTATAACCTCATTGAACATGTGATGGTTTGATAAATTGGTTGACGTGTCATACACGTGTTGGACACAAGGCAAGCCGATCTACGCTAATCTTGTCGATATCGCTATTTAAAATTAAAAAAAAATTAATATTTCACTTTTTCTTGAATATGTAATAAGTCTCTTTTTACTATTTATTGCATATTTTAGACTTTTATAAAAATATCTTGAAATTATTTCCAATTTTTAAATTTCACAGTACAATCACTAACGTATATAAGACGAGATAGGGCTGGAAAAATAGTATTAAAATTTTAATTTCCATTGTTATTCTATTAAATAATAGGCTACTATTTATTTACACTCATGAATAAGATGTGAGATTTTCACATTAAGTTCTAAAAAGACACTGATTGGTATGAAATATAAACTTGAAATCCTGGAACCGAAATTTGATTTTGACTTGCAGTGTACTTATTTAAATCATCTAGACTAAAAAATACTTTCTCTTGCTTCTTAATGTCCAAGCATGTATTTTTTTTTTCTTCACGTTTTTGATGTATACATTTGATTTGATGACTAGAAATTACGGATATTATAGGGTTTAATATTCAAAACCATCTATGCGTACCAAATACTGACTTGCCTCCCTTTGATGACTTTATCACGTTTCATATTCTGAGAATGTTTCATTACAGAAAAATATCAAGTAATGAAACGAAAAATATCTTCCGAAAGCAATGCTATTAAAAGTTGTCAGAACCTATCTATATACTAAACTCAAGTCAAACTTTATTTAATTTCAGGAAATCATCAAAATATTTTTCAAAACCGTAGGTATCCCTTTAGTTCTTAGATGTGAAAATTTGAGAGACAGACACAGTAAGAGTGGGGTTAGTTTGGGACTTGACAACAACGAAAGGAAGTGTGTGTATATAAATATGTGCGGTACTATAAATAAAGCACATTGACATCAAGAGCAAGATATGTGGTGAAGTATGGATAAGTAATTGAAATATAGTGCAGAAATGTTAATTAGTCTTCTCCAATATTTTTTTTTATGATTGAATACTACCAGAAAATGTCCAGTAAAAAAAAAAAAAAAACATCTGGTCTAGAGGTACTCTAGACAGTGCAGAAATTAAACATTTTGCGTTTGAATGTTGAATTTGAGCATCTTTCAATGTCCAAATGTTGGAATGTTTTTTGTGCAGAAATGATTAAACGATCGTAATTATTTTTCTTAAATTTCATAAGTTAATGTTTGTGATCACTAAAAAAGAATAGCATACAACTTGTGCTGCTATAGTATAGACTTAAGTTATTTTTTATTTTAAAAGTGAATTAAAAAGCTAAAACATTAGATTTCCTGATGGAATTTTAATTTGAACAAAATATAATTTATTAAAATCTGAATACATTTTGGGGTTTACGTTCTCAAGTTAATTTTTCTTTTGCTTACAGATTCTGAAAAATGGCTCGTTACGCATCAGAAGCAGAGAACCTCAGCAAATGTGAGTGATATGTGTGAGATGAAAGGGGGAAATTCTTGTCTTTAGGAATGCATTTAGACAATCCTTTTAAATTTTCATAATTGACTATCTTGTAGTTAAATGATTTAAATTTTTGTTCTTGCTGCAAAGAATAACTTGAAGTCAAACAAAATGTAAAGAAATATTCACTATTAAGTTAAAATAACATGAAAACACTTTAATCGGGAATCTTTGGACTAAAAGCCTTAATGTCTACATGGGTTGATAGTATGTTTAAGTACTAATTTCTTTTTTTTTTTTTTTCTTTTTTTGTGAGTGTTATATTTTAACTTTGAGTTTATGTAAAAGAGGTCAACTTTTGACAAGCCTCGTTATAACAATTTACAAGACAGTGCATGGGCAAATGTGATTGATGTATGCATACTAAATATAACTCCCTGATTGAGGATAAGTTTATGGACATTTAACTTTAATAAGAATGTGTTTTTTTTTTTTGTGTTTTTTTTCTAAGCATAGCTTAGATGTGATATCGGCTGAAAGGTATAGGGCACTCAGTGAGGGTAGAATCACTATTCAGTCATAATTGCCCACTGAGAGAAGCTTACTAACCATGTCAAAGTGCCCAATAACCTTAGGCTTTTTTTTGTTTTTTATTTTTTTTCTGTGGGGGCGGGGAATATAGTTAAAATAGAATCTCATAAAGCAATATTTTTTTTTTACTTTCATGGGGGTTGAGCAAATAAGTAAGGTACTGGTATCTAATTGATGTTTTACACAATTAAATGCATATTGGCTCCCTTCTGTCTCATTGAGCATACTAAAATTAGACCATATGAATTGCCAAAAAACCTTGTACAGGGTCTTGGCAATGTTGAGCCTATCTGCACGTAAAATGTACTATACACCAAGATTTATATTTAAGTTCTTATTTTATTAACTTGTTTTCTTTTACAGCTGCCAAGGCAAGAGGATCCCTTTTGAGGGTACACTTCAAGGTTGGTAGCTTTATTGCTAATCTTAAAATTTGATAATTTAAAAGTTTCTTTATAAGCTTAAATTTTCAAATGTGACTGGCTAAAAAAAAAAAAGCCTTGAATGCTTTTGAATTTTATTTTATCTCCAACTGGGAATAGTTCAACACAAACCAGACGAATTTATTAGAAAATTAGTTTCATGTTTTTTTGTTTTCTTTCTCCAGAATACTCGTGAAACTGCTCAGGCAATCAAGCGCATGCACTTGAAGCGTGCTATGCGTTACCTGAAGAATGTAATGGAAAGGAAAGAAATTGTTCCATTTCGACGATTCTGTGGGGGTGTTGGTCGCCATGCTCAGGTAAGGAAAACTTATTAATAAACAAAAGTGAAGAAAGCAAGCAAATCTTTGTTTTTTTTTTTTTTTTTTTTTTTATTATTATTATTTTGGAGGCAAAAATATGCAAAGTATTGTAATTTGACTTCTCCCTACCACCCACCCACCCCAAAAAAAACAACAAACTGCTGAGCTTTAAGATGGTGCATGGTCTCTTCATATTTCAAAAGCACATACAAGTTGTCCACACTAAAACATGCGTAATATAAATGTTTGCTTACTTTGTAATTAAATGTAATTACCAATAATATATTGTTGCAGAAATGTATAGTTCTCTTATTTCATAATCCAATTTTAGTATTGAATATAATTTGGATTATATTCATTAGTTTGAACAACTCATGAAAAATTTTAATAATGCCTCATGTCAATCATTGGATTAAATAAGATCATTTGTTTTAGAAATTCAAAGTAACTTTTATATAATTACTGCAAATTACTTGGTCAGATTGAAAATAGTGGATGAAAAAATTTTATTGCTTTACATTTTGTGTGTATCTCATTGAAAATTCTGATATTAAACTCATTTGCTTTGATAAATTGTAAATCTGGTCCAATGTTTGAAGTTTTCATTGTATGAATATCTTTTCAGGCTAAACAGTGGGGGACCACTCAGGGACGTTGGCCCAAGAAGAGTGCCATGTTTCTGTTGCAATTGTTGAAGAATGCTGAGAGCAATGCTGAATTCAAGGTGAATGTCTTTTGAATGTTTGTCTCTTTTGGTATTAAAAATCATATTTCTTTTGATACTCATTTAGAATAAATAAAAAAAAATAGATATTTTCTCTGGACATGCATTAAATATATAAACTTATTTTCAACCCAAGGCCAGCTCTGCTTAATCCTATATTTGAAAATCCCTTTTAAATCATGTCTTGAATTCATATTAACTCATTTCAGCCACTTTTATTATTTATGTATAGCACCAGTGAGTTCTAATTTTGCTTCTCTAATTAAAATCCTCAGCATGAATGTACATAGATTTGAATTCAAAGTAATAATACAAACTTAATTCTGCATAGTCCTAGCCTTGGGAATGCACTGACATTAGGATTTTTCATTATATAAGCTAATAGCATAGCAAAATAAAAAGATAGCATGCTAAAAATAAAAGTAGTCCTACCAGCCGACCCTGAAGCAAATTCAAACACCTATAAAATACAAATAAAATGACATTATTGAAAACACTGAAAAATTAGCATTTCAGCAATAAATAATTTATTACTTAAATCTATGAAGCATAATCAAAAGCGCAAGCTGGTGTTGTCAAAACTGATGACTAGTCACACACACACACACACATATCTATATATATATATATATATATATATATATATATATATATAACTTGGGGATGGGACGAGATAAGTAGATGTAATGTTTTCTTAAACCTTTAAAAATGTTATGCTAATTTATTTGCTTGCTGATCAGTTGAAATATCTTATTGTAGGGTTTGGACACTGACCACTTAGTGATTGAGCACATTCAGGTAAATCAGGCTCCCAAGATGAGGAGGAGGACATACAGAGCTCATGGACGTATCAATCGTAAGTTAGCTTTTTATATTTGTCGTACAGTCGCAATATGTGAGGTTTGCTTATTTTCTGGGTTACTTGCAAAGATAAAGTGGAGATGAATTATTTTTGAAGATCATTAATCTGTGAAAAGGGTCTGTATTGATGAAAGTCCTTAAGCCATAAATATATTTTGCTACAATTTGTTTTAATATTATGAATATGTTTTGTGTGTAATTTGTCAAAATTCAAGCAGTTTATTCACTTTTAGTTAAGGTTGATTGCAATAAACAGTTCTAATTTTTAAAATGAAGATTTGAACTATTTTTCTTGATTATCAATTTGATACTACATGTCTGCCGCCACCATGAAATCCAGTGCTGGAAATTTGAACTTTTATTAAATTTATTAAGATTAAAATTTGTATTAAATCTTAATTTTTTTGCTGGTTCAATATCTTAATCAAGCTCATTGTTCATATTTTCAAAATAATCTTTATTTGGCGACAATTTTTTTAGCTTGTGTATTTGTTTTTTACAGCTTTCATGAGCAGCCCATGTCACATTGAGGTGATCCTCACAGAAAAGGAGGTGCCTGTCCCTAAGCCTGCTGGTGGAGAGGATGAACCTGTGCGTAAGAAAGTTTCACAGAAAAAATTGAAGAAACAAAAAATGATGATGAGAGACTAAATACTCTGTGAATAGAAACTGAAAATAAAAAAAAAATATTCCCTAAAAATATTCTCTTTTCATGTTTTTATTTAAACATTTACATTTTTTTTATTTTCCTTCTCTCCTCCTCAGCCTATAGTGATGACCATCAACTTAACATTTGAAGTCTGTCCCATTTCTCTTAAAATTATGGCATTTTACAAAACTGCTCCAAATAATTGGCATATAAAAATTTCATTCAAGAGAAAGACAGTTATTGAATAGTTTTTTTTTTTTTTTTTCTTACATTTGTGGAATTCTAGAGAATTAGCAAAAAAAAAAAAAATAGCTGTTTGGCTTCAAATATTCAAGTTTTATGCAATGGGTGGATCAGAGTTTGGGTATTTTGACAAATCAAAATCTATTCTGTGAGCTGATATTGACAATTTCTGTGGTTATATAAAATTTGTATTGTTGGTTGTAAAAAGGGAAGTAGGCATAAAAAAAATATAACCTTTTGATAAAATGTATCCCAATATCCTGATTAATGTCTATTGCATTGTTATTAGTAGACTGGGAGAAAAAAGCATTTGCTTCAACACTTTCAATAAAATGGCAGATATGCAAGGTTACTCTTACCATTGAAAAATTAATGGATTTTGCAATTAATGAATTTAATCTGAAATTTTTTATACTGTTGCATGTAAGTAATAATTCTGCTTTTTGAATGATTAAAAGATAAAAAGTCTATTTTGTACATATGGGAAGGATGGCAGTTGCCTTTAATTAAATTGGTGGTAGCTTGTCTTGAAAATCAGCATTCAAAGTCTCAGCTTTAACCTGGATTTGAACAGCACTTACTGGCACTGTTAAGGAATTAAATATTTCAACAACTAATAAGGCCCTAATAGAAATAAATGACTTCAGTTTTTATAAAAAGGTATTTTATGATGGTAGCCCATGCAGTTTAATAAAAATGTAGCCAAAAGTTTTAAGAGATCAAACTAGACACTCAAACTTTACTAGTTAGCAATACAAATGCAGAAGGACATCTACCTATTTTCATAAGCTATCCAAAAAAGCATTTGAGAAAATATAAAGATTTATTTGAACCAAGGAAAACCATTTACTAGCTAAAAGCAATATATACTGGGGATAAACTACAGAGAAAATTAATTCACTATGTGAAAATAGAGAAAATGCATCCCACTGGATTTATTTAATCTATACAACAGAGCAATCCTTAGAGTTGGAAGTCCTGTCAGGATTTCATTACTGGGCACAATAATGTAGACAGATGATATTGTGGTAGACAGTAAACTAGGAACCAGGCAAGAAAGGACAACATTAATTGTAAGAAAATGTGTGATTGTCAGCAAGAGGAGCAGACTAAGATACAAGCTACAAATTGGAGGTGTCAAAGTAAAACAAGTACAGAAATTTAATTTAACTATCTGGGGAGTGTTTTCAGACTGGAAAATATGGCAAAAGAATACTGAACTGCTATCTATCAATGCTCCTATATGGCAGTGAATTTTCACACATGAGACTTGGCAACGAAGATGTGCTGCTATAGAAAAATGTTGAGAATACCATGGACGGATAATAAATAATGAAGTTTTAAGGAAAATTGAACCAAAAGGACATCAGAAAGAGGTAACTGACACTTGGAACACAACAAAGAGAGCTTGGAGAATGTGATGTTCATCGCGTATAAATTCATAAGGAAAACAGCAAATTACGTACTTAAACATGTGTTAGTGAATGTTAAATCAGAGTGGAATGGATAGTTTTTTTGTTGTTTTTTTTAAAAAAAAAGCAAATATTGCTAAAAGCTCCAAATGACAGGAAGTTGTGGAGTACCGTGATCCACACTCTGAAAGTATACGGCGCATAAAAGATATCAAAGAAAAGTGTATGCAATCATATTTTTTCCAAACCTGACCAATATGTGTCTTTTAGACGTCACGCACCTTAACTATTTTGGTAACAGACGCTTTGAGATTTTAAGCAGAAAAAACATTCCGCAGTTTAACGGGTTAATGCCATGTTCATAAAAGACGGTCTCTCAATATTTGGAATGCAAGTTTAAGTCGCGTCGATAAAATTTCCAATTTCGTGCTGCTTCTTCAATCAACAGAAGGAAGATACCAACTATAAATGACAACATTAAAAAGGCGGAGTAAAATTGGTATTTAAAAGTAAAACAATACTGAAAATGCTTTAAGGAATTCCAAAAAAACTCATCCGAAATATCTTCGAGTGGTGGGAGGAACAGTACCTTAATCCAATGTATGTATGTATGTATGTATTTCAAATTAATTCAAGTATTTCGAAAATGATATTCGGATCTTTTTAGTTATAAAAATATAAATTATGTTAGGCCTGGGTCACTGTTCAAAATTTACATTTTTAGTGAGGAGGGAGTAACCAAATTGAATCCGATCTTCTTTCAAATGATGCATTTCCTCTAATTTTCCCTGGATTTTAAAATTATATAAAAAAAATTCAAGTATGAGTGTCAAAACTCAAAAGAATTAAAAATTTTTCTCATTCTTTAATTTGAGATTTACTGAAAATACGAATTAATTATTTGATAACTACTCGCTTCTTTTTTTTTTTTTTTTTTTTAAACTAAGAATGTCCATTAAGTTGAGAAGAACAATACAATCATCGAACTCATGACCTGGACATGCTGATCCAACATTCATTATTCTATTATTAAGCAGTGTACGTAATCACTTGTCTGTCAGCTCAAACCGCACCAAATTACACTCATTTAGTTGGCATAGCCGATCGGGAATCCAAGTCCGTTTCCAGTAAAATTTGCTAGTAGGTAAGAAGGTTTTTTGTTTTTTTTTCACTTTCTCCCGAGTTAGAAATAACTTAAGGTTTCCCTGTTGTTTTACACAAAAAATGTCTTAAATCGTTACTTTCTTCATTCAATATTTTCCTTATTGTTTGTAACAAAAAGATATTTGCATTGGAGATTGAAACAGTACGAGTTTCCTGACCGGCATTTGGTGAAAATTTTAGGATTTTGATTTTTGAACATACAAGCAAATATTTTTAGCCTCAAGAGTAAATGACAGAAATACTGTCAGCAGTTATTAAAAAATAAAAATTATATTTAAATTAAATTAAATCTAGTGTTTAGATCATTTTTGTAAATTTACCGACTAAAAAAGTTTTGTTAAAAATTTATTGACTAAAAAGTTTTCTATCTTGAAACTTGAGTTGTTGAAACTTTTTGAATTTGACTTTTTTTTTTCTTGCTTGTAAAACTGCAAAGATCATTCTGAAAAGTTAAAAAGATCCAAATAAAGAACCCTATAAGCATATGTTTGAAACTTTGACTATGGAAAAATTAAATAGATTTTTAAAAAAAACTAAAAAGGTTCTATTCCAGTTTTGTGGGTGTTCATCGTTCCAATCCTTAAGACTGGTCATCCAGACTTTTAATGGCAATCCGACAAATTGAAACGATAAAAATATTGTCTGAGAATACACAACTGCATATGTTTTGTTTGCGGTAATTAATAAATTAACTATAAATAATAAAAACATTTAAACACATACTAAAACAAATTATCCACTTCTACTAACAACAAAAATCATTTTATTGTACACGTAAAAACTACATTTTTTTATTGTTGAACCTATGTTCAACAATAAATTAAAAATGTAGTTTCCCACCAGTTCAGAATATTTTTTTTCATTTAACAGTTCCTTACTGTTTAAACACCTAGAAAATTTTCACTGAAAATTTTAATTACATGTTAAATTCAAATTGAAAATAAACTTCAATTTTGAAGTTATACGTAGACATTTTGCTAATTAATTACGGACTCCAGGTGGAGACAAGTTACTACTTCGCTTAAAAATGACGTTATAATTTTAATTCATGAAATCATTAGTTTTAATTTGACTTTGAAGCAAAGAACCCTTATCTACCTTTTCGGGATTTCTACTTTACTTTTTATTATGAAAATGTGATATAAAAATAATTTTCATTTCCTATCCATTGCAATAAATTTATGAAATTGTGAGCTTGCAGTGTGCATTATTTACATACTGCATAGTTTTTTTTTTACGAATAACAATTACACAAGCAACAGTAGCAGGCACATAATTTTTAAAGTCATTTTTGAAAGTGATTAAAACCATAGAAGTTAAAACTGTTTAAAATTTAAATGTTTCCACTTTTTTCCAAGCTGTTATCTTTTGATGCAACAAGTGTGTTGGTGGTTTTTTTGTTTTGTTTTGTTTTTTTCAAGTGGCGAGTAATACTTAATTTCAGAAAATTAATATCGGTCAATTAGTGTTTCGCAATATTGTAAGTTACCATATAAAACATGAGTAATCACATCCCTGCTTTATTTGCTTGTTTCTTTCTTTTTCTTTTTTCTTTCTTTTTTTCCATCTAAGAAAACCTCGAAGTTTATCAATTTTCTAAAATTTTATTTTGTAAATTTTTTTTACAAGCAAGAATTTTGTAAAAAGAAAAAAAAAAAAGATAAAAGAAAAAAAAATTGTCATTAGCAGTCAATATTTGTTACCCCTCAGGTTTTTCTTAATAAAATCCACTTTTCATTTGTGTGTGGAAGCTGCATATGTCTGATTGATTGGAATCTTGCATTCAATTGTTTGCATGAGAGAAGGAAGGAAGGAATGCCTAAAAACCGCGGCTACGTCTGCACAATGTAATTGTGAAAGAAAGTGTAAAAAAATAAAAATCTTTGCACTTATGAATGTTTTACATGCAGATGTAGTATTTTTTGTTGTACGTGTGCACACAAGTGTTCGCTTTTTTAAAATAAAATTGAAATAAAATTATATGCACTCGAGCATATATTTTTGATTTTTTGTTGTATGCATGAAAAACTGCAAAGTGCATTTGAGAGAGGAGGAGCGTATGCATAATTGTTATGTTTATTTGGTGTTAAATGTCAACTGACGACATGAGCTAAAAATAAAGGTGCATCATCGAGATCAGCTGCAGAAAATATGGTACTAACTAAATTTTTCTGAGAATACGACAAAAGAAAATGACTTCATTCAAAAATAACAAAATAACCTCAAAAAAGGTGAGAGAGAAAATATTCCTTAGAAATACAAACAAGCATCAAAAATATATCTGAGGAAGACCACAGACAAAGGATCGAAACATCGTACAAAAAAGTGGCGTGTAATTGTAATTAATAATAAAAACGAGTGAGTAAAAATGTGAAGCACTAAGTGCACAGAAAGCTGGAGATGTTTGCAATAAAGTGCAGAAATCAGTAAACAAGTGGCCAAACGAGCCGGAGAACTTTTAAAAAATAAGTACTACTTGTGTTGCCAAGTCAGTTCACCTCCCAAAAAGCTAGCTGGCTTTAGTTAAGAAGAGAGTCGAAAGAAAAAATTACGTCGCATATTTTTGTTTATTATTGATTCTAAAAACTAAAAAAAAGCTATTATTCTGCAAGTTCTTTATTTTACTTACCAAAGGACTTAATTTGAAATTAAAATCTTCGTTGCAAAGGACAAATGATACTTTCACTTCACATTTATACAGCCAAGCGCGTTGTTTGCCTGATTCTTCCTATATCGGCGAGTGTTTTAAGAAAACGGTCATACGTAACTCGACGTAGGTAATAAGGTGCGTGTGTGCGATTACATAGCACTTCGCTGGGTGACCGTAATGTGAAGGGACTCAACTGTAATTGGTTATATGTAAAAACATTGTTTCATTTCTTCGTAGTTAGTTCCCTTCGTTAAATGATATGAAAAGCTATATCGTGTAGTGATAGCCGATAGCGGATATGCACGCTTGACAGCTATTTCTAAGAATTGCATCCCAGATGCCAGGTTGTTGAGACTCATTACCACATTCTTACTTTAGACGAAAACTTAGATTTCAAACCAGAAAAATTTTTCAATTTAAAATTAAAGATAAATCTGAGTATTTAAAAAAAAGAAAAGATTTATTTTTATTGTGATGAAGCTGAAGCACTTTTGTTTCGTTTAAAAAAAAAAAAAACAAAAACAATAAGGTGAAAAAAAAAATTCTTTTTTCTCTACTGTTGCTTTTTCTTTTATCATATTTTGGGTCAATACACACTTCTACTGCTAAAATAAACACCACGAAAACTACAAATGTTTTTTTATCCTGATTTTTTTAGCGGTCGGAGAATGTATCCACCCAAAGTGTTGATTAAAAAAAGCAACGATAAAATGAACAAAAGTTAATAATAGTAAATTAAAAAAAAAAAATGGAGTACTTTAAAAAATTTCGATCAATGTTTCATTATTCTAAAACAACTTATTTCAATTATTTACCCGGCCCCTACTGTTTTGTTTTAGACACACATTGAAGGAAATGTGTTATTTAAAATAATAAACAATAATCAGTTGAAATTAATGTTAACACACATAGATAAAAAAAAAAAAAAAGGTTCTAAAAGTGCTAAAAAGTTTTCGGCTCGGCCCATTTTATAAAATCTATTTTTACAAGAATTGTTTTCATTTTTTAAAATTTTTAATTAGAATAATTTATAAAATTTTAAATCTTTTAAATTTCTGTTTTAATTTGTACCGGCTAAGTAATATTGTTATTAAGTAAAAACTATATTTACTAATAAATGGAAAAGCTTACTACAATTCAGCAGCCCCCAATATTTTAAAAAGAATTTTGAATGTTTTGTTTTTTTTGTATATAAGCGTACCGATTTTTGTAAATACGGACATCCATACACGACATTATCACAAAATAAGCGCAATAACTATAGTAAATTTACTAATTAAACACCCATCTCCGTATTTAAAAATGCATTAATATTTGTTTCAAATCAGATTAATTAATCTGGTTTGAAACAAATATTTACTTTAAATTAGCTAATATTCCTCAAATAAAGTTTCTGAAACGTATATTTTTTAATAAAGAGAATTAGACTGTTAACAAATGGATAATAATCAGCGAATTTTAACGATTTCAAATCAAAAATTCCTTCCAGTCATTATTTACATTGTTCGAGCTGTTGTCCTTATTGTTATATTCACGATGTTTCGGCCGTTGTACGCCCCGGCCTCCTTCAGTTGATTGAAATTTCGAACTGAACCCGTTATTTCGTCCACCGGGGTAGATTATTCTAGTTTCACGTGCCATGCCTCTTAATAGTGTCTTAGTTATCTCCCTTTAACTCAACTCTCAAGTTTTTGTTCACCACCGCAGTAGCCAGGTATTGAACTCACAAGTCACTGGATCCATACCTCCTTCCAGTAAATTTAAATTAGTTTTGAAATAACTCTAATTTGATTATTGGAAATATGAAATTAGCTTGAAATTATATAACTAAAAAGCTTTGAAAAGGGTTTTTTCATTTTTTTTCAAACCTTAGGTATCACGTTTCTGTGGAGGTAATTGATGTAAAAAAATATAATGCTTTTAATTCGTACTTAAAACAATGAAGATAATATTTACGCTGTGATGTTACATGTCACAATTAATTTTCTCATGTAACTCCTAAAAAAAAAAAAAAAAAAAAAAAAAAAACGCGCAAAAATGAAAACAAAATGGTATTTTTATTGTTTAAAATAAATTATCCTTATATAACCAATAATTTGAAAATTCTGTACGCTTTATGAAACTCGAATAATTTTATTTTTATTTTTTTTATAATGCATTTAGAAGTATTTTTCCTTTAAATTATACTTTCGTGTTTAATTCTTTTATCTGTTTAAATGTTATAAAATAATTTATCCAACGTGGCCTTTTTTTTTTTTTTTATTCTGGATTTAATTTATTGAATTCATGATGATTCAGGAGTATTCAATCAACAAAAGGCGATTGTTAAAAAAAAAAAAAAAAATTATCCAACAATTGCTAAAAATGAAAATATCTTTTAAAAAAGGGTTTCACACTCGTGAAAATGATATTGCTATATTAATTTTAAAACTTTACATTTTTAGATTCTTCAAACTTTTACCTTGTTTTTTGTTTAATAAAAATAAATAAAAAAAAAATTGTTACGAAAAGAAAGGGAATGAATTTCAAAATCGCACTGAAAAATTAAATCTAAAAATGAAATATTGTTGAGTGTAGATTTTGTTTTTCTATCCAATCTGTTTCACTTTTCCGGTGCTAATACTGTTTTTGTTTTACTTGCCGGAACTCAAAACCGGCTACACAAGACTGAATGAAGTGAAATGTACGCGAACAGAATTTTTTAAACTAAATTCAGCCAGAGGAGCTGGCATATAAAGTGCGAGTGAAGAAATTGGAAAATATTTCAAGACGAGCAACCTATTCTTTTATAATTCCTATGTTAGAAGAAAAGTGAACAAAGCTACTTGAAAGAAAATCTTAGAATTGTAGCGAATAAGTGAAAGTGCTGGAGGAAAAAAAAAAAAAAAAAAAAAAAAATATTGTGGGGGTTACTTGCATCCATAACTGAACATACAAGTTTAGAATAGATTACCGTAAAATTAAAATAATGCAGTACCAATTAGAGAGACATCGCTTCAGAATAATCATCCCCTTCTAATGCTGGCGAAGCCCCAGGGCAGACCCCTTCACGGATGTGCAGTGTTTATTTCAGGGGCATTTATTAAAAAAAAAAAAAAAAAAAAAAAAAATAATAAAATAAAATAATAAAATAAAGATTCTATGTTTATCAGATAAACTGAATATTACGAGTTTTACCAAATTTGTTAGAGAAGTGAAAGATTTTTTTTTTTAAACTTTCGACGAAAACTAAGTCTTTCGTGGAAAGAAGGGTAAAAAAAATTTCATATAAATAATTTGGTTAATTTGCAGTACAAGAACCAAACGTTCGACACAAATTAAAAAAAAATTTTATCCTTGCGCAGTAATCAAGACAAGAGTGAAGCTTCCGCGCATGAATATTCGAGGCAAACAAAGCCAGTAAATGGCAGCAGTTCTGTCGACGCGACGCGAAAGAAGTCGAACTTATATTGTCTACAACTCCTAAACGGTAACAGAGCGAAAACTTGAAATAAATGTCATTTTCGAAATAATCAGGCAATTTTACACCATAATGGAACATTCATTATCGTTTGGTTTTTTGGTGATTATACTGCAAATTAACCAATAATTTTAGGAATAGTGAAAGTACGACCAAGTCACTCATTAAGGTTTAATCAAATGTTCCACGGATATTAATGCAACTTTGACAAAAAACAAGAGAGGGTTAACTTGAAGAAAAACAGTTTAAAAGGGTTTCTTTAAAGTCTCAGGAAATGCTCCAATTTAAAGGTTAAATGTCTCTGAAGTGGGTCAGAATTTTGAAAGAAAAAAAAAAAAAAAAAAGATTTCGATTTTAAGAAACGGAAGAGAATGAAGTTAATAAGCATAACAAAAAACAAAAAAAAAACTGTCATATTTAGTGCGCATTTCGGGCTGGATCAAACAGGTATTTTCCTGAAGTTGTAAGGAAAAACTTTAATTACGAGAGGATACTTCACAAAACTTAATAAGTTAATACGTAGAGCGGAAGGCGTTTGGCTCGACCTCATTTCCAAAATTAAATTTTTGAAGGACTTCTTGATTGTTCCGAGAATCTCTCAGCATCACGTTGGAGTCTTATGAAAAAGAGATAGAAACTGGCGTAATTTGGACTTTTCAGGATAGCAATGGATACTTAAGTAGTCTAAACGAAAGTGACTAAGTACGTTCTAGCAGCTTCAAAGTTATGCAGATTAAATAAAAATAAGCTTAGAATTAAAGACAGTCTTCTCTTCTAGGAAGACTGAAGAAAAATAGTTAAAAGAAAAGTTCTCTAAAGTGTTTAAAATTTTAAAAGGAAACAATACGACTAGAGTTTTAAAGAGTCAATTTCCTTATGGAAGGAGAAAGAACAGTTTTTCAAAAATTGTGTGTATATTTCAAGTTTAAAGTTGGTGTTTGTTGAACCTCGTTCAAAAGTTATGGTTTGTTTCTTAGAGACCAATGTGTTTACAGAAATAAACACAAAATACATAAGATATCTGTTGCTTACTTTTCAAAGAGAAAAGTAAGGTTTGTAGTTTTTCTTGTTTTTTTTTTTGTTCCCTACCCCCTTTTCATTTTTTTTAACCATAAAGTCTTTACAAGTAAAAAAGAAACTTATTTTCGCCTGGGTGAGTTATCAAATTCCTTAAGTCTGTCACCTTTACAATTAGGGCAGTTAGTAACATCCATCAGATGCACAACATTGGAATGTTGAGGGCATGTCAGTCGAGCCCGACCTTTCATTAGGTAACCACACATTGTGCACAGCACTTTCCCAACTTGCCGGTTGCAGATACAAGGGTTTCCAATCAACGAGGGAATTTTCTTGTTGATAGTGGACATCTTAGGGGCATTCATGCCAGGTGGAAGACCAGTATAATCCATTTTCTGGATAAGATATTCGAAGTTAGACAGTAATTTAAATATATCTCTTCAAAACACACACAAAAAAAATGTCTATTTCTTAGAGCAGTTAAACTGAATTTTGAACATTTGAAAAAGAGGTCCTCTCGCTTTTTATACAGTTACGTCATGCGTACTTCAGGAATAATAACGTCTTCATTTGCATAGCGGTTATTTTTATTTTTTCCTTAAACAAATATTAATAAATACCATACTTTTTAATTTTTTTACTTTAAAACATGATCAAAAACAAATCTTTATTTAAAACAAAAATAAATTTAATAATAACTTACGATGGCAGCATCGGAATATTTGGATTTAAAATTAAACGAATTATTCAATGCCGAATCATTTAAAAAATAATACATTTTTTCATTTTATTTTTTATGAAAAATACCAATAAGCAACTAAAATAAACAAATCTTCACACATATTTTGTTTAAATTAAAAAATAACATTCCTCAAATTTTGTATTCTTTTTCCATCTGTGAAATTTGAATACTTGCACCATGAAACTTAAGATTTGAATTTTAAAAATATTTAAAAAAAAAATATTTCTCCAGAAATTTACTAAACTAATTAATAAATCCACTCTTTCTAAAATTGTATCTCACCAATTTTAATAAGTGCCAGTATAAATAATATTCTTTCCGAATAAAATACTTTATTTATTTTATTTAAAAAAAAGTATTTCCATCAAAAAATGTTGTTTTTCTTGAGATTTAAGAAAATAAGCATTTGTCAATATTGTTACAATACAATGCTTTCTTTGGCATATTATTAAAAATCAGCTGGATATCCATATTTTAAACAACCACCTTACCACAATAATAAAATAATGTATTTATTTTTGCCTTTTTAAAACTCATAACCAGATGTATTATTTTTTAAAAGTTGCATCGTTGACTAAGAGTAGAATTTTAGAGCCCTTCTTGTAAGTGTTAAAAACTGTTAATACCTGGATAATTAAGGAAGGAGGTAACGTAAATTTAAACTAATGTCTAAAAAAAAATCTAAAAGAAAAAAATATCACTAATTAATTAGGGAAAGAAAGTTACGCGAGTCTTCTAAATAAGAAAGACCAATTTGCAGCTTGTTTACCGAGAAAATCAGTATTCAGACATTTATTTATGCTCGAGCATCAACCTATTGCAGCTGTAATAATAATTATTTTCAATTTCATCAAAAGGCAATTAATCTTTCTTTATAGATTCGTAATTGAATTTTTTATATAAAAATAAAAAAATGTTTCAATGAGATAACATTTGTTACGTAGATGCTAGCTTTTGACAACAAAAGGACTGAAAAGTGCACTGAAAACTAACAAAAAATTAGTTCAACGATAATGGCAGTTTTAATAAATAACAACACATGGCTTTAAAATATAGATTATGCTAAAGTTGAGGTATCTGATGGCTAAAATGAAATGTTTAACCAGACAACCAGTACTTGTACCTAACTGCATGTCAATAGGTGGGGTCTTATATGCCATCAAATAGGGTATCTTGATCTTTAAAATACTGAACCAATAATTGAATAATCTATTATTCACTTCTATAAATTTCTATGGATGTGTCTCTAACTTTCTACAAAGTTGGCATTGTATGCAAATACATACATAGCTCCGGTCAACGGTAAAAGAAAGCTAAATTAGATCCACTTTCAATAAAGAAACTCTTATTCACCCTAATAATGGTAGATAATAATTAGTAACAATAGTTCAATTATGGTGATCTGATTGTTCAATGAAGCTGAGAATGTTAAAATATTCTGATAAGATTGCATCACTAGGAGGCTCATTTCATTTAGTCAACCGTTTTTATTTAAGCCGTTGTCTTCCTCTACGATCACGAGTCCGGTAAACGGCAATCAAGACATTTTTCAAGTTTATTTTGCGTATAGACATTGGTACCTTATTTTTTTAATTTTAAGTATATAGTTTCTGGCATAAATTCGCAATGAATCGCATCTGCTCCCGTGAGAATAAATCGTCACTCTACGGCAAGCATCTTAGATATTAGTATAAAAGTTGATATTTTCATCCTAAGTTGTGAGGCTTTATTAGTCATTTTCCTTTTATTGGCAGTTAGTGCGGTGCTTCAAATTGGTTCACTTTTTGTTAGTAAAACTTGTCGACTGCTAAGAAAAGGTCTTTGTCTCAGGTTGGCCATGTCTAAGCAAGAGTCTGAGTTGTCTCCCTTATTTACTCATCGTCAAGATGGCCGTTCAAGGGATACCAGTCGATCAGGAGTTGAAAAAGGTTTGTTTCTCTTTATTTATTTATTTATTTTTTTAATTCTTGACTATTTGTACTCAGTTACAGATAGGAAAAACACTCTTTATTTTACTTGCTGGAAAGATAGATTGAATTCGTTATGGCAATAGATATATCGTTGAATAACCGTAATGCCATTTTTGGTTATGATGAATAATCATTCATTAACGAACCTGTCAAGGCATTTTTAACAATGAAAAGATGACAACGATCAACATTTTTTAATTGTAATACATAATATTAGAATCGAAATGTATCAATTGAACACTTCGTATATATTATAAAATTGCATGAATTAATTATGCCAATCTACTATTTTATTTTTAGAGACTAGTAGACATTTCTTCGCCATCCAACACAGAATGCTTTTAGTTTTAGCACTGCTGACGGTACACATGCTTCTCTAAAAGTCGTTTCCTTCGATACGATTAAACATTGGGAATATGACTGTCTTGCGTTGATATTTTAATTTTTCTTTTTAGTTTTTACTTTGTTTAAATTAAACATTATAGTGAACGAGAAATTCGAAATTTCCCATCGTGTTTTGTTAGTTAATAAAAATTTAAAAAAAGAAAGCACCGTCCATAGGTTGTCTTGTTATATTTTAATGAAAAAAATATTGAAAAACTAATTAAAGTCCTTTACATGTGTGCAAGTGTACTGAAGAAGTACTATTTACCAGTAATCACTGTAGTTTAAAAATATGTAGTGGGGAATAACTACTTTAAAAATATACTTCTATAAATGTTTTATTATAATGCGATTGATTGATGGATTCAACAATTTACGGTACGTGTTGACAGTAATTCAGACGAATAAACTTGAAAATGAAAATCAAAGGCAAAGCTCTCGAACTTAACAACATTGATAGAGAACGCCGCCCTTTTCACAACAATAAAAAAAAACAAGTAGAAAAACTTACATCAATTAAACCATAACTACTTGCAAATAAGAAAAATACAGTCAAGGTAATCAACAAATAGTTTTTTTTATTGTAAATTTTTTTGTTTATTCAGATCGCACTTTGAATGATGTGCATTTCACGTACGCTGCCTAAAAGAAAGCTTCAGAAATATGGAATTACTACTTGAATAAAAATGTACTCTGAACTACGAAAGTCAAACTCAAAATCTAATATTCTCTACTTTATAAAGAAAATAATTATAGAAATAAAAAAAATAGAAAATTGAGGCCTGAATCTCGGAAATGAAACACTTTTTTAATTAATTTTGTCAAAATGTTCAATTGTTTGATGAGTGAATGAACGAATTTCTTTTCGTACAGCTTCTTGCTGCTTGAAAAGCTTGACACTTAGTAATTGTACAATGTACATTTTTTTTTTTTAGTTAAAATCCAATGTGTATTGATTTTTTTTTAATCGTATATGGCATAACTGAGTCAGATATTAATTATTAACTGATTTTGATTTTCAACTTCCATCTTGTAAAGTTGCAAACCCATCATTTTTTTTTTTTTTTTTAGAAGTCACTTGTTAGTGGGAATACAAGATTTTAACAACTTTTATGTACAAAAATTTAAATCATTGTGCAAAAAGTGAGTGTAAAGAATATGTATTTGTTGTTAAATGTTACATGCGAACTACAGTTATTGCTCCCTCCGTTCGTTTCTTCCGATTTGAAGTACGCGCTGTCCATCGTACAGATTGATTCACAATTACTGTCACCAAATACACGAACCGACACTTTCGCTATTATTAATCCACTATTTTCCGGTGAGACTCCGTAGAAACGGGTTTAGCAAAATAATTAATAAAAACTAGATGAGATATGGTCAGCGGAACGAGAACCCTCTCTACCCTCCCCGAGATTAAAAAAAAAATTGTTCAGTTCGAAATCTGAAGGTTATCTGGATCGACAAGCACCTGAAGGCCCAAGAGCACAATGGTCAAAAAAACGTTGTAATAAATTTAATAACAACAACGAAAATGAATACCGCATGTAAATAATAACTCCTCATCCCAGAAATTAAAACAGATACTTGTTAATTTGGAAGCTTGTTTCAAATAAAACGAGAAAAAAAGGGTCGCTATTACACTTTCGCACCCCCTTCTCCCATGACACTGTCAACTACACGAAGTTTTTGTCTTCTGTTCTTTTTTTAATTTTAAAAAATAGAATAGAATAGATTTCCCCCCTTTTTTTTTTTTTTTTAAATATTTGTTTCATAATTTGTGGATTTTAATTTTAAGTAATACATTTCATTTCTTTTTAGAAACTTTTGACAGCAGAAACACATTTTTTTTACAGAAGCTTTTTAAAAACCATTGCTAGTGTTTGTAATGTAAATTAAATTTAATTATTAATAATTGTAACAGTCTAACTGTTGTTATTTTAAATTAGTTTTATGAAGTTAAAATTAAAAAAAAAAACACTGTTTTAAAAATAAGTTTCTTTTCATTTTATGCTATATCTGGACCTGGTTGTGTCTTACTTTGGGTGCGGGGTGCGAAAGCTTAATTAAATGGGTGGAGAGAGAAAGGAAGAAAGCAGATTTAGATTTACAGTTGAAAATATCAGTCAATGCTGTAGTTAAATGCTATTGCTTTTTTTTTTTTTTTTTTTTTTTTTTTTTTTTTTAAATCATTTCACCCCAGGCAAGGTGATAATGTCACTAGGACTCGAGGAGCTACTGGGAGTGAAAGAGAATAAGAAGATTTTAATGAGAAGTTCATCAGCCTCCTCTTATAATAAGTTCTGCTTTCATTAATTTTCAAGTTTTAAAATGTTTAACTTGAGTTTTTCCTGCTAATTGCTGCTGTTGGGTTTTTTCTATTTTTTAAATTTTTTTTTATTTAAGGCTTTTCAAGAACTCCAAACGAAGATGATCACAACTCGGCAACAACTGAAGTTTTCAGATGCACAAGTTGAGACACTGAAGAGACAAATTACACACTCAAAGCTTTTAGATCAAGAAATCTCCATTTTGCCAGAAGACACAAGGACTTATGAAGGAGTTGGTAGAATGTAAATATAAACAACAATATTCTAATCCAATAATAAATTTGTGCACTTTGAGTTCATTCAGATAAACATAAGCTGAAATTATGTTACCATTGCAACAGGTTTTTAATATTTTCTGTCTTATGGCTAATCTTGCTGAAGTACACAGTTGTAGGTTTTCTTTTTTTTTTCTTTTTTTTTTTTTCTAAATGTAACTTTTGAATGCTTAAGTTCTTGTATCTTTTTAGGTATCTGGGGAAAGTTAAAATTTCTCCTTACTCTCTCAGGTTCTCTTCTGACTATCCAAATTAATTTTTCAACATTTACGCTTTATTTTAATAACAATATTATTATTATGCTCCTTTTGTTTAAATCAAACATTCCATACATATGACTCTTATAAATGTAAATTTTGTTTAGTTTGTGAAAATATGTATTTGAATGAACTAATTTGGTTATATGGACATGGATGAAGCAGGCTATATTCCCCTGTTTATAAAAGATAACATGACAGTTTCATTCCCAGTAAAAATATTGCTCCTGAAATCTGTTTAATTTTGTTAAAGGAAAATGTATATGCACACACACACTTTCTATTAATATGTTGTTGTTTTTGGGTTGTTTTTTTTTTTTTTTTTTCTTTTTTTTTGGTAAAATTTATTAGATACGGTTTTTGATATTTTTATCTCTTCTTGACTCTTAAAGTGAAGTGCTTGTATTTTTAAAATGAAAAAAATTCAGGTGTTTATGTTGACTTACATTTTTTCACTGGTGTTTTTTTGTTTTGATTAGTAATCTTTTGGAGGTTTTTTTTCCGTTACATTATTTGATCCACAAAAAAAAATCATTTTTTGACCATCATTAGCTTGTATAAGTAATCATCTATGATTAGCTATTGACAAGGATGCATATATTTTCCTCTTAAGAACAGTTTCATATGTATCTAACAAAGAAATATAATTTGAAGAAACATTTTTTTTTTTTTTTTCTTATTGTAATGTTAGTTCTCTCCTAAATTTGGAGCCATTATTATTTAAAGAGGAAGATTCAACCTCCGCAAAATATTTGATTGGTTATGTGTATAGTTCATTTTTACTTATTATTTTAGGTTTATGCTTCAACCAATTCCAGAAGTTAGGAAGAATTTGACAAAGAAAATTCAAACAGCAGATGAAAAAATCAAATCCATAAATGTAAGTACAAAACAACTTTCTATGATAACATTTTAAATTTCAGTGTAAATTTTTTTTCATGTCTTCATAAAAGTTCCCTCATTCACTTGTCTCCCTTCCCCCAAATCCACATCTCATGTTCCTAACTCTCTCTTTTTAATTATATGCTGTTATTACACTTGGAAGAAAGAAATGGTATAAAATATCAGTAAACTAACAGTGCTTTGAAAATATGCCCCTAAAATAATATTTAAAAAAAGTATATTTAACATTTTCCAGAAATTATTTTATGAAATTGCTAGATGAAAAAAATGATTGTTTAAAAAAATAAATCCTGAACATTATGCCTATCAGTCACTTAGAAAACCAGTCATTTTTTTTTTTTTTTTAGAAACAGATATTGCATGTTAGATTATGGAAGTGTCAGTAAAAAAAATAAAAAATAAAAATATAAATATCAGCCACCCAAACTTGCTTGGCTTATAAGGTAAGTTTTTATTTAATGTTTTCTGATTGAAGATAAATTGCATAATCAATCTTAAAACTTGTTTATACTGCTTCTCAAAAATGGTAGTCAATTAATTGACTTACATAATCTAGAACATTTTTTTGATAATCTTTTTGTTTATTCCCTGCCTAGTGATTTCATAAAACGTTTCATGGCACATAATCATCTTTTTATGCAATATTGTTTTCAAGCTGTATTTTGCAAGTAGGATTAAGCTATTTGACCAAAACATCAACTTTCTTAATTTGCATGACCAAATAGATTTTTCATTTCCTTATAGCATTTGAAACAAAAAGATTTTTTTTTTTGTGCTTCAAAAATAGGAATGTAATTTCCATAAAATATTGCAAAGTACAATAAAAGTACAGAATAATACTCATTTAGATTAGTTATTCAGTTTATAAAGGACAGTGTTTTCTTATTGAATTCACAAAGAAATGTATTCTTTCAGTTTTGGTTTATTTGAAATTTTATTGTGAAAAATTATAATTTTGTGAGTTTTTTTATTCCAATGTTTAATAAAACTTGTAAATGATTTTTATTTCTTTTTTATTATTTTTTGTAAAATTTCTTGATAGTAACAAATGATAAATCTCTATCTTAACACAAATGGGTACTGAAATAATATCTGTTCAAACTTTGTTTTGTTTTTTCCCTTATAAATCTTATTGTTTTTTTCTTACTCTTTATTTATAATGTTCATAGAAAAGTAAATAGTAAAAATTGCAATATGATTGGTTTTCTTACTTTGATCCAATGAGATTTTAAAATTGTTTTCTTATTTTGATCCAATAAGATTTTAACATTGTTTGTTAGATTGTGAATGAACCATTACTGTCTTCAGAGTTCTACAGTGTATATAACATTTTTTACAAATTTATTTTTTCAAAGTGGCTTTCAGTATAAACCAAAATAGGCATGACCTTGTGATTAAACAACCCCTCATCTTTCTTTGCAAGAACTCATTTCTCCTTTTTGTAAATTTATATTAAAATATGGGATTATTCTTGTACTAATTTATTTCTTATAAATTTTCCGGTAGAAGTGCTAGCACTACATGACTTCCTTGTTTTTTACATTAGCAGAATGATAACTTATGCTTATCTTTTGGTTACCATTTGTATTTTCAAACTGCTGCTCTACAGTTTACACATTTTTTTTCTTTTGGTTTGCTGCTGTCATCTGCTGCACATTTAATCATTCACTTTCTTCACATGTTGAATATTTTAACAGCCAAAGATTTAACATTCATATATTAGTTTGAATACACAGAAAACAAAAGAAAACTAACCCTTTGTATATCCAACATTTTACAGATGTCCAAATTAATCTTGCCAAACAGAAACACTAGTTAATAAACATTAGTTTCACTTAATGATGTTAAATCTTATTCAGATAAATTTTGAAGTTTAATTTACTATTGTTTAGATTAGTAAATCTATAATCTTTATCAGGTGCAAATGTAACAAAAATACAATGTTATTTTGAAAAATTTTTCAGCATTTAATTAATAGCATTTCAGTAAAGAAAAAAACATTGATTTATTTGAGGCACCAGATGAGTAGTACAACAAAATTAGCATTTATATTACCTTTGACATTTCAATTGTATGAATCTAGATCTTCTCCCCCTTAGCTATGGGAAAAATAGTTGGACTTGTGTCTGGAAAAATTGTTATTGGCAAAAAAAATTGTTAATGCAATATTCGTTTGCAAAAAAAAAAATTGTTCTTACAATCCAAAATATGTTTCAGCTTAAGTCACAAAGGGTTTGTAAGCTGTAAAACAAATAAAAAAAGTAAAAACAAATTTATCAATTCCTTTAGATTGATATTGTATAGATATTGAGTACAGAATATAATGCTTTACTTATTGCTTCTATATAAACTATGTCAAATTATTTTTTCCCATTCCATTAAAGAATAAATATTTTGAGATCTGTCAAAATATTTTTTAATATTTAAATATTGATAGCTTTCTTTTTAGGTATTTTTGCTAAAGTTAGATACAATATTTAAGTGTGTGTGTGTGTGTGTGTGTGTGTGTGTGTGTGTGTGTGTGTGTGTGTGTGTGTGTGTGTGTGTGTATGTGTATATATATATATATATATATATATATGTGGTGGTTACCAACTTGTCTCTGAGTACGGCCATTACTACACATCTTTTTGGAGAATATTTACTGATGTGCTGAACAAATGTGACTCTTCAGACCAGCAAGAAACCTACATACTCTGTCACACACAGGGCACTTAAGAGGCGCAGCTGTGGGTGTTACATTATCATGCAATTTAAAATGTCACATGAAACTACTTCTGGGCTTGCATGTCTTGCTGCAAATATCACATTTTAGTTGCTGGACATCTACAGCTTTATAGTCAATTGCTACCTTCAAGTGACTCTCAAGTGACTCCTTAGGCCAGCCATTGACAAACACACTTTACTACAATCTGTACACTTCAGATCGAGCTACCTGTGGGTGTCTTCAGGAAGTTCAATTGGGACACCTTTATGCACATCTCTTTTACGCCTTGTGTGCCTTCTCTTCTTCTAAAGCTGACACCTTCCAAGCAGACGCCTTCATTCCAATTAGTGCCATCGGATGCACATTCTTCCCAGTGCTCACAATGAATGTTGCATTTTTTCAGCACATCCTTGATGCAGTCCTTAAAGTGTATCTTAAGTTTGACAGCATTTCACTTCCCTGTTCACAGCCCACCATAAAATGGCTGTCATCGATTCTGACAAGGTGGCCCACACACCGAAGTTGATGTTTTAGTATCGAGGACTCAATACTATCACAGCCGCTCCTCTCTAGCGCATCTACATTATTAACAAACATTTGCCAGGTAATGCCATGGTACGACCTAAGCAGTACTGGTGCAATCTCTCAAGCCTTT
The DNA here is from genome assembly GCA_963932145.1 of Acanthosepion lycidas. Classification (NCBI taxonomy): domain Eukaryota; kingdom Metazoa; phylum Mollusca; class Cephalopoda; order Sepiida; family Sepiidae; genus Acanthosepion; species Acanthosepion lycidas. The sequence goes on along the minus strand of OZ010573.1, from coordinate 34,600,213 downwards.
TCATTTGTCTGCGGTAAACCACCCACATCTCGCAAGCATAAGGAACTGCTGTAAGCACACATGCACAATAGACCTTTAGCTTTGTAATCACTGAAATTTCTGTGTTGAGTTTATTCAATTTTTGAAATGTGTCACTAGCTTTTTGTATGTGGTTTGAAATTTCCACATCAAGATCATAACATGTTAAATGTGCTCCCAAGATACACAAATGCATAAACAGCCTTCAACCTTTCACCATAGACAAAGATGCTTGGTTCACGATATGGCTTCCTTGGAGCTGGTTGGTACATGACTACTCACTTTTGCAAACTAATAGTCAATCTCAATGCAGTGCATGCATTAGAAAAAGCATCCTTGGGATGCTGCATATCTCCTTCCAAGTGAGCCACATCAGCATCACATCAGTCATCAGCATATAGCAAATCCCTGATCAACAACAAGTGAACCTTCGACTTTGCATCAAACTTTCTGATGTTAAACAGCCTTCTTGTTGAACGATAGCAAATGTAAATACCAAGGTTGCAGTTCTTAAAGACCTTTTCAAAAACAATAGAGAAGTACAGGGCCAAAAGTGCTGGAGCCAGAATGTTGCTCTGCTTAACTCCATTTTCAACTGTCACTGGCTCAGAGAGCTTTCCACCAACATTAACCCATGCCTTTATATCATCATGAAACAAGCAAAGAATGGAAACAAACTTTTTGGGGCATCCCAGTTTCCCTAAAATATTCCACTATGCCTTTCTGTTTACATTGTCAAATGCCTTTGTCAAGTTAACAAATACTTGGTAGAGATCCATATTCTGCTTGACACACTTTTCCTGCAGTTGTCTGGCTGTGAAGATCATATCTACAGTGCCACATCCGGCCCTAAAGCCCAACTGTGACTCTGGAAGAGCTTCATTAGCAATGTGGTGCAACAAGTAATCCAGCAGAACACCACAAAGAACTTTGCTGGCAACAGACAACAGTGATATGCCATTATAATTTCCAGTCATGACTGGTCCCCTTGCCCTTGTACAAAACAACCATGACAGCATCTTTCCAGTCATCCGGAACACTGTTATTACTCCAGGCATCTAGCAACAACGAATGAAGCCAATGCAAAAGACTTTCTCCTCTGTGCTTAAAAATCTTGCCATGCTGCCCATTCACTCCAGGTGACTTATTAAGCTTTCTGACAGCATTTTGAATGTTGGAGGCTCTGAGGAATTCTTTAACAGGCTTTTCAGGTATAGATCTGATAAACTTTTTCTCAACATCCGAGTGCCTATTGAGAAGCTTGTCAAAATGTTCATACCATCTCAACAGAATATCATCGGGATCTCGAAGAACTTTTTTGCCACCCTTAGTCTTTAGAGGAGCAACAGGTGAAGTAGAAGGCCCGTAAACTTCACAAAGTAGATTGTACATGGCCTTAGTGTCCTTCGCATCCGACACAAGCTGTATTTCATCAACTTTGGCACTCCACCATTTGTTCTTTATCATGCACAGATTTTGCTGTATATCAGCTTTTATTGCTATTAACTTGGCCTCAATTTCCTTCTTCTGATCACCAGGTAAATCACTATGAATAATGCAGAGTGGAGTTTATTTTTCTCTAGCAAGAGCTTCTCTATGTGCTTGTCATTCTGATCAAACCAATCCTGATGCTTCTTACCAGTAAATTCAACAACATCAGCACATGCCTTGTAAACTGCCTCCTTGAAAGAAGTCCAGTTATTTTTACTTACTAAAGCATCCATCTTATTGATTAGATTCTATCTAACCTCAGAAACTTGCAGACGGCTAACATACAGCCTTTTTGGAAGTGATATCTCTCCCCACTTTTCTTTTTTACAGACAGCACACTTAATTCTTGCTCTTAGCAGATGATGGTCAGTTCAACATTCAGCCCCACACATCATATGCCCAATGCATAGATCCTGTACATCATAGCATCTCAAAAGAACATCGTCAATCATGTGCCACTGTTTTGATCCAGGATGCATCCATGTTATCTTATTTGGTCTTTTGTTGAAACATTGTGCTACCAATTTACAGGTCCAATTCCATGAACATTTGCAACAACAACAGACCATTGCTATTGCACTTTCCAACCCCATGTTTACCAAGAACTTTCCATGCCTCACAATCACTACCCATCCATGCATTAATATCTCCAAGAATAAAAATTTTGTCTGCTACAGGGACTTTCCTAACAAGAGACTTTAGCTTCTTTTACTTCATCTGTTCAAACCATGTTTGGTGCATAAACACCAATCAAGGTTGCATATTTTCCACATACAAGAGGAACTCTCATAGTGATCATTCTATCATTAACACCTGTTGGAAACTCTTCCAACTGACTAGTTATTGATGTCCTAATGGCAAAAGTAACACCTGATTCTCTCTTTCCCTTCTTCTTTCTGCTCCAGAAAAGTGTATAGCCACCAGATTTTTCCATGAAATGACCCTCCTCAAAGAAATCTAGTTTCCGAAAGGGCCACAACAGCTATATTATATCTTTGGAGGTCCTTATCAACCAGTGCAGATCTTCTCCTGGACCTGCATGTCTTACTGCAAATATCACATTTCGGTTGCTGGATGTCCATGGCTTTATAGTCAATTCCCACCCTCTGTTGGTGCGCTCTCAAGTGACTCCTTAGACCAGCCATCAATGAACATAATATAATATGTACACATCAGATCGTACTGCCTGTGGGTGTCTTCAAGAAGTTTAATGGGGTTGCCTTTACACGCATCTCTTTTAAACCTTGTGTGCCTCCTCTTCACCTCCTGAAAGTGACACATTTATATATATATATATATATATATATATATATATATATATACACACACACACATACTGAAATTAACAATAACTGTGGTAAGCTAATTTTTTTTTGAACCAAGCTAATTCAAGACACCTGAAGTCACTAAAAAGAATATCAATTACAAATTAGTTGAATGAATGGTGCTTGAGAGAAGCAGCTTCAACTTGTTACTCTCATGTTAAAAATACTATTGTTATTTGATATTTGCACTTAACTCTTGCTGCATTTTTGCAGTAATAACTGCTGTGGGTGCACATGAAGGTATTTGCTGTATTTTAAAAAGAATGTAATACAAGACAGTTGGTGCACTGTTAGAATTGATAGTTGATTGTTGTAAGAAACTCTTTGTGATATTGGACTTTTGTTTGTATCACTTGTAGGAAGTTTTACAATGCTATATTTATGCAATCACATTTGATGTTTATTGGAAGGATTTTATTATGGAAAGTGCCTTAAAGACTAGATTATTACTTTATTAATAGGGAAGAACTTGCACAATGGCCTGTCTGTGACTGACAGTTTTTTTTTTTTTTTTTTGTACAAATTGTTATTTCCTAAGATTCAAAATTCTTTAAAACATAAGACAAAACAGCATGCAGGTATATTGGAATGGTTTTCTTTAGTGTCTTACACTTGCATATCACATTACCTGATATTGGAATTCTTATACATTTAAAACAAAACAAAAATCTAACATAGGCCATAGCAAAATTATCATTTTCATTGATAAAAGATTTTGACATATATCGATGCATATTATTAGCATTTCTCAAATGTTTAACTATTTACTTTTGAGTTTGCTTTTAATCTCTAATTTTGTATTTTTTCTCTCTTGTTACATATTTGAATCTTTCAAGAAATAAGAAGTCATTTTGACTGATAAAAATAAAAGTGAAGTTCATTCTTGATTCAGTTGTGTATAAGATTCATCTTTTACTCATTTTGAGATTTTCTTTACTTTCTTGGTTAATTAAGACACATTTGTTTCTTGTCTCTTTTGTCTTTGTCTTTTTTTCATTGTTTGCATAAATTCTGTTTTTCTCTTTATCATCAGTCTTTTCTGTTTTCATTTTGTTCATGAATTTAGACTAAACTATATCTCACTTTAAAATCTAACAATTCTTGTTGCATCTTTTATGTTAGACAAATCTCATCAGTGCCATTCATTAGCATTTGTCTCCGTCCTCTTTCTGTTAGTGGATTGTACATATTCGTTCACTTGACTATTGAAACTGTCTTAAATTAAACCCCTCTCCACTCGGCTGTTTAAAGTAGATCTTAGCCTGTGAATCGTGTTGGATGCCCTCTGGTTCAACAGCTATTTAGCTACTGGGACTTTCTGTCAGCAGCTAGCGACTGAACCCTATTTGGAAACTTGTATCAACAGTTATTCTACTTTCTGTTCATCATAAATTTTGACAAAGGTAAGTTTTTTATATGGATGTGGAATTTCTACTCCCTCTGTATTTAATAACCTGTCAGTACCCTATGGAAGGAAAATAGCTGCACTGTCAGTATCCTATTAAGTGTGGAACTGCACTTACTGTCCTTACCTACACTTTTTGCACTTACCTTGTCATCTTTGTTTGAGATATGATGGGAGACTATAAATATAACAGTCTGTCCTCAGAGAGAACTGTCAAAATTGTCATTAACACCAGGATACTCGTATTAGAAGGATAGGGTCACACTAACTCTCTCTTACTCTCTTGTATGATTTATTGCACTGTTTGCATTTGTGGTGAATGTAAAGTTTCTTTGCTTTTAAAGTTATAAAAGTTAGGGAGGAATTTCTGGTTGTGTGTATGTAAATAACGTTTTTCTTAGCATTTTTCAAACTAGTTTAAAAAACTATTAGATCAGAGATGTGACTCAAAGCATATATTTAAGAGACCACTTAATGCTAACTGTTCTGATGTGATTCTTTAGAAGTAATATATCCCACCCTAATCATGTGCACTGTACACAACAGTAAAATAGCTTTGTTGCATGTGTCTACATTGTTTATATGAAATAACATTGTTTTATTTATCCATTTGATGGTACATTTGTATCAAAAATATATGAGCACGTTCCACAAACTTATTTCTTTTCAAACAGTTTTGAAAATGAAGCATTCATAAAATTGTCTCTGTTTAATGACTGCAAATTTTAATTTAATTTTTGCAGTGCTTTTAACGTTTTGCTAATTCCACATTTTTATGCACAGCTGTTACACTAGTTTCTGTTATCTCTCTTGGGTTCTATTGCTTTATCAATTCAGATATCTTAATGTACATTCTGTTATTAAGGTTTATTTACAAAGAGGTTGTATTGATGGAAGGACAGGAAATGTTTGGATTTTTTTTTTTTTTTTTTTTTAATTTTAAGTGATAATATTTTAAGTGAAAATATAGTTGGAACCAGTGTATCGTATATTTCGAAAAAATATAAGTGGTATTTTTATTGATTCATGTAACATACATTTACTGACTAAAATCTAAGTATTTAATTGTTTTGTAAAATGTTATGACTTTCAAAATATTTTATGGCTTACAGCCATATGGCATTGAAACATCAGTTCTTGTATGATCACCAAAGTTAAGCAACACCGAACCCAGTCAGTACTTAGATGGGTGACTGCTTGGGAATACTGGGTACTGTAACTTTGGATGTTTGGTTGTTGTAATGCATAACATCTTGGATTTGGAAATCAGAACTCCAATTCCAATGGAGTTCGTTATATTCACTTTCATGCAAATAACCCTGGGGAAGGGTTTTAATCCACGTTTTCTCCCTCCCAGTTGTGGGTTGATTTTAGGAATTGTGTCAGTAAATCATTATCTTCAAAAAATCCTTACAGTCTAAAATTATTTTCTAGCTTTAACTAGCTGCAAAAGGTTGATAAACCATAAAAAAAAAAAAACCCAAATCAATCGATCAAAATACTTCATCTATATTTACCTGTATAACCTACTGAAGAGAAAGGTTATATATTTGTAAGGAATTAATGAATTTTTTTTCTTAATATTCGAAAATAAAGTTTAAAGTAATCAATGTATATAAATATTTATTATCTGGCAATTATGGTGAAAAATTTACTAGCCATACTCTGATTTTGGTGAACTGTCTGTTTTATTTCTATGCAGGAAATAAAAAGAATGACTAAAGTATTTTGGTTTAGAATATCTTAGCCTATCATGACACTTTTTTAAAAAAATTCATAATTTTATTATACAAGTTTTATAAATAATTTCAGGCATACCTTGAATCTAGTGGATGTTTGCATAGTGTAGTGATTATCAGCACATGGAAATTGGGGTTAGTGTGTTGAGTTGAAATTCCAGTTGAATCTATTGCATTCACTATCACAGAAATACCCTTGGAAAGGTATGAATCCATCTCTTCCTCCAGCTAGGGTAGACTTTTTGTGGCAACAAGTCTTTGAGAAGGACAACTCTGAATCCCAAACTGTTTGGGCATGGGGCTAGCAACATCACCCTATAATAATCTGTTTGCTATAGAAACCACAGCAGCAGCACTTAGCATAGTGGCCTAGTGCTCCACAGGCATGTTTATAAGGCTCTCATAACAACTTGAGTGTAGTCTGAAACTTTTCATAGCAGAAAATAATTATTTATTTCAGCTTTTGAATTTTACTTTCAAAGTAAATCTGTGGAGTAATCTTGGCAAATACAAAATTTTATTACAAATGCATTTTTCATTTGTTAAGCTCTTAGCATTTTCATTGGAAATATTTTGATTTTCTTCAAGTGTCATATATTTGGGTAGTGTTTATCTACAGAAGATAAATATGTATTGGGAGAAAATGAAAAAAAAGTAAAGAGTCTATATAAAAATTGTGCCATTTTAAATTTTAAAACAGCATTAGTAAAGAATATTTAACATACTTTTTATTATTAATGAAAAATTCAAAATTAGTTAAAATTGTTGATCAGGGCATATGTCACAAAGGATATAGGATTTTTTTTTTTTTTTTTTTATGTATAGAATACCATTAATTTGTATGAGAGGTAGGTGTGCAACTAAAAATTTCTCAGCCTGACCCACTTCCCAGAAACCAGTATTTCAATGACCAAACATCACAATACTGATTAACTTTTTTTTCTTTGTGAGTTGGGCCAATAACTTTTCAGTGTACCCTTGTAAAAATGTTTCCTAATGAAGAAATTTTAAAAAGTTACAAATAAATTTCTAATGTCCTGAAGGGACATGGCACATAGCAGTAAATTATACAAGGTTAATTTGTCATTGGAAGAGAGTTGAAAGAATTTTATTCAAAATACAAACCACATAATTATCAGCTAAAACAATAATGAGATATTGTCAAGAATCAGTGTTTTTTTTTTTTTTTTTTTGTTCAGTATCTTTATGCTTATTATTTTCAAATTAATATTTAAACATGTACACTCATCAGTTTTGAGGAAGTTAACTTGAAATATTAATTTGATTGATTTTCTATTTAAGTTGCATGAAGGAAGTGAGAAAAAATGAGCTTTAGAAGATTATATTCATGAATATTTTTGTGATTTGCAGACATTAATCCTTGAACAGTAAAACTGAAATTATCTTTTAATATGCCACATTTTAGAAAGTGTCAAAAAAATACATACAGTTTTAATTTTTATTTTGATGTCTATCCTGATGATAATGATGTGGGGAGGCTTACCAACTGAAATATTTAGAACATTTTTTCCTTGCTGATCCACCCTTTATGTTCGTTTTAGCATATATGGGTTGATCGATAAGTTTACATTAGCAGAATTTTTGCAGTATAATGTCCAACATATGTAATTAAAGATAGCTGTGTATTTTTATTATGACACTTAACACAAGAATCTGCAATGCAAATTGGAAAATATGTGACATCTCTTAACATTGTTCTTTCTTTTCTTTTTTTTCAGAGTAATAAGTCTTATCTTGAAAGAAGTATCAAGGAAAGTGAAGATAACCTTAGGGAGATGATCCTTTCAAAACAATCTAACAAGTGATGCTGTCTTTACTATTTCATCTTCATTTCAACTTCCTTTTTTTCCTATTCTTTTAGGCAAATCATTGGTTTTATTTTTTTCTTATTTTTCAGCTAATTTGTCAAATAAATTGTTTCTAAAGTGAACTGACTTGTTTTTTGTTTTTCATCACACTGTTATCAGACATGAACATCATCAAAATTTAAAATATAGTAAATTAAACTCCCGTTCATTTTGATTTCTTCTTTCACTGCATTTAGTTATTAATCATTAGTGTCACCAAATAGATTATCACTAAAACCTACTTATATACCTGACTTGAAAATGTCTCATTCCTTCATTTGGTAAAGTCTGAAAATTTACTACAAGGTTGGTAACCAATCTTGTTAAGTAGATTTCTATCGTTCTTTTCAAGAAACAAGTAGGTGGCAAACTCATGATTACTTTTGCACATTTTTTGTTTTTTATATTTAACAAAGGCAAGATTAACAATAACAGTGTGAATTTAAAATTTACTTTTAAACTTAGTTTGGAATTGACCATATATGGGTTGGATGATTTTTTTTTTTCTTTTAATGACACGTGTAAAAATTCTGTGACTTCTGTTAATTCATTCATCCATCAAACCTTCTAAAATAGCCATACATTGACTAATCAAAACCAAATGTTTTATTAAACATACAAAACACTTCCATTATTTTAAAAATTTAATGATTAAAATAACATACTTATTTAATAAAAATGCAATATTGTTTTGTGCATATCTTTTTAAGTTTTATATATACAAGAATCCGGTTTGCCCTGCATTTGTGAGAACTATAAACAAATTGCAAAACCAAATAGTTCAAAAAGTGGGAATTTGGTTACAGAAATACTAGTTGTATGTTGCATGCTCAAGAGTAAGAATCTCTAAAAGAATTTATTCTTTGCTATTAAAAAATAAAAAAATAAATTTTCTTAAAAAAATATTGTTTACCATGAAATCTTATAAAATTAAAATAAAGAAATTATTAAACTTGGGAAAGGTATGAATCCACCTCTTTCCCCCTAGCTATGAGTTAATTAGTAGGTTGTGTATCAATAAATCATTATTATTTCCAAAAACTTCTTACAATCAAAAATACTTACTGGCTTTAAATAATCTGCAAATGGTTGATAAGGCAATGAAAAAAAGCAAATCAATCTTTAATATAAATCATTTAAGAAATCCTAAATTTTTTTCCAAGTCAAAATGTTAAAAAAAATGTGATATTTCCAATTCAAAACTGTTTCATTACATTAAGATACATTATTTCTTACAAGAGAATAGATACATGTACAAAGGGCAAGTGAGTTTTCAACAAATTGAGGTTAATAAATTTTTCAAATATTTTCAGAAGTAGAGCCATTTGTATTGCTTCATTAATTAGTTTCACTTAAATAATCAGTTTGCTATCATAAGCATTTAAGCAGACAGGTACTTCGCCTAGTACTTATATGGAAAATTGTGGAAGGTTCTCTTATGACAATGTCTGTTCCCAACATATATTGCTATATTTGGTTTCAATGCATATACATAAGTGTTGAAAAATGCAAGATAAATTTGTATATAACACAATAAAATAATATGGAAGGATAAGTTGTAGCCATCTAAAATTACTAGCGTGTCATGCAAATGTCCCATTACTGCTCTGGTTATATTATGATGATCACAGTATCTGAGACTGTGAATATACATATATTTTTAGAGATAGTGAAATTTTGGTCTCCTTTATTATTTTATTTTATATTTTGTTTATGAAAACTTTCTGACTGGTTGGTTGAAATATAGCTTTGTGGTCTGATGATTCTGAATATACACCTATTTTTAGAGATGGTGAAACTGGGGAGATTTCACAAAAAATTCCAAGTACACACATTTTTTGGAAATCTGGATTTTTTTATTGAATCAATAAACACAAGCATTACAATGAACTATGTTTTTGTGAGGACTTAAATATTTATGGTCTCAAGGTAGCTGTTTCTACAACAAATTTCTTAAATCTTGATTTTCATGAAACTGGAAAAATTCATAGAAGAAAGATCCTAATATTGGTTTCTGTTCAGGAATTTTTCAGCTTGATATCTACTTTATAAGACTTAAAAAAAAAAAAAAGATTTGGGTTAGATAACAAGACAGATATAGTAAGAGTTCATTTTAGCATTGAAAAAAAAAAAACATTGAGCAAAAAATTTTCTAAACAGAAACCAATGTCTACTTTGAATTGTTAAATGAAGAGATTTAGTTTAGCTTACATGATGGACACAAAGAAGGGTCCAATTTAATATATTCATATAGGAAAAAATGAATAGAAAAAATATCCCAACATTGGTTTGTAGTTAGAAAATTTTCAATTACTGTATATACTAGCAATCATGTGACCTTTTAAGCTAATTTGACTACAGTAAACAGATATATAGTTTGCTCAATGGTGTAACCAGGGCCAACAGTACATATGCTAATTTTATTTCTCGTGTATGTGACCCACTTAAATTTAGCTTCAAATTAGGTCTTCAAAAGTTGCATGATATGTGAGTATATACGGTAAATGTCTACTTTATAAAGATTAAAAAGAAGATTTGGGTTAGATAATCAAAGACACATGGTAAGGGTCCAGTTTAGCATTATAAAATTAATGGAAAAAAGATCCCAACATTGGTTTCTGGTTAGGAAAGTTTTAACTAAATGTCTACTTTGAGGCTTAAAAAAAAACTAGTTAACCAGATAAATACAGAGTACAGCATTATATTTATATTGTAAATATAACCTATTGCTGAAAACTTTAAGCTTTTTTGGAATTTTCATATATGCTCCAGGATCCCATTAATAATAACAGAAAATTAGATGGCCATAACTCTATCTCACTTTGGCTTATGTGAGGACAGACAGATAAAAATATTTAGTGAATAAAATAAATACATAATTTTAGAAGTAACCATAATATCTATATTAATAATTTCTTTTGTCACACTTCTCATTTGTAAAACTCTCCCAGCTTCTTGCTTTTCTGTCAACTATGATCTTAAAAAATTTAAATGGAATGTCAATCATCATCTGCCATTTTGAATCCTGTTCTTTTATTGTCCCTTCCTCTCAATAAAGTTTTCTCAGTTTCTTTCACTCTCAATAACCTTTTATATCTTAGTGGCTTTATTACTTTGCTTGGGGTGAAAAGATTTGAAAAAGAAAAAACAGTTTCAAAAATTATAGTTAAGTATGAAGCTTATTTTTTTGGCTTTGTTACTTTTTCCAAGATTATGGGTTTTTTTTTTCTTGAAAACTGAAACATTTATTAATTTTGAGATGAGTCAATATTATTTGAAGAGTTGTTTGTTAGAGTTAAGCTTTTCTTACTTCTGTAATTACTGTACCATTTTCGCTAACCCATTCTATGGCCTTCTTCAATTAGTCACTATTTGCAAATGAAGGAGATTCTCTACTTTTAATATAGAAAAGTATATCAATATTTTGCTTTTCAGATTTGTCTGGACTATTGGTCATACTTTTTGTTGTTTAGATTTTTATGACATTTCAGCCAATTCATTTTACAGCCTTCTTCAAGTGTTACAAAAAAATATAAAAGACTGGAGAATGAATTGACTGAAATGTCATAAGAATCTAAGTAACAAAAGAAGAATGACCAATAATCCAGACAAGCAAAATATTGTCATTGTTATTATTTACATTATATACAAACTAATATCCTCATCTTTGCCTTTATTATAACAAGGTTCCAGCTGTTAAGCACCTCAGTCTTCTTCAGGTGTTTATCATACTTGGTAACTCTGGAATTTTGAACTATGTTTAAGCTTTGAAATTCTCTGAAGGTTACTTGAATCAATAGATACTTGAAGAAGGTTGGAGGATACAACAGTCAAAATATTGTGATAATAACAACAAAGATAAAGACATTAGTCCAAATGAAGATGATAACTTCTCACCCCAGAAATTTTTCATTATTAATTATAATCAAATAATAGCTTTGGCATCATCTGAAAAATAACAGATATATTAAACTTATACATCACATTTATCATTTCAATCCTGTGTACCATTATCTCCAAAAAAAAAAAAAATCATACACTTCCAAAATCTTTTCTGGTTTTAAATAACCTGCAAAAGATTGATATGCCATAAAAAACAAATCAATCAATTCATCCTGTGTGATCATTCTTGCCCACTGACAAAATTCTCTTGGGATATTTGCAGGAGAAGAAAGAATTCCTGGAGAGGAATCTCAAAGAAGAAGAAGACAATTTGAGAGAAATGATTCAGATGAAAATAAAAACAAGATACAACTGAAACTTCCAGATATTGAAAAACTAAAGATTTTATGGCTGTTTGCAAGAATTCCTTGTTTTTGTCCAAAACTGCAAATTTCTACCTTTCTACACAAGAATTTCATGTCAGTTTGTTTGATTTCTATGATTGTTGATAATTTCAATAAACTCCAGTGATAACGGATTTCAGTCTTTTATCATGAATTTTAGATTATATGATATTAGCAAATGTAAAAAAAGCAATTATTTTATAACAACCAATTCTTTTACTGTCTACAAGTACAAAATATATTTTAAATATGTGTGTAAAGTTTTGACAGCTTAATGATGGAAAATAAAAGCATTTATTTTTCATACAAACTATTTTTCAACATAATCTCCTTTTATGACAATGCACTTAATTCAGTAGAGAATATCAGTCACATACACGAAACATTTTGCAGCAAACATTTCAGATCAAAATTCAGCTGAAAACTATGTATCTGGTTACAGACTTATTGATTCACTCTCATATATGAGATGATACTGAAAAGTTCAGGGAATTGTGAGCAGGAATTCTTTGTAAGCCAGTGTGCAAGCTCACAAGGGGATTAGTCCAAGGGAGATGGTGGAAACTAGGTGTTAGGGTAAGTGATTATTTTTCATGGTCAATTTTTATGAATATTTTAATACCTTGTGCATTAATATATATGACTAGTTCCTCTAAGGTAGTTACAGGTTTAACTTACTATGGTTCACATATGTCAATGATTTCTAGCAGGATGTAGACAATCATGGCTTTCCACAGATTCTTTTTCTTGATTATATCTGAATATATATATATATATATATATATATATATATATATAAGATAAATTGTTTTGGTTATAGATGTTAAGTAGTAGGTAGTATTATATGTTTGTTTTTAACTAGTTTGTCATTGTTAAAAATGTTATCTTTTTTTGCAGTTGTTTATTTTGTATGTCTTTCTCTTAGCATTGTGGATGAAATAATGATGATATTGGAGGTTTTTGAAAGTGTTTTCTATATATATTTCTTCTTCAGGTAAGTATCAGGGATTGCAGATTCTTAGTACTCTTAAGCAGAATCCTATAATTATTCCAAATTTTATCCTGTTACAGTGGTGGGAATAAAAATTGATAATGTCATTCTTATTGGTAGATTTTCTGTAAACAAAATATACACCCACAAACAAATAATAGCATTAACAATAATAACAAGGACAATAAACTAGATAAAAACAGACACAATATTACCTACTAATTCTTTAACATCTACTATCCAAAACAATTTATCCAATCTTAACAATATCAAAATAATTACAACCACACACACACATATATATATTGAGTGTGTATACATAACATTTTTTATAGAATACACATACTCTGATCTTAGTCAGAAAGTCCAATCACTGCTGATAAGCACAATTCCAGTTTTGTATCAAAAATAATGAAATTATATAAGAATTAAAATAGTTACTTTTATATTTACCAGTTTGTATATACTAGATTTGGATAGAAGTAGTACCTTTGATGTATGGCATGCTTCACCCTCAGGTGGACAGATCCTCAACCATCTCCTAAATTTCTCAGATGATGGCTCCACATTGCCATGTCCTGGTAAACCGTTTCAGTTGGTGGGCTAAACTCATGTGAGTGGGTGGTGTTAACAGAGCACCACTGGGCAAAGGACCTCCTCGATGCAGGCCAAGGTAGAAAGTTCCTCAGATGAACTATAACGCAGAGACCCAGGCTCTGGCACATGACCATGACAGATAGAGGAGATGGTGGACAGCTCAGCATGTTGGTGCCCCAATGACTCCCTCTAAGGTTAAGGGTGAAAGAAGAAGATATACTGGATGAAAAATATAATACTTCATTTTCAAAGATTTGATGAAAGAGTATTCTGTGTGAAAATATATCTGTTGCTCTTTGCAACACTTTAGCTGTGGACACTGCAACATTAATTTATTTGTGACTAAGTAAAAGTTACAGCAATCATGTCAACCTTCTCAATAAGTCCAAAAGCATTATTTATTATCATTGAATAACAGATTTTTGCATTCCATTAGAATCACAAAAGAAAGAAACTTATTAAACTATAGAAATACGAAATGCATTTATGAGGATACAATTTTTAGTGCATTTGTAAACAGTAAGATGTGATACAATGGAGAGCATTATGCACCCCTCTACTTTGGAAAAGATTAAAAATTTTAAAAAAATGATTTATATGACAACTTGCTCAGTAGACTGAGCACAGAAATAAATACCATCAAGGAACTTTTGGTTAAGAAAGGACATTCAAAGATTCTACCACCTGAGTACAGACATTAGTGGCTTTCAGCATTGGATTATTTAAGAGACAGTGAATTAAAGTGCCAGTTAAAACATATCTAGTTCTCTGGTAGTAGTGAGTTCAATTCCTAGGTTGAGTAGTGCTGAAAGTTACACACTCTGGTTCAGTGAAAGAAATAGACATTCAACACATAGGTGAATAAGACTGGTAAGTAATAATTGATATGAAATGTCCCTAAAACATGGAAAGTGGTATGAGAGTAGTTGACATCTGTGGATTGAATAAAGTGTTTAGTATAAAATTCGAAGAAAGTTACCAAATATAACATCAGTCAAAATGTTAGCCGCCAACATGAATATGCCAGTCTAAATGGAAAAACATGAATTTTAGATTTAGACAAAATCTTTTCAGTACATTGAAGAACACTTGTGATAAAAAAATCATACACAGATTTTTTTTTTTATTACCACCATAGTGTACATGGTATTGCTCTGTATAGCTTTTCACCTGAAAGCATACAATTTATTTGTGGAAATGAATTCTAGTTTCAAGGCTGGTTATTTTCAGGACAACTTAGATTTTCAGAGCAAATTCCTTCCACTTCCTCTGTAAAATTTCCACCTATATGCCTAAAATTACCATAATGCTTGATTTTGTTAACATTTTTTTTGTCCTACCAGCCCCAAATGATGAAGAAGTATATTTTTATTTCTCTCCCATACACATGTATATGCATAAAAATAACATTTCTTAATTACTTACCCAATTACGATTTGTTTCATGCACAGGAATTTTCAAACTAAGCATTTATTTCTCTTGGACACTTGAAAATTACTATGCAACAAACAGGTTGTAAATTGGCTAAGTAAATAAAAAAATGTTATTTTTTATGTATACTAAAAAGGTCTTTTAAAAATATTTAATATTTAGCATTCTTATATATGTTAGAAAAAGAATATACAATTAATAATTACATATATATATATATGAATATAAAATATTGTATAATGTATATTAATATATGATATGAAATTAATTGTAGCAACTAGTCAGCTAGCTCACTTTTGTCTTTCAGACTAGCACTCAGTCTGATGAGCCAAGTAGCTGACTGGTTGCTATAATTTTAGCTTGATCTTAGATTGCGCTGTTTTCTTTAAAGCATTGAACACTTTATTTTTTTTCATGTATTTTATATTTAAAGTGTAAAATTTTCTTTTTCTATAAATATATATAAACACAGTGTATCAAAATTACTTTTACAAACTTTGGCAACAGGTTCCTCATACCAAAACAAGGACAAAAGTCCATATAAATATATGCCTGCAAATCCTTCACTTTTGAGTTATTAAGTTTAAAGAAAGTTTATGGTAGAAAGTGATGCATTGCCATGAAGACTAGGTTACATTTGTGGCTAGACTCTTCAACATTTAACACATGTAGTAGTGATTAACTGAGAAGTGTTCTGTTTAATAATGGGAGAATATTTATATTGTGAGCAGGCAGATATGATTTTTACATATGGCCATGTGAATGGCAAAGAACGTGAGGCTGCATCAGATTGCATTTCCAGATCAAAGTTTCAGCTTAGTCATCCAACCTTTACTACTGTTTATTGTCATGTTGCTCAGACAGGATCTATGGAAAAGTTTGTAAAAGTATTTCTGGATTGTACATTTAACAGCATCTACTGTAAACTTTAAACTTAATAACTCAAAAACGAATGATTTGTGGACATGTTTATATGGACTTTTGTCCTTGTTTTGGTGAGGAACCTGTCACCAAATTTTGATACACCCATATATATAAAATTTCTTCAGTGTGGAAACACCCATAGAAAATCTTTCTAGAAAGTATTTAAACATTTAATATTAACTCCAAAATCATCTAAGGCAGTGGCACTTTTGCCTTTTTACAAAGGACTCTTAGGACCTCTTACCTATCCAAGCTTATTTCCCTTTTCAATAATCTGCAAATTCTTTTTTTGGGGGTGGGGAATGCCATCAACTGCTTTCTTAATCTTGCTCCTGTTCTGAAATTTCCTCCAGAAGTAAGTTTCACTTTGGGAAAATCTAGAAGTCAAAGGGATGAAATCTGGACTGTAGTGGAACTTACAAGCCTGGCTGATATGTGATATTTTGCTAAAAAAATACTGCATGAGATATGAAGAATGAGTAGTTGCATTGTCATAATGAAGGTGTCAGTCATCACTTGCTGTGGCTATTTTCTTCATGCATTTTTCAATGAACAAGAAATTCAATGTAGTTCTGATTTATTGCTTGGCCTGATTGAGAACCCTCATGGTGGATAACTCTTCTATGATTAAGTGACAAAAAAAAAACAAAAAAAACATTATCTTGATACTAATTCAACATTGTCACATTCATTAGGGAGATTGTGATTTTGTTTTAGTCATAGCTGTAGGCTGTGATTCACAACTCATTTCCTTTTGAGGAAATTGGAGGGGGAGGAGGTGGAGGTGTTTAGCAGTTTTTTCATGGAAGTCCTGTATAGCCTTCTGCTTTTGTAACAGGAGCTGTGGAACATGTTTTGCTGCCAAAAAACAATCTTCTAATTCAATCACTAATTCCATTTGATCACAGCTTGCATACAATTAATATTTTTGGTCATTCTGCTTCTTCAAGACATGCTAGAATATAGATAACTGTCAATGTACCATCAGTCAAGCTTGAAGTACCGATACCAAAATTTTACCTGGGCTTTATTCACTGAATCATCTTTGAAAAATCCATTTTTTAGTCATTCAAAGCAAAACTTGATGCAGATGCTCTGATCTACTTGCTTGACCATTGTTAATGTGATAGCTGCACAAAATCTTGCTACTAACAGAATAACCCTACTGGAGAGTGAATATTCACACATGTTTAGTAAAATCTTCTCTAATTGGTTTTTAAATTATACAAAAACCATGCATCCTATTCTTGGGATATTCAAAATAGCCGGATTCTTTCCGGACAAACTACCTTGATGCATTTGGTATTTGTTGTAGAAAGATAAGCTAAAATCTAAATCAGATTATCTATCAGTGACTCTGCTACAGCATAATGTACAAATATGGGAGGATAAAAAAGTAATGTATACCACCAATATATTGTGCATTAGCTTTAAATCTGATAGTATTATATTTCTACCAAAAATGTAAAAATTTATATAAAGATTTTTTTATTTAAAGAAATTGTCAGAGTTTGTTTTTATGTAATCAGTAAGATTATTTACACTGTAAAAACTTTAAAAGAAAGACTTATTAAAGCAGTAATAGCCTAATGTAAAAACTATAAATGTTTAACTGGTTTAAGTTGTAAACAAACAGGCTAAATAGCAAGAAGGGAGATAAACTGAATGTATTTTGCACTGAAAAGCAGTAGTTTTAAATTTAAAATACCCCCACCCCCAAGAAATACAGTATATTATGGGGGGGGGGGGGCTATGAAAAATAATTATGAATAACGAATGAATCTTTTAAGGAATGAATTGTTGAACTTAATTTCAGACAACACAGTTTACTCGGCTTTCAATATTTACTTTTTAAAACTTCCAGACTAATTTTTCTCTAAGCTTTCATCATGGGACATCTTGCAGATCAAACTGTTGTTAAGTGATAACATTTTTATGTACATATAGATTAAATAACATTTTTACAGAAAAAAAGGTATTTATTATTAACTTAATGCAAATGGAAAAATTTTTTTGTAGACAGCCTTAAATTTTCAAAATATAGAATTATTCTTTGCATAAAGATATTCTCAAAATAATAATAATAATGAACACAAGGCAGGTTGGATAAATTTTAATAAAGAATAGTGCATTACTTTGAATATTGAATAAAATCTTTTTCAGGATTTACTATGGACCTTATGTACTTAATGCCACTGGATGAGTATTAAGGCTTTTTGTTCAGTATATATACATAGTTGTGGATATGTAGGTGCATCAATAAGTCCATAGCCTAACCATGTAAAAAAAAAAAAAAGTATTTTATACAACAAATATCTATTTTTCAACTAAATCTTTTTGCTTGCTGAATTCAGTAGTGTATAATAATCACATATATTCAACCTTATAGTGAATTTCTTTTATAAAAATTCAGCTAATACCTGTCAAGCTTCAGATTTATTGATTTACTCTTGTATGTGCAGATATATTTCACCTGTCTATAAATGCCTACTTATATACAAGTTGTCCACAAAATTTTGCCTCATCTTGGCAAAAATTAGTAACATGTCAGTATTAAATGTCATTGTTATGAAATGTGATTTCCTTTGTATTTTCTCAGTCTAACACTAGTTGTTGATCTCGTGTATCATATTCTGCACCTCCCTTAACTGCTTGGGCACTTATATAGTCTCTATGCTGTGCTAATTAGGCAGTCATTTATATATTACTAGAGTTATAATTATATAAAAGAAAAATCTTCAATGTTATCAGTCCTGATCTAGCATCACAACTTCAATCACTTTCCCATCACTGTTACATACTTTTCCCATGTCTTCTCTATAAATGCTTTCATGGTAATTGTTCTGATAAGCTTTCCTCTTTGGTACCTTGATTTATGAATTTAAGTGCAGTACTAGATTGGCAGTTAGGTCTCCTCATTTTACAGTTGAAATTGCTAGATGTAACCATAAGTTCTGTGTTAATAGTTATTCCCTGGCACTTTTTGCTTATGGAACTCTCTTCCGGTTTGTTGCTTTTCAGTCAACTTTCAAAAATTCAAATACAATATTAATTGTTTTCTTGCCATCTTAATTCCTGTTCTTTGAGAAAAAGAAAATCATTATTAAAAAGAGAGAACAAACTCTGTCTTTAATAATGTCTTTCTTTTTCTCATTCTTTCACACTCAGTAAATGCTTGTGTTTTAGTGGCTTTATTGCCTTGAAAAATGATATTCACCAGACTTAAATGCATGATCAAAGGATATGTTGAAAAATATTTGCATAAAATAAATGCTTTTTCATCATTAAGCTGCAGATTATTGATGTACTTCTATAAATTATACATACACACACACACACACACAAATATATATATATATATATATATATATATATATATATGAATGTTAAGGCTTTATACAATATTTCATTTTCTCCTTAGTAATATATATATATATATTACCAGGAAATCGATCAGTGGAATCCATGTTTGGTTTTAGTCCATTAGTTTGATAGTGCAATCACTAACTTTAGAGTTGTAAAAACTGAAATTTTACCAGAATAAAAAAGGACTCTTGAACAAAAGAAGATGATATGGTTCCTTAATTTTGGACCTGAACCAACTAGCAGAAGGCAATGTCAAACCACTAATCTAAAACAGTCTAGAAATGTTAGGAAAATGCAGTTTTGGTTTTTTTTTTCTTTTTTGTTTTCATCTGGCAGAAAAAGCTTTGGAAAAAACCATGATTGTCAATATTCTCTGATCGATGCTAATTCATTGATTGAGAGATAAAAATCACTAATTGTTAGAAAATGGATTTCAGGAAATTTAAGAAATGATTGATAAATGCCCCTAGTGGTAATGATACAGAAGAAATAATTTGTAATGTACAGATGATTCAAAAAAAAATTAAAAATAACAAATAAGAAACATGATATTGATGACACAGCATCTCATTTTAAATAAACCAACAATTAAATTATCGGACACTGTGAGGGAGTAAATTATCTGGACATCATTCACATCTTAAAGCACAGTTTAAAAATCACAATCATTTCAATAGGCAAATCTCCAACCTTCTCCAGGTGATGTTATGGAGCTTGGTGGCATACTCAATTATTATAATTTTTGTTAGACTGACTGCAGTTGGAATCATAGAGTCATTGTGAACTCCACAACGCTTTCATTAGCTGCATTTAGTATGTGCTTCACCAGGGCTACATACGGTTTTTTGAATTCAGAATTGGTCTCCTTCTAGACTGGTTACCAACCAAGGCTGAAGAGCCCAGTCTGCTCTGCTATTTAACCCATACTTAGGGGAAGAGAGATGCATTCATACTTTTCCCAAGGGTACTTTAGCATAATTGAATGTAATTTGGCTCTCTGATTTCTCATTCCAAGCCAATATCTATTACACCACCTGCACACTCAAGCTTACAGCATCTGGATTCCCAAGTGGTCACCCATCTAAGTAATGACCGGGTTTGACGTTGCTTAACTGGTGAATGGGTGAGAACTGGTGTTTCAACGTGATATGACTGTAAGCTGCAAAGGAACGTGCAGGTGGTGCAATGGATAGCAGCTCAGAACAAAAAATTGGAGAGCTGAATTCATATTCCAGTAGAGTTTCATCATATTCATTGTTGTGCAAATAACCTTGAAAAAAAGCATGAATCCATGAAACCCCCCAGCTATGGGTTAAATAGAAGGGGAGACTAGTCTCTTCAGCCTTGGTTAGGAACCGGTCTAGAAGAACAACAATAGATAACGGCTCGCATTGAGGAATCGGAGAGCCGAGTCTGAATTCCATTACATTCACTTATGTGCTAATACCCTTGGGGAAGGTATAGATCCTCTTCTCCCATCAGCTATGGGTAAATAGCAGGACAGACCGGGTTCTACAGTCTTGGATGGCAACTGATCTACCACAGAAAGAAATGGCAACCTACTGTGGGAAAGAAATCTGCCTCGTCAGTCATGTATCAAAAGATACATGATCGCCTAAGCGTGTATCACACATTGCACATAACTGATGTAGCTCTGATGAAGCACAGACTATGCAGCTAATGAAAGAATTGTTGAGTTTAGTATGACTATGATCCTAACCGTGGTCAGCATACTCAAACCAGATAAAAATGTTGTGAGTTCGAACACTTCTTTAAGATGAGATGTAGTCTGAATATGTTTCTTTTACAGTGAGCGAAAATTACAGACTGGAGGCTGTATTCAAAATACTAAAGGCATCTTTTTTTAAAATAATTCCCTATTTTGAAATTATCATCATCACTGTCACTATCTGAAGAGCTAAGCTGTGCTCGATAGCCACCTGACAAATCTGATGCTGCTCGCTTGGGATATTTCCTGACACGAGGCACAGGTGCGTCACATTTGGAACAGTAGGAACCAGAGGGTTGCTCTGAGCTTGCACCCTGGCAAGAACACTGCCTCTCACGATGGTTTTCTAATTTAACTCTTGACAAAGAGTCCTTATCTGATTTCTCAGATCTGAGGCAAGGTTTAGCATCAAAGTCCTGAGTTTCATTGCCGTTATCATCTTTGTTTTCCTGAAGCTGCGGCTTAATATATGGTTTCCGATCTTTGAAGAACATCTTGGGAATTTTTTCATAAGGCTGTGTATTTATTGATTTCAGGCAGAATGAGAAACTAGTGAATTCTGGGATATTAACATGGAGCAGTTCACACAGCCTTTTCATCACTCGGTCAACATATGCATAGATGTGAAGATCACATTGTCGCTCAAGCTGGGTGGGCTGCAGGTTGACAATGACCAGCTTACCCCCATTACGTTTTGTTAGAGCAGGGATTCGTCCACTTGGATTAATTTGAAGAGAAGTACCCAGACAAACACTTAAGTCGGACTTCCTAAAAAACAAGCGGAAAAAATTTAAAGATTGTAAGTAAAATCATATTAGAGAAAAAAAGCTATAAGTTTCCAATTACCTGGTATTTATTTTAAAATAGTTTTGATGACAATCTATTTTTTCAAAAATGGTAACTAAAATTTAAATTTATAAATTAAAAAAATCAGAGAAATAATTTTACAAGAAAGTATTTTGTAAACAATATTTTGTAATTTTCTAGAATTGTAGTTGGATTGAACAAGTTAAGAAGCTAATGTATAAATAAGGGCTTTTGAAAAAAAGTTGTATCTGTTAAATTTTAAGATTTTTTTTGTTTTTAATTTTCTGTGTAGTCTATTTTTGGAATAATTTTCTAGTGTTTCATTAAGGCTAAGATGGAAAATTTTTGCAGGAATTAATTTATGGATTCAATGGGTAACCAAAGTAAAAGAAATGTATTACTTTGTTTCTTTGTTTGCGTGCTCAAGATCATCATCTGGAAGGTTGTCTTCCCAATCCAAAATGGTGTCAATCAGCTTTCCTCTGAAAATGAAGAGTGAATCTTTCTTAGAGATGATTAATAAACAAAACAGATGTTAATTAAAACAGCCACATAAAAAACAAACACAAGATTTGATATAAAAAAGAATTCTGCACTATAGAACTGTGAAATACATTAAAATACATTAAAATATGTAATTTTTTTACAGTAATCAAGTGTACTTTCTAAAATGTTTACAATTTTTTTGACAAACTAATCAATTAATAAATGTTATTAGCAATTAATCCTATGGCTGCTATAGTTTTTGGCTTAACAGTAAATTGTCTGTCAGCAGAACCTAAGTAAAAATTATAGTTCAAACTTAATTTGGCATGATATGATCATAATAAAAACTATCAAATTAATATTTATAAAAACAATACGCATCTAATTTATTAGACATAATTATTACCAAAATATTTAAATGGATAAAAGAAAAAGTTTTTTTTAATCTGAGAATGAAATTATCAACTGATTCTAAGTATGTTTTTTATTTTCAGTCCCTTCTTTCTTGTTTAGGATTGGGTTTTTGGTTCCTTCTAAAGTTTACTTAAACTCTATACTTCTAATGTCTCCACCTAAACTCTGAAATTTTATTTACTATTTATTTTTTATTTATTTATAGAATTGGGTTTCCAGTTCCTTCTAAAGTCTTCTCATTCTCTTCCACTCCCAATAACCCCTTTCATCTTAGTGGCTTTATCACCTTGCTTGGGATAAATTGAGTGAAAAATATAAAATAATGTCAAAATTAAAAACAAGCAAAGAATGCAAAGAAAATCCAGTATTCTTATGAGAACAGTTGCTAGAGTAATTTTCAAGTATCAAAAATTGTGAAAAGTTTGGATACGGTTTATTTCTTCTGTTAGAAGATTAAAGAAAAAAAAAAAAACAAATAAAAAATAAAGGTTGAAAAGCTGAGATGGAATTACCTAAAAATTGCAGGGAATTTATTCAAAAGTCAAATGCACAAAAGGATAAAAAAAAAATTCTTTACTTTTCTCTGCTTTAAAATTTGCTTTCAGGTGAAGATTATGCATGAATGAAATACAAGTTTTTTTCACAGATTATTATTTTTTATTTTCATAATCCTTTATTTCTTCAGCCTAGAACAATTCATAGATTATCTTCAAAAGAAATATTGTCAGAAAGCTGAAAAAAATGCCGGTGTAGTATATGTAAATTCTATATTTACATATACTATTCTTTCATTATTTTTACTCATACTCGAAAACAAGAAAAGATATATGTGAAAGATGGAGGGACTGAATATAAACAATAAAGATACATGTATTAAAGGAATTTCTTATAAATGACAAATACAAAACCAACTCACTAAATACACTTAGTAAAAACAACATTATTAAATATATTGTAAAAAAAAAAAAAATCAACTTTGCAACAATGAAAAGTGTATATGAAAAAGAAAAATACGAAAATAAACAGTCAATTGCTGATATCCACTGACAAATGGATGGAGAGATTGCTGGAAGTCTGTCTATGAAAATCTAGGGTTGCCATGCCAAAGCTAACACCAATCAGTTAAGTGACAAACTTTATTTTTGTATTAATTCTAATTTATATATATATATATATATAATATATATATATATATATATATATATATATATATATATATATATATATATATATATAGAGAGAGAGAGAGAGAGAGAGAGAGAGAGAAATTAAATGTTCAATTATTTTATTTCTATTCAGTTTTCTGCAAAGATTAAATCCATTTGTCAGAGGACTTGATTGTAAATTCAATTTATTTTCAGAAATCATATTTTCCCACATAAAGGACATTAATCAATTTTCTTTAAAAGGTGCTAATTCATGATGTAAACTTATATGAATTTGTTGTTCCTTAAATAAAATTATTGTATAATATAAATGTATTCAAAATTGTTCAGTTATATGTATCAGATAATTTTTATTTTTTTTTATTGATGTGACTTTTGATTTGATTTACATGTGTAGCCAAATATTTAACCTTTGGATAGGGTAATGATCAAGAAATACTCTGGTTAACTATTCTTTGTTTTTTAGCCAAACACAATATTTGCTATTGTTTATATATATATATATATATATATATATATATATATATATATATATATATATATATATTAATAAAATGGACATGATGAATTTTCCTGGTATCAAATAAGTCATTTGATGCTAGTTGAAAACTTTACAAATTCAGTAAAAGATTAACAAATATTGGATATTGTATTTAATAAAGCATATTTAAGTATCAGTCTAAATATACTGTTTTAATATTAGGCTGGTGCAAAAATAATGTCGTTTTTCTTTTGAAGTTGAACGTCAAAAAACGACATTATTTTGCACCAATCTAATATATAATAATATATTAGGTTGGTACAAAAATAATGTTGTTTTCTCACATGTTACTATGTGAGAAAACGACATTATTTTTGCACCAACCTTATATATATATATATATATATATATATATATATATATATATATATATATATATCATAATTGTGTGTCTATCATAGAGGCAGGATTTGCAGTATATACTTGTAAAAGAAGAAAAGTGTATACTAAAATTGCTTTTTTTTACAACAAAGAATGAAGACAAACTAATACTGTTCATTGTTATATTAGCCTTTCCCTGTAAGGAAACATTTGGCATTCATTAACCAACCAAAGAGTTAGTATTACTGTCAATTGCAATTTATAAAATCTTTCTTTTGAAACAGTTTTTCAGGAAAATAAGTTTGTCAAGTCTGCTGTTATTGCTCTTTCTAGTACTGATGGAAGTTTCCTTCTTAACCTTTTGCTTAAAGTAATGTGGAAAGCCAACGTTGATAATATCATTATTTTCCCTCTAGTTACATGTGCTATCTATTTTAGTTTTTACTGCAGTTGAAAGTCTTTAAGTGATGTGGTTTTTGTTATTTAGAATATCTTTCTTTATGGTATTTTAATCATTTCACCACAAGCAAGGCGATAATGCCACTAGGACACAAGTGGATGCTGGGATTGACAGAGAATGAGAAAACTTTAGTGAGGAGAAAGGATAATAAAAGAACAGGATACAGGAAGACAGAAGGTAGCAATTGATGTTGCATTTAAATTTTTGAAAATTGCAGGTGGCAGGGAAGCAAGAAACTGTAAGAACATTTCACAGGTGAGAATTTCACAAAAAGTAACTATGATTACATCTAGCTAGTTCACTAGAAAGATAGTGAGACCTAATAGCAAATAGTAGTATGCTTAAATTCATGCAGTTGAGATACCAAGGAGGAAAGCTCATCAGAACAATTACCATGAAAATATTTGTAGAAAAGACAGATGGAAACAACATCATGATAGCGGGAAAGTGACTGAAGCCAAGATGCCAAGTCATGTTGCATTCTGTGTTGTTTCTGGGCCCCCATGCTACTACAAAAAATGGTATTAACAAAAAGGATGATTTTTTTCTTATTTGTTTTTATTAGAAGAGAGGATCGGATATGGCAGCTTGGATTCTAAGAAACAGCAGGAGGGATCATGTCATGTGAATGCATGTTGCTCATTGGCTTAGCATCTGTAGGTGTGTGAGCTTAGCCCATTTCTTGAACCTGGGTGTGGGAAGTGTATTGAAAAATTCTTGCAGCCCTTTGTTGAATTTGCACTGTTTTGGACTTATATCCAAAATCCAGACAAAGGCAATCCATCACTGTCAGAATACCATGCCCACAAGTCATTCTGGCCAATCACTGACCATTCTGGCCCTGGCTTTCACATTCTGTAACAATCAGGACCAATTACATTACAGACCTTTCTTTAGATTTTGTCAAGAATCTCAAAATATGTAACAGGAACACCAGACCAGATATGGCAGCAATATTCAAGCAGGGATGAATGGTAGATTAATAAATGTGTAAGACAGATTCTGCTGAGAAAAATTCTATATATCTCTAAGTATTAATAAAGATCAGCATAAGAAATGGAAATAGAAAATTATATCAAACCTGCAAATGCCTCTTGGTTTGCTGTGAGTACATTTATCTCCAGTGAATTTCAATCCCATTGTTGATACAGCAAACTCACCAATATACTACAAAAGAAAAGTATTCTGAGATTCAAACTTAAACATCTACATTTGAAATTGTTTCAAATTATGCAGTCATTTTGTGTGTGTGTGCGTTCATTGCATACTGAACACTTCAGATACCTCAGTGTATGGATCAGCTATAACAAATTAAATAAAGGAGAAAAAGAAGAACATAGAATAGGTTGTGCAAAGGTAGTTTTACCCAAAACCACAAATGGCTATGAAACTTAAACATCAACCTAAAAACTTGAGTCATGTTCTTAAATAGCCTTGTTAGATCGAGACTTTCATATGGAAGTCATGTAAGGCACCAAACATGTTCAGAAATATCTAAAATATCAGCTGTCACAGCTGTATGAGGGTTCATATAGCCCCTCACCACTAAGCTTAAATAAAGTCAATTCATATCTGCTATGGTAAAAATTTTCTATCCCAAGTAAAAATCATCACAAAAATAACAGGAAAATAGAGTTCAAATTAAGCCAAATTGACTTTGACATGGCTGGCTCAAATCCAGCCAACCAGCAATAAAACGACCTGTCATCAGCTGCAGGTGATAAACCCCCACCACTTACAAGAGCAAAGTGTGAAAAAAAAGGGGACCATTGTTAAAGGGTTTGATATGGGTCATTTTTTTCAAACCTATGTGAGAAAGT
The DNA here is from genome assembly GCA_963932145.1 of Acanthosepion lycidas. Classification (NCBI taxonomy): domain Eukaryota; kingdom Metazoa; phylum Mollusca; class Cephalopoda; order Sepiida; family Sepiidae; genus Acanthosepion; species Acanthosepion lycidas. The sequence goes on along the minus strand of OZ010573.1, from coordinate 34,573,028 downwards.
CCAGATGGTGTCAGTTAAAGCTGTGAAAAAAAAAAATTGAACATATAGCTTGAGGTGTTTTTTTTTTTTTAACACCTTGTGACCTGGATGATGACAAAAACACCGTTTTTTTTTTTTTTTTTTTTTTCACTGCATGTTCTTTGTATTTCCCCATCGTCAGGTTGTATAGCCATTCCTTTTATTCAAAAAAGTTCACACTAACTTAAAGAGAAAGGATTGAAGTTTGAAAAAAAATTGTTTTGAAGTGAAAAAAATTATTTTTTCATTAAAAAAAAGTGACTTTTCTCAGAAAATTGGCCATAATTTTTTAATGCTAACTCCTTGGTAACATTTTTCACAGCCAAATTGAAGATTAATTACTAGTGAATAATTCCATGTGCAAACAATAGCTGTCTGGTTCCAATAACATGGCCCAAAAACGTCTAGAAGGTAACTGATTGATCAAAAACTTGTTGTACATAATTGTGTTTTCCACGGTCAGTTTCCATTGTTTCATCTTGATGTTGTCATTTTCAGACGGCCTATTCATTGAGGATTTAGGAAAACAATTTGGCATAGATTTGCTTTGAGAACTTTGCATTCTATGAAGGGTTTAATGTTACTGATGAATGGGAATTTTCGTCGAAAATTCAAGTGCCAGGTTTTTCCTATATGATAAAAATAAGCGTTTTAAACAGATGTACTGCCTACAACCGCCTTCTAAGATCAATGGAGAAAAAGATTTTGAGCAAGTGAAGCAAGAGAATCTTGGCTACTTTGAACATTGTGGACTGGCACTACAGAATTGCAAACAAAGAACTGTACCAAACAACAGAAACCATATCACTTGAGGACTACAACAGCAGCAACAACTAAAATGGATAGCTCATGTAGCTCAAATAGAAAATAATGACAGAATGAAGATGTTAACTTTCCACACAAATAATGTTCAGAAGGACCCCCCCCCCACCTCCAATCAATATGGGAAAGAAAGATAACAGCTACTGAACTTGAGAAACCTATTTCCCTAAAACATTGTTTTTAAGAGAAAGATTTTATAAATTTCAATTAAAAACAGTACTGGTTGCTTGGTCATTGAATGCCAAATGTTTCCTTAGGGAAATGACTAATATTACCATTACATCATGTTATTTATTAATATGCTCAGGTAATAATTACAGTCAGCCTTAGTAGCTCGGTTGTCTCCCCTCCTACTGAATGCTAGATTGTCATGAAGAGAAGTTTAATGTGATGTTTTCAGGAATTTATAGCAAAAATATTTCATTTGATTTGGTTTAAAGCATGGTTTGATTTAGTTTATTTTGTTTTATGGCATATTAAAAAAAAAGTTGTCAACATTAAATGACCCATTGAGGTCGATCCTCAATGGGTCATTTAATGTTGACAACTTTTTTTTTTTTTCCTGGTAATATTTTTGTTTTGTCAAAAATCTATTTCTGTTAATATTTTTTTCCTCAAAAATGTATAGCTGGTAATAGTTTTTTTCAAATATGTATTGTTGGTAATAGTTTTTTGTTTTTTTTTCTTCAAAAATTTATTTCTGGTAATAATTTTTACAAAGTATTTGTGGTTTTTAAAAACCTATTTTTACACTTTTATAATGCTTTTTAGCTCAGTTTCGGGGTTAACTATTTGCCTATAGCTCGGACCCTAACAGGTGCTACCACCCCAGGTCAGAGTGGACCTGGGAACATCAGTAATTAAGAGGTGATTCCACGCTCCTCAAAGCCTCCTGATCAGAGGCCTTGCTGTTGAACATAGTTTATCATTTTACCCAGGATGCGGATGTAGTTTATCATCATACCCAAGACGGGGTTTAAAGCATTATGTCACATTCTCAAATATAACTGATAAGTATTGTGCAGTGTTTTAATTTAAAATTTTCATTTGTGAAAATATTCTTTCATGATTTTTGGGGGAAAGTTTGCCATTGGCCAAAAATATGGCAGCAAAGAACTAAATCTTTTGATATTAAAACTCACAATATACACATTTGGTAGCAGATGAAGATGCAGAACAGCCAAAGATTGTATGCTACTGAATTTTGTATTTGTAACACCCATAAAGCCATCTACATCATACTTTTGATTTTAGACATATTAACAGTATGTGTGTTAACCTTGTGGAGTATAGGGCCACAGATTCATTGTGCTAGGCGTTGTTGCTGTGGCTTTTGTAGCAAGTAAGCTTTTTTACAGGATGGCATTGCTAATTCCACCAACAACTTGTTTGAGATCCAGAGTTGTCTTTCTCCTAGATTAGTTGCCAACCAAGGCTAGAGAGCCCAATCTTCCCTGCTATTAAACCCTAGCTGGAGGGAGAAGAGATGGATCCATACCTTTTCAAGGATGTGTGAAAACATGCAATTGTCTCAGATGGAATTCATATCAACAAACTCTCATATTTATTGAATAGATTTTATGTAATTGAAGCATAAGTTCTAATTCTACTTGAGTTTTTGGTGTTTTTCTGTCTTCTTTTGTGCCTTGTCAGGCCAAAATAAATGTATAAAATTCTTTAAAAATATAAGAATCAGTTCACGATTTAATTTAAAGAAAATCTTTTACTACAATTTATTTTGTAGCATTCACTAAAATTACATTAAATGCAACAAAAATTAAATAGAGAAATTTTGTAAAAAAAAGTTGTCTGATTTTTAAAAACATTTCTTTTAGATGTTCTTGACAAAATCCAAAGAAGAATCTGCAATATTATTGATCCTGATCTGGCATCATAGCTTTGGTCACCTTCTCATCGACAATATAACTCCCTGTGCCTTTTCTATAAATATTTTTTATGATAATTGTTGTGATGAGCTTTCCTTTTTGATACTGTGGCTTTAAGTGCAGTACTAGATTGGCAACTAGTTATCATAATTTCACTATTGAAATTGCTAGTTGCAACCGTAAGTTCTATGCTAATATTTTCTTCTCCTGTTCTTATGGACCTCTTCCAACTTTCTATTTCCCAGTCAATCTTTAAAAATTTAAATGCAATGTCATATTCTGTCACCTTGAATTCTATTCTTTAATTGTTCTCTGTTTCTTCCATCCTCAGTAACCCCTTGCATCCTACTGGCTTTTATAACCTTACTTGTGGTGAAATGATAATCATTTTTTTTTTATAAAAATGAGGATGCTTAGACAGAATGCAAATTCTGACAATAGTTTTCTAGTATTTCACAGTTTCGACAATTGCTACTCATTACTCTATAATGATAAATAATAACTCATTTTCTTTATAATAGAATCAAAAACATTATTTTTGGTTCTATTATAAACAAAATTAGTTATTTATCATTATATAGATAAGCACATAAACACACATATTTAACAAGACTCAAATTAACAGATTATTTTTGCAAAGTAAAATCTTACCTGAACGCAGCATTTATCACATTCTTCTACAAACATGTTTCCATGCAGCTCTGCAAGACGGTTCCGAGGAAATCCAGACTTTAAATGCAATCCGTCAATGTTTTGGCTGATAAGAAACTGAAGGAAACCTGTAATGAAAAGTAAAATATAAAATTCTAGTAGAAATTATTCTATCACCATTTTTTTTATCATAACCTATCTTATAAATCCATATTCTATTAGCATCAATTTAAACTGTCATTTTTTATTTTTCCATATATTCTTACTAATTTGCTTAATGTTCATAATAAAGTAATTAAAAAGATGAACCAAAATTAATGTTTATGCAGAAAAAAGAAGGCACCAGTTTAAACTGATAGCAGGAGGATATGGGTTCAATCTTACTGATATAAGTGAACTATGATAAGTGCTGACTACGCCGTTAAATGTTTAACAAAAAAAAATCACTCTTTGCTCACTCCCTACCCATGAAAAAATAAAAAGCAATTGATTTTCCTTTTGAAATAATTAAACTAGACACATACAATTGATTTGGAATTAGTAAATGATAAACACTTTAAATACCTCAGTGTATGGATTAGTTGTAACAAATTTAGTATAGTAGATAAAGAAATTGAACATAGTGATAGAGATAGTTTTTCTCAACATTGCAATTTGCTACAGAATCAAAACATTAACCTAAAAATTTGAGTCATGTTTGTAAATAATCTGGCACCAATTTCCAGCCAGCTCATGTTGCTTTTGATGACTGGCAGCTACTATTATTCTTGGCCTTTTCCACTATATCAGGACCAAAATGATTAAACAAAATTAAACTAAACCATCTTGCAAAAAAAAAGCACTTAAGCCCCTCAACCTTTTCTCCCACAGTTGTGGTATTTATACCAATTTCTTCAGTGTAGAATTATTTATCTTGAACATTCTCCAACCATCCTAGCACTCAGTGAATCTAATCTAAACTCTTCAATCTCTTCCACTGAATTCTCAGTTCCTGGCTATCTTCCTCTCTTTCAAAAGAACTCTAGTGCTCACATGCACGGCTTTGGTGTCTATGTTTGCAAACATCTACCAGTTGCAAAGGAACTGTATCTTGAGTTTCCAGATTATCCTAATTTGTTTGTTTTCTTGCCTGTGGAATTCACTTCTAATTTCTTACTTCCCTGCCACTTACAATTGTCAAACATTTAAATGCAATGTCAATTGTCATCTTCTGTCATCCTGAAACCAGTTCTTTTATTGTCCTTTCTTCTCACTAAAGTCTTATTCTGTTTTACTTCCATTAACTCCTTCCATTCTAGTGGCATTACCACCTTGCTTGGGGGTGAAATGATTTAAAAAAAAAAAGAAAAGAAAAAAGTGGAATAGATGGCAATATAATTCCTAGCAACAAACTTACCAATTGATTCAATATAATCAATCTTCTTCATGTTAGTGGAAAATGTGAGATCAAGCAGTAGCAGTGAGGTACTCTATTCTTTTAGCCATTATCAAAGTGAGGCACTCTATTCTTTTAGCCATTATCAAAGTGGGGTACTCTATTCTTTTAGCATTTATCAAAGTGGGGTACTCTATTCTTTTAGCATTTATCAAAGTGGGGTACTCTATTCTTTTAGCATTTATCAAAGATGATTTTGATTTTTAATTGAATGCGTAGATTTTTATGCATATATATATATATATATATATATATATATATATATATATAGAGAGAGAGAGAGAGAGAGAGAGAGAGAGTATAGGAACACAAGAAAAATAAAAAAATTAATCACAGTACCTTGTCAGTTGTCTTTAATGAAACACACACACACACACATATATATATATAGTGTAACCCAGATATAAGAGAGTTGTCGGAACCGGAGAAGAAGTATCTTATATCCGGGTTTGGTCTATTTTGTTTAGGTAAGTATGGCTCTAATTTGGGACCAGAGAAAATCTCTCTTATATCCGGGTTACACTGTGTGTATATATATATATATATATATATATATATATATATATATATATATATATACACACACACACATACACACACACATATATATTAGGAAATACATACATTATTCATAGTTGTTATAAACAATGACTAGACATATTTATATAAATATGTAAATTTTTTTCATTTTCTTGTAATTCTCTTATATTTTACAGAAAATCTTCAAATGATTGAAAATGTTTGCTTGCCTTGTCTTTCTAAGGCTACAAGAGCCATATGAGTTAGGGTTGGCTTAGCACTGTCAAATGTAATGTCCACTTTTGGTTCTTCCCCACGCTGTTCCAGGGTCCAGACTCCTAAAACCAAGAGGAACAAGCAAAAGCATAAATTTACAAAAACAATTATACATATCGGTTAACTGCTTCCACACAATTTCATTTTGTCCATTAGTCATCAGCATTTTTCGAAAATTCATGTTATTTCTCAATAAGTTTTAATAATATGATAGACACAAATTCATGCTTTTGAATGCATCCAGAAACCATTCTATATACATTTTAATCTCTAAGATTTGTAAATAATTTTTTATGGTATAGGGACTGTACTATAATGATCATGTAGTGCCAAACAAGGTTTTAGTTAGATACATAGTTGTTAATAACATTGAAGTTTGTGATTCACACCAGGAAGTATCAAGAAGTCTGAATTGAATTTAATGTCAGTTATGTTGGCATGTTTTAAAACAAGTTAATCTGTGGTGACCACAATATGTATTGAGCTCACTCTAAGAGATACCAAAGTAGGCATTGCACTTAGTGTTAAACCTGAGTAACAAAAGAACCAGGTGCAACAGAATGTTGATCTGAAAAGTGACCTTATAGCCACTGGTTGTATCAGAATGTTGATCTAGAAGGTAACCTCATGGCCACCAGGAGCATCAGAATGTTGAGAAGGTGACTTCATAGCCACCAGGTGTATCAAAATGTTGATCTAGAAGGTGTATCAAAATTTTGATCTGGAGGGTGACCTCATGAGTACCAAGTGAAGAATTGGGCCTCAAATTATGTCAGTGTCTGTCCCTGACATGTAAAATGGTGGTTGACCCAACTGAATTTAGGAAGTGCACACACACAGGACAACTGGATGACAGTAACTTATATAAGTGCCCCACCTAAGAGAGAAAAACCAGAATCTTTCACATTCTTGTAAGAAGTAGATCAACATTTGAAGAAAGTCCTCATAACCATGCATCATCATGTCAACATTAATTGACAAAGTCCAAAAGTGAATAAACAATAATTTTATATATAAAAAATTTAGTCTTGTATTCTTATGTCTTTACAATGATAATGTTACAACATATTCAAATTTCTAAAAAGCATATATCATGCCAAAAATACTAACAGTTTCAGTGCCTGTGATTGATGTGTAGGCCAAGCAAAGAACAACGGTGATTCCATAAAAACTAAGTATCACAAGAAAGGAAATATATGAAACAGTAGCAAGAGGAGGACAAAATGAAGACAATATACAAATTTAAAAATTAATGCCATTTGACACTTAGCAGGTAAAGTAGCAAAAATGCTAATTAATGTCTATTAAGCTGGCCTCCTATTCAGATATACAAGTAAAAAATTCAAACTGAATAACAGTTTTGAAAATAATAGGTGTAAAGTTGCCTGTGGGATTAATTGATTTGTTATTTTATGGATTATTAAACAGTTTTAAGCTGAAACATATTTTGAATTGTAAAAATAATTTTTTTCTACAAGTAGACATGGCACAAACGATTTTTTGGGGAGTAACAACAATTTTTCCAGACACAAGTTTTACTATTTAACCCATAGTGGGGAGAAGGAGATGGATTCATACCTTTTCCAAGGTCATTTCCATGTAAGTGAATGTAACAAACTCAACTGGAATCTAAATACACCTCTCTGATTTCTCGTTCTGAGCTGCAATCCATTTGCAAGTGGGAAGGACATTTTTTAAATGAGGAAAGTTTTTGTCATTATTCTATACCGACCTAAGTGCACAATAATATTTTATTTACCCACCACCCCGTTCCAAGAATTTAAAAGTATAAGTAAAAAGTACTTACCATTTGGCCCTCTAAAATCTGGAATTCCTGCAGTGGTACTGATTCCAGCTCCAGTGTGAAACACAACATGTTTACTTGACCGAATCAATTTGGCAAGTTCTCTAACCTTTCGCTCAACTTCCTCATTTGAATCGAATGTTTCTGGGAGTCCACATCTGCCCTTGTTTTCATAGGGAGATAGCCCGGCAGCATAATTGACAGACATAGAGGAGCTGAGAGGGAAGAGGAATCTTTAATCCACCTAAAAGAACATACACCCACATTATATATATATATATATATATATATATATATATATATATATACACACACACACACAAAAGTATAAAAAGAGGAATTTCAAAATGATTTTTAGTAAAAAGGAAAGTAACATTGTAAGCATTACAAACAAACTCAAGATCTTTTTCAATTTATGTCATTTTCTTGGTTCTAAATCTAACTGAAGATGAGGTGTTGATATATTTTTTTCTTGATATTATTAATTTCTTAATGTTTTTCATCCCATATTAGGTGGGTGGGTTAAAAATCTTTTCTGATACATTTCCTGCTCAGTTGAAATATGCATGCATATTTCATTGAATGCAACAGACAAGGTGCTTTGATTTAGTTTTTTATACAATTTCTCATGCAATCTAATAATTTTTTTCTATTCAGATGATAAATTATATAAAAACTGTCTGGATGTTCTTTTTTTCCGAGCACTTTCGGCTATACATTTAGCCATTTTCAAGGATGAAATATTTTAACTGTTAAATAAGAAATAGTTTGTTGCATGCATATATTTATATAATGTTTTCATTTTTCAAAATATGGTCAAGATATTGTGTCCATGTTCATAGTTGATTTTAAGTGTTGTTTTTTTTTGAGACCTCCCAGACACTATTTGTAACATACTTGTTGACAACACAAATATGCTAGCATCATCTACATGTAAAAAAAGGCTAAAAATAATGGAAAGCCTTATTAATAAAAAAAAACAAAAAAAAACAATACTTAATAATATCAACTATGAACATGGACACAATATCTTGACTGTGTTTTGAAAAATGAAAACATTATATAAATACATACATGCAACAAACTTTGTTTCGTAAATACGCTTTTAAGTAGGCGGCGAAGGGGGTCGTCAGTGATGTTTTGACTTGGTTCATCAGGGAGTTTCGGGTCTTTCAACATCATACTCCCCATCACCAAGTCGACCCAATAAGGGGAGATCAACCCCTGATTCCCCCTTTTGATTAAACACTAACAGCTACTCTGGCCTTTTTAAAGAATAAGAGGAAGAAAGACCACATGTTCTGCACATCCGATTGGATTTTAGTAACAACCAATCTGCTGCGCGGACTAAGTTTTAAATGGCCAGCGGTTGGGACTGGTTTCTTTTCTTATTTCGGTGGATTGCAGTTTCGATGGATAACTGAGGAGGTAATCTTAATATTCCTAAATCTTACCCTATTTCCTTGAGTATTTTAAGGTTTAATTAATTGCCATTTTCATTTTGTACTTTTTCCTTTTTTGACGGGGATACTTGAACTCAACGCTATTATCACATTTTATCGTTAGCCTGTTTCTTAATACAAATAATATATACAAAAGAGGGAAATGTTCGTATAAATAAAAGATAAAATAGATTAGACAAATGTCTTACGTTCGAATAAAAAAATATTTTTTAAATTATATTTATATATATGTATCGCTAAAAAACGATGACAAGCTGATAAAATAAAAATGATATATATACAAACGATATATGGTAAGGATCAAGAGGAAAAACACTATAAATACACTATATACGCGTTATGGTTCTGATTTAAAATATACAAAAATGTGAAATGTTCGTCTAAAATAAAAGTTAAATAAATAAATTAGACAAAAGGTCCAACGTTCGAATAAGGCCTTATGTTCGAAAAACTATTTCTTATCTAACAGTTAAAATATTTCATCTTGAAAATGGCTAAATGTATAGCCAAAAGTGCTTGGAAAAAAAGAACATTCAGACAGTTTTTATATAATTTATCATCTGAAAAAAATTATTAGATCGCATGAGAAATTGTATAAAAAAACTAAATCAAACCTTGTCAGTGGTATTCAATGAAATGTGCATGAAAGAAAGATTGCTGCCTAAATACACAAATGAATCAGACAGAGATCGTATTTTTGCTAGCAATATGATTTCCACCAGAAAATACACCATCTACAAAAACATCTGTCAGTGAGTAATTCCCATTTCTCTGTTTATTCCTCGTTCTGTTGATGAAGGACACAGATGTGTCCGAGAATTCTGAACTTAAAACCTTTCTCTCCTTGCTTCATTTCTGTCATATGGTTAATAATTAATATTTCATAAATGTTTATTGTACTGATTATGTTGGTAGCCTTTCACGTGTCCTTGTTTTATTAACTAACTTATTTTATATATAAGAATTTTGAATTGAGACAGTGGAATGAGATCAACATGCAGGGTGGTCCGAAAGTTTTGTCACCCTAACCCTCTCTTCTAGACTGTAGGAGCTCATGTCATCCATTTGAAATAGAAAATTATATTATGTATGTATGACAAGACTTTCGGACCACCCTGTACAGTACAGTACACCCATGGATTGAATAAAGGATTTGGTTTGAAATTCCTGGAAGGTTACCAACAATTACATATCTGAAGAGCACGGGGCACAATGTTTGAAACACTGTGGCAATAACAACGAAGATGAAGAAGAAGAAGAGTAAGAAGACACTACCTTGACCAAATCAAAGTATGTCAAAAAAAATCAAGACTAAATAATATTTTTAGTCTTGATTTTTGACATTTATAAATATATTTAGTAAAGTAAATATTAATGCTTTTGATTTGACATATGTTCCCTGTAGAAAAACAAACAAACAAACAAAAAAAGAAACAAAACAAAAAGTAAAAATGTGGTGCTATGAAATATTAATTTGGGATTCGTATTTTAACATTTAGTTAGCATCATTTCAATTATAAAATGAAATTTAAATAATTTATAACTAAAAAAATTATTTCAAAAAATGACAAGTTAACTGTTATCTATAGGTGAGAAGGGCAAGGCGCAAGGTAATGTGCTTCTTACAGGAAATCAATATTTGATCATCATAACCAAACTAGAGGTGGAGGTGATTTTGTTAATACTGAGATATTTATTTTTTAAAGCATTCTCAGATTATGAAAGGAAGTGCGTTTCTCTGCCTAATTTTCTAAGTGCACGCAAAATAAGAAAATAAAAAACAAAGAATAAACTTAAGTAATTTACCACTATTAATTGTATTTGTATATCATTGTCAAAGGTTCAGTAAAAAAACTTTTCGTAAACAAAAAACCTCAATAAAACAAAACATACTGATTCTAGTTTTAAGTTTTCTATTTGAATTTACTTTTTTGTTAGATTTTTAGCCTTTATTTAAGGTTCTCACAAAAATGATACATTCATTTATTTTAGTTTTTTTATACTTACTAGTACTACTACTTAGAGAGACTGATTTTTGTTTTCTTTTTGTGTCAACCAACTAGCTCAAGATTAAAAAGATTAAATTAAAAAAAACGAACTCGGTTGTAAAGAATAGCAGATTATTACGTTACAAACAAAACAAGAAATTAAAAAAGATAAATTTATTTTTAAAAACAAAATTTAGCTTTATTTTAATAATTTTTTAAAAAATAATGTAAATTAAATTTGAATATTCATTTTAAAATGTTTTTTAAGAATTTACAGATTTTTGGTGATTTTTTTTCGTATTTATTTTAAATGACATTTTATTTAAATGGATAATATAAATTTTAAAAGAAATACGACGAGTAACACGTGAACGGTGAAACCACTTTTGCGAACTTCTGATATTCATTTTTATTTTATTTAAAATAAAAAAAAAATGATGTCGGTATAAAAAAGAAATCGTATTTAATTTGTTTTACGTTATATTATGCTTTATTTGATAAATATTTTTGTGGTTTTAAAACAAAATTACAATAAAAAAAAATTAAAAAAAATGACATTTTTTAACCATTTTTTTTTTTTTTTTTTTAAATATCCCACTTGGCTTGGCTTCAGTGCTGATTACGGCAAGTCAAGTAAAAGGTGATCACATGACCATGCATATTTTATTTTTCCTAACCAGGCGAGATTTCACTTTGTACACACATATGAAATGATTTTACAAGAAAAAAATGTGCACCTTTTAAAGAAAAAAAGAAAAACACTTTTGTAAAAAACAAAAAACAAAAAAAAAAAAAAAACCTAATTCCGTCAAACAAAATATATAATTTAAAAAGGGATGTCATTTTTTTTCCTTTTATTTACAGATTTCAATGTTTTTGACATTCAGTATGTATTGACAGGTATTATTCAATAACTCAACATGAGTGCCTTCATTCTTCCATGTGCAGGATGATTATTTAAAAAAAATAATAATTGCACCTTAAAATCCTTACACTGTAAAATATTTATTTCTTTTGCTTTCAGAAAAATGTTTTGCTTTAGTTTTTTATTTTTAAAAGTAGTTGATTGCAATAGAAAAAAATAATCGCCAATTACTTAAAGAAACTAAAAAGCTAAAGCATATTTGACAGCAGTAATCTATTAGTATTATTTATTAACTAAAAATAAAAATCGCTTATTCGTTGTTCCATATTTAAAAAAGAAAAAAAAATCAACTTTCTGTAAGTTTTAGCTAAGAATGATGGAATCGATTTTTGTTTTTTATATTAAATTCATTTGAGGATTTTAAAATATTTTTTCCTTCGATTTCAAAAATTTTTAAGCAGATGTTTTTGTAATATGAGGTAAGCTGAAAATGTGTGGTCAGTTTTTTTTTTTATTCTTCAACCGATCAGACCCGGTCTCAACGGTCAAATATTTTATCCAAAAGCCTTGTTTAAATTTGGACCTGTTAAGCATTTTTTTCGTTTTTGATCGACTTATCGGAATAAGACATTCGCAATTGAATAAAGGTATAATGATGGCTAAGGTTATTAAATAATTTAAAAAAAAAAAATGAATTTTTAAAGTTCGGAGTCCTTCTTTTCATACCTAAACAACAAAAATTAATTTATTTTTAATTTTGTGTAGATCGCTAAATTCTTTTAAAGCAAAAATACAGATTTTCCAAGCATTGCGAGGAACAAAAAAAAAAAAAAATTACGATAATAGTGTCATAAGTTAACCTAATTGTATCCCGAAACATTAAAAATACAAAAAATGAAACAAACAAATTAAAATCTGTCCGAACATTAAAATTAAATGAATTTAGAGAATTTACGGATTGATTGGCTGCGCATAAGAAAAGAATTTCTTGCGAACATTTTTTTTTTCGTATTGCATAAAAATGCAATGAAATTGTTTAAAGCAGATAAAAAAATCTTGGACTATATATATATATATATATATATATATATTAATGGAGTATATTTAATTTTTCTACCTGAACATGTTATTACACTTCGGGTCATCCGTAGCTTAAATATTATTTTCCCTCCTTACGTCAAGCAAGATGCTTTTAAAAAAAACTCATCGAGAAAGCTGAATAAAAACTACTTCCGAATAATGTATTCGGTCCACTGTCTTATTTACCGATAAAAAAAGAGAGTTGATTTAATCAACTACAAGATATTCGCCCAGAAATAGACAAATAAAATTACCCTACCTCGGAAAAAGTCAAGACACTAGACAAAATGAAGATAATTGTATTTAAAAATGGGGGGCATTACGGTAGAAAAGTGACATGGTTTTTCTCTTGTGACAAAGAAAATGTCGTTTTAGAAACGACAATGCGAAGAAAATTGTTATCGTACCGGGGCAACGTTGTCAATAAAAAACCCGATCGTCTTTTGTGGTGCTTTTGATTTTAGTCGACGACTGATATTACTCTTCTTATTACCATTATTATTACTATTATTGTTACTATTATTATTATTATTATTATTATCGAAACTGTTGTTGTTGTTGATCCACATGCTAGGGGAGCGTTCAATTTTATAGCCAGTAAACAAGCCGTGTCGATCGTGAGGAAGTAACTGGTTACTAGTTAGAACATTTACATGAAATTAAAATCCCCATTAAAAAAATAAGTGGATAAAAAATTATTGGACCAAATGGTGTGATGAGATTTGTTGCAGCTGACCATCTTATTGAAGGTTGTTTCTCTTTGTTTGGATTGGATTTATTACAAAATTATAGGATGAATGGGGGTTTATTAACATAATTAAATTTAAAAATACCTTCTTCAATTATCTTTTATATCGCTAAAAACGTCAAGAAAACAAGTTTTCCCCCCGTTTTTAAAAAATTCTAAGATTTTATGTTTGTTGTTCAAATCAAAATCTCGATCGATTATGAACCAAAAATGCTATAAAAACGCCAAACGGTTTTTTTTTATTCGAGTTAAGTTTCAAATCTTTTTTTTAGTCATTTAATCTGTACTACAGAGGAATATGAATTGAAACAAAATATAAATCCTTTGTTCATTGACTGTGGCGCATGAAAGAAGAAGCGTATTTATTTATCGGAAGACGTTCTGGACACAACCAGCCCTTATATTTGAAATTCGTATTTAAAATTTCGTTCTAAAGGCTAAATGCTAAAAAATGTAATCAATCCTTTTTGATACGTGGTCAATGGTAAATGGTACTCCAGCCGAGAAGTTTGAAATTAGCTCAAGCTCGGTGAGGTGGGGTGGGGGGACAAAAGAGGCAATACTAAGCGACTGAGGTGCCCCTCTGGGAAGTGCCGAGCGTGCTTCAGCAATTTTTGAACGGTATTCGAAATTTCACATTAAAAACAATTCTACCTTGTATATCATATTTACAACTGGACGTACGGATATACCTACTTCTGATAACCTGGTGAATTGATTGTTAGTACCACGTGGCAAACATGAATAATTTATTAATAAATCTCACACAAGTTAAAAATTTATAGTTTTAGCATTTTTGTTTTGAATGGGAATAAAAAAAAAATGTATATAATAAAAAAAAACGATAGTTTTTTTTTCTACTCCGTAAAGAAAGAGGAAAAAACAAAGATCAATAAGGAAAATAATACCCAACACTAACTAATTGTAGCCAGGAACAATTTTATTAAGGAAGTAAAAAAAACTTTTTCTTTTTGCTTTTGTTGAATTGTCTCGAAAAGAAAAAAAAAGACATAATTACTGTACTGTAGTTTTTATTTTGACGTCAAAATGCGCAGTAATATAGTGTTGGCAAGTATATCACCTTTTACTACAAAACAAAACAAACGAAATTATAAATTAAGCTACTGTTATTTTTTTATTTTTTTTTTACCTGTGCAGTACAGGAAAAGACGTTTTGTTTGGAACACTGTAAAAAGTAAAAACTGTATTTATTACCTTGTAAGTTGTAATTAATAAACAACGCCTCTAACTAAAAAGTCACAATGAAAAGTTAATTTAAGATTTACAATAATGAAATAATATTTCTGCTGATAGAATTTTTAATCTAATTAGTAATAAAATAATGTAGTCTGAAAATTGAGGGAATGGAACCGAGAATATAATTTTTAAAAAGTTCAAATTAATCAAATGTACTGGTTATGTATTCGTGTGGTTGCTCCTTTTTTTTCTCTCTACCTTTTAGTTTTTTATATTCATTTTGTTTTACAAATTATCAGGGTTTTTATTTTTATTTTATGACCATGGATCGCATCATTCCTTTGGAGTGATTTATTTACGTTTTTTTATCATAAATTAAAAATTCATAATATTTTTTTTAAAGTTTATTTTTTAATCACTCAGAAAAAATAACTTGGCGCACGTGGAAACTACTACTACACTCAAAAACTTAAAAACTTGAATGAATCCGAAGGTTCCATTTTTTTCCTTAAGTAAAAAAACAAAACAATGCATAATAAAAATGAAAATTCAACAAATAAATATGCTGTTCGCACAAGTTTGCCTTCTATTTTCACACCAATCAAAATAAAACTTGTCTTCTAGGCAGAATCATTGCTTTTTGCATCATGAAGGAAGAAGACTAGAGAGTAAAATTGTGAATGAAGCGGCTGAAGTTGAAGAAAAATATCAGCATATTTCTTTTTTATGTAACTTTCATAATTTAAAAAATGTGTTGATATTTTTTCATGATGAAAGGAAAACTATTTGTCCTTATTGTAAATGAAATAAATCTAAATTTACTTTACAATGCATCGAAATGTTTTTTCACTTGTTATTGATTCTTCTGACTGAGTGATGAAAATAATTTTAGGTTTACATATTTTTCATGAAATAAAAAAGGCACAAATTATATAACTTTGAAACAAATAGGAGATCAACAAAACAAAAAAAACTGAAAGATTTTTTTTTTTCTAAATAATTCCATCTAGCTAGCATTATTCAATAAAGTCAGTGTCAATTAGGAAAAAACTTCACGACCAACAAAACTTTGAATTTATTTTATTGTAACTTCGTGTTGATAAATAAAAAGAAAAAATAATGAAGTTTATTCAATTTTTATTTTTATTAAAAAAGAAACTATAAAAGAATGAATTCTCATAATTTCTCAAGAAATTAAAATAAAATTTGTTTGGTAAAATGTCGGTACTAGAGATATTCCATACCATTAAGTGGTGTAAAATAAGCAAAACTTAAAAAGTAACAAAAAAGGTGAAACAAAAATTCCATTGAAAGCATTATAATTAATTTTATCAATTTTCTTCGTATCGTAATCCAACACTTTGTGAGTCTTAAGAACTTAACGGTAACCCTTTTTAAAGGGATATTGTTCAAGCATGTGAAGATCTGTTGAATTTACCAGTTGTTAATTTCTGTAAATTATTTTTTTTAACACTGTTGTGACATTTTTCCCCAACTCAAAAAAAAAAAAGAGATCGAGTTTAAAATCACATTGGATCTAAAGACTAACCCAGAAAAAAATGTCTCAGGACAAGCACTCAGCGGACAAAACTCAGCCTCTTATCCCAAAAGTGGACAAAATCCAGTCTCATTGTAAATAAATTGAAAATTCAAGGAACTTCTAATTCATTTTTCAATGTCAAATTGAGACTTTCTTCACATAAAAATCGAGTTTTACCTTTATGGGATACTAGGACTCCCGAAGAAATGCAACGGTCTCTAACCGAACGGTGTACTGTAGCACATTCGATATATTTAAATTTCAATGAAATTGATATATATCGAATGTGTGATCGTAGCATTGCTTAGAAAACATTCGTTAGAGGTTGGATCGATTTACTACTTACAATGAATTTATTTCTATATAGCAAATCAAAAGCGGAGCCATAAACCCATGAAGTACCAGACAGAATTAGACCGGCCCATCATAAATTAACTGTGACTTTTTCTCTAGCCAAAATTGTGTTTTTTGTGACTTTTTCTCGGTTACCGACCACACTAAGCGAATCCATGACAAAAATCAAGTGGCAATTTTGTTCACTTTTGGGAGAAACAAGATTTGTGAGGACAGTCTCTACGCGGATTTTAGGTGGAAAAATAAAATCAGAGTGTCATGTCCACAAATAAACAATATAAAAACAACGCGAGGAAATGCTCTTACATAGCAGAAAAAGGAAAAAGACTAAGCTAAATATGACAGTAACATTTATTTATAGTGGTACATAATGAAAATAAATGTTTTTTGTTTTAGCTATGAAAAGTTCGAGTGTTCAAAAATGATTTTTGTTGCACGTAAGCCTGCAAAGTTCGAAGTTATTTTGCTACGAGTGAGCCCAAAACGTTCTAAGTTATTTTGTTGCAAGTGAAACAGCCAGGTTCGAAGTTATTTCATTGCAAGTGGTCCTGCAATGTTCGAAGTTATTTTGTGGCAAGTAGGTCTGTAAAGTTGGAAATAATTTTGATGCAAGTGAGTCTGCAAAGTTCGAAGTTATTTCGTTGCAAGTGAGCCCGTAAAGTTCGAATTTATTTTGTTGCAAGTGAGTCTGCAAAGTTCGAACTTATTTTGATGCAATTGAGCCTGCAAATTTCGAAGTTATTTTGATGCAAGTGAGTCTGCAAAGTTCGAAGTTATTTTTTTGCAAGTGAGCCAGTAAAGTGCAAAGTTGTTTTTTTTTTTCAAGTGAGCCTGCAAAGTTGGAAATTATTTTGTTGCAAGTGAGTCTACAAAGTTCGAAGTTATTTTGGTGCAAGTGAGTCTGCAAAGTTCGAAGTTATTTTGTTGCAAGTGAGTCTGCAAAGTTCGAAGTTATTTTGTTGCAAGTGAGTCTGCATAGTTCGAAGTTATTTTGATGCAAGTGTGTTTGCATAGTTCGAAGTTATTTTGATGCAAGTTAGGCTGCAATGTTCGAAGTTACTTTGTTGCAAGGAAAACTGCAAAGTTCAAAGTTATTTTGTTGCAAGTTAGTCTGCAAAGTTCAAAGTTACTTTGATGCAAGTGACTCTGAAAATTTGGACGTTATTTTGTTGCAAGTGTGTCTGAAAGTTGGAAATTATTTTGCTGCCAGTGAACCTGCAAAGTTGGAAATTATTTTGTTGCAAGTGAGCCTGCAAAGTTGAAGTCATTTTGATGCAAGTGACTCTGAAAATTTGGAAGTTATTTTGTTGCAAGTGAGTCTGCAAAGTTCGAAGTTATTTTGTTGCAAGTGAGTCTGCAAATTTCGAAGTTATTTTGTTGCAAGTGAGTCTGTAAAGTTTGAAGTTATTTTGATGCAAGTGAGTCTGCAAATTTCAAAGTTATGTACACCAATATCTGTGTGAAGCACGCGCTAATAAAACACGGTAAATAAAGAAAGAGAACCCGAGACAAATTTCATCGCGGCTTTGTATGTGGAAAAAATCATCGATGGGCGGCGCGTTGTCATGGTAACGTTTCTCGCGGCCGGGCCTATTCTCTGACTGTTCCGTTTCAGATTTGTCACTGACTGTTCTTTCTGTTTCATATAACTTTGTTAAGTTAGGAGTGTGTCAAGAATGATAAGATTATAATCCAACAGTGTCTTATTTACTACGCCATTCCAGTACATCGGGAACATCGTCTCCAGGGCGTGAACTTCCTTCCTATTTTTGTTACACTTAACATCTCCCCTCCTCTTATTTATTTTTTTAATTTTTATGTTTTATTTTATGTTGTCAGGAAGGTATCTCCTTTCATTGGGCTACCCCATGGCATTAATTGTGGCTAGCCCCATCATTATTGTATCCTCAGCCGTGTATCTGCGGATCTGTGCCAACCTATGATCTTGAATTGAATGCAGCGTCAGATTGTTCACCATCAACAGTTCTTCTTTTACTGGCCTGCCGTTGATGGACGAGAAAAGGCATCTGTTAGTGGAATCTCCTTATCTAGTCTGTACTGTGGTGAGAAGTTATACTGCTGTGCCCTCATCAGGAGATTTTGCAGTCTTTTAGGAGCTTTTGATAGCTGCTTTGCACAAATTGACACTAGAGAGGTTTATAGTCTGTCAAAACCTTCACATGTCTTCCATATGTATAATGATTAAATTTCCCTAGTCCATAGGCCATTCCCAACATTTCTTTTGTATTTGGGCATAACGTCGTTCTGTGTCCGACAGTGAACGATTTTCATATGCAACAGGTCTCTCTTTTTGCATCATGGCTGCTCCCATGCCATATTCACTGCCATCATTTTCCAGTGTCAAATGCAGAATAATGTAGGCAGGTATTGGTGCACTGCTAATCAAATTCTTCACTGAGTCAAACGCGGGTTGTTGTGATTCGGCCCTCATCCGCGTGGCTTGCTTTTCTGAAGAGGCTTAATGATGGAGGTTAAGTTGGAGACAAATTTGCCCACATAATTAACCATCCCCAGGAATCTGCGCAATTCTCCTATATCTTCCGGATCATTCATGTTCTGGATTGCACTAACATTCTCTGGATCTACCACAACGGCTTTGCTTGTGATCCTGTGCCCCATGAAGGTGATGGCATGCAGTCTTATCTCAAATTTTGCAGGGTCGAGTTTGACGCCTGTTGTCTGACATCTTTCAAACAGTACCTATACCCGTTTATCAAGCTCTTTCCGATTAGTACCGAATTTCATCAGGTCATCAACGATGATAGCCGTGCCTTCTAAGTCCTGAAAGTGCTCAAGCATTTTCCTCTGAAAGATTTCAGAGGCAGAGTTCAGTCCAAATGGCAATCTCAACCAACAGAAACATCCAAAACATGTCTGGAAGGTGGTTAGGTCACTTAACTCGTCATCAAACTTTATATGCCAATACCCTGAGGATAGGTCTGCCTTGGTAAATAGTCTGGCATCTTTCATGTCATGGAGTACGTCCACAGGATAGGCATGGTGTAGTGTTTCCGGATAAGAACTTTATTAATCTCAAGGGGGTCCAGATATATTCTCAGGGAATCATCTTTCTTTTTAGTTGCGACCAGTTGTCTAACACATGATGTAGGTTTGTCTACAGGTTCAATGATGCCCAATTTGGTTAATCTTTTCAATTCTGCCTTTAATTGAAGTCGGACCAAAACAGACACTCTTCTATTTGCCATCACAGCTGGGATGACATCAGGCTTCAACTGCAATGATGCAACACCGAGTAACTCGTCAAATTTGTCATTAAACACAGTCTTGAACTCTTGTTCCACTGCTATAGCCGCAATGCGGTGAAAATTCTCGTCTTTTATGGCAACAAGACCCATCTGCTCACATGCATGAAGACCCAACATTTCTCATCTTTGAAAATCAGAAATTGCGCCGAGTACTTTCTGTTGTTCTTTGGGTTTTTGATAACCTGTCGACACATATCTAGTGGTTTTTACCAAGGACTTGTTCCACTTCTTAGTACTCCTTGGCACGGATTGAAGTGTTTCGAATATCTTTCGGGGAGCATGTTAACAGATACTCCAGTGTCAATCTGAAATACTACCTTTTCTTTTCTTTAGTAGCATCATGCACTTAGCATCTTTGTTGTTCTTTTTTTTTTGGAGAGACAGCATTTACCCACTGTGTATGTTCATCACTGTCCTCATCTGAGTCGATGTCCAAGTAGTGTATATGGGGTCGTTGTGAATCTCTCTTTTCTCCCCTTCGTTTTGCCTCATTGATTTTTTTTTGGTGGGGGGGGGGCTGTTTTCCATTCTAGGTTAGGGCATCTGGATCGAAAGTGATTATTTCCATTGCATGTATTGCAAATCTTTCCATATGCAGGACTGGCGTGAAGCATGCTTTTCTTCAGCTTTCCTTCATCTCATGAATATGGGTTGATTCAGTCCTCATTCCTAGGTTCTGTGCAGCATCTTTGTCAGCTTCTCTGAAAATGTCTATTGCCCGCTGAAGATTAAGGCCTTGAATTTTCAGTAGGTCTCGTCATGTGTCATGGTCTCTTATAACAGTAACAATTTGGTCCCTTATCATGGAGTCTTAGAACTTGTTACAAAAATTGCACGTTTTCGACAGAACTTGTAAATTACTGAGAAAATTTTCGAAGAACTCAGCCTCATCTTGTCTTGTAGGTTTTGTTGATAGCACTGATCGTATATTCTTCCAAGGCATCTATAATTTCTGTGACAGTCCATTCAGATCCATCTGTTGTGAAATGCATATCTTGATATATTTTCATGACGGCGTGACCAAGGCAATTTTCAAACATAGTCACTTGAATTTCCTTCCGTTTTTCAAGAGAGTATAATTCGTCCATCGTTTGCAAAATAGTTTCCACGCTTCCGCTTTGTTAGAGCCCAAAACCAGGCATTTAGGGGCTGCTATGGGTAAACCTATATATCACCAGCGGCGGTGGCATGGGTGTCTGATTCATTGGCAGACATTATGAGAGACTACATATCAAATTTGCTTCAAGATAGGACCAAAAAGTTCTTGATATACGTGCACACGTGGAGAGATGAAATCGTTATTTCACAAGAGAAAACATTCGACGATAACAAATGAAATACTTCATACCTAGGAGTTTCAGACAGAAATAACGTTCCCAAACATTAAAGGTAAGGTTCAACAGCCAGCTACCACCATGTTAAGTTATGCGTGTGTCAAGAATGATAAGATGAAAACAGATTATAATCCAACTGTGTCTTTATTTAATGCACAATTCCAATACATCTGTCATCGTTCCCAAGGGCTTGAACTCCCTTCCTATTTGTGTAATGGCGGTTAACTTCCGTTACACTCAACAACATACTGGATATTATTATTATCATTGTCTCTATTTGACAGTAAAATTGGAATTAAAAGTTCCTTAAATTTTCAATGTTAATTTTTTTTTTTTTTATAATATAGGAGACCTATATGAGATTTGTTTTGTTCACTTTTAAGATGCGGGGATTTTGTCCTGTTACCAGACGAGGCATAGAACGTATTGATGGACCCATGAACTGATTAAAAATTAATGAACACTGATTTTGCAAATCGCGGACCAAAAAAATAATTCAGTATAATATTGTTACATAAGAGAATTAAAAAACTGCAATAATAAAAATATATTTAATAATTCCATATATTATTTGTCCTAATGATGTTTGTTTTGTCATACATCCCACTTTACACTAATTACCTGAAACGCATGTGTTCTCTCAGTCTTAGTGCTAGTATAATAAATCTCAGCTGTTTGAGCGTGTATCGTCTGCTTTTCTGAGATAAATCAGACGCTGTGTTGTGCTCTTGCTTAAACGTTGGAATTTCAAAAATATTTTGGTACATTTCGATTTGTGGGAAAATAGCTGCGTTTCGTTTTCATTCGGAACCAATCAAAAGGTTTCCCTCCAAATTCCGATAAGCAAATCTAGAGCCTATCTTGGTGAATAAAAGCAGAAGCAGAATTAAACTTGAAGATATAAAAAATTTATTCCTACTAAATCCATGTTCTTGCGCCAAACACAAACAGCAAGATACAAGAGGCGCAAAATTTTAAATCAAGACAACTACTGCGTAAAATTTCAAAAGGAAAAATTGCATTTATTTACAGTTTACACAATTACGAAAAAAGGTACAGTTTGCACAAAAGTTTTCTTCTGTGCGCCTCAAAGGCAGGATAGAAATTTCAAGGATTAACAACAAAAAGTGGAAAATTACAGCAAGGGGGAAAAAAGGACTTTGTAAATGACAAAAAGAGAAAGAATACATGGCAGTGAAAACCAAAGGTTCAATTACCTTTGAGAAAAAACGAAAATACCTACTTTCACAGCAGTTATTTTGAAAAAGGTTCCTTTTCACTTCACACAGTTCGTGCCGAGGAAAATTTCTTCGAAATCTTTTCATTTTAGGCTGTCCAACCACAGGTGTCTTTGGGTTTTTGGTAACTAGTGTGACTCTAAAGTAATTGCTCGATAAAAGCCAAGAAAATGAAGAAATTTTTTTTTCCTTTTGTCTTTTAGTTGAATCGCAAAGTCGCCATTTCGAAGGGTTTAAAAGAGAGTTGGTCACCCAAGCATCTCATTGAAGTCCATTCCACCCAAGTGACTTCGTCATTGTTTGCCCCCGCCCATCTCCCTAACCCATCCTACTCAGCGCATTTGGTTCCCGAAACCGAAACGTATTTAGAGTTTGCCAAACTTTTCACTAAATGACCATTGATTCGAGGTTAGCATGATTAACATGAAACTGCAATTGTAACTAATAAGAATTCCTTTTCCATTATCTTGTTTGGATGTATTTTTTATTTATTTTTTTTTCGGACGTATTAGGCTAATGTATAAATTTAAATTTTTCCGCATGTATTCGCGTGCGCGCGCATATATATATATATATATAAAGATGTGGGGTTTGTGATGTCATTATGGAAGGGAACTCCTACATCTTTGAAGACCCAACAACTACATTCACAAAAAATAAAAATTTAAACTGCAACTCCAAAAATGCGATTTAAGCACTCAAATGCACAAAATGCAAGAAGTCATATATAGGCATCAGCCCAAACAATATCAAATTACCCGACAACAGAAAACTCTTTGTATCACAACACATCTACAAATGCAGTCAAGGCAAATTTAAAATTATGCCAATATACCAAACAGACAACTACTCTTTCTTACAAATTCAAGAGAACCTCATAGATAAATTTAAACCAGCACTGAACAGATCATAACTCACATATGGTCACACGGCATTCACACATGATGGCCAGATACACTGGTCGGATCGCACACATACATGCACGTATGCACGCGCAAACAGTTATCCATGGAAAACAAAAATATATATATATATCATGGCAAAAACAGATTACTACTTACTTACGGGCACACGCGTGAGCCCTGCACAACACAGGAAGAATATGTATGTGTGTGAGTATATATATATATATATATATATATATATATATATATATATATATATATATATATATATATGCATGTATATATATATATATATATATGCATGTATATATATGTGCATGCTGATTTATGTGCAAACTAACGGGGACACGCACGCACACACGATACACAAAATGAAAATAGATTTGGCAGTCTCAAGGGTAATGTAGGGATAGGAAAACATCTCAACACATCTATCATCACCATCACTCAGACCAAACCTAATGATTTTATTACCACTTAGTCAGAAATTCACTTTTGCCAACAGTCCAGAAATGAGATCAAAGCTCGCTACAAATACAGAAAAAGAACACAAGGAAAATGTATTTCTTTAAAAATTGATTCCTTTTATTCCTCTGAAGAATGTCACGAAACCCGAAAAATGTGTAGCAAAAATATGAAGAATAAAATATAATGTAACACCGTATCCTCACCCCATTGGACCCACGCACTCCACCAGACCGGCCATTGGTCCAGTATTACAGGTTAGATACAAGTTTTCGGTTCCCAATGTCAATTCGAAGCCACCCTTTAGCCACGTTTTGATCCTGGAGAGTGGTCATCAGATCGTAGAAATCCGGAAGTTCCCGTTGGTCCACCTGCGAGTTCGTCGGGCGAGAATCGCGTTAACAGAAGAATAAAAAAACAAGTCGATTCGATTTTGAAAGCACAAACGTTTATATATATATATATATATATATATATATATATATATATATATATATATATAAGCAAACACATAAAAAAATAATTCTTATTGCTCAAGGTTGAATGTTTCATGTAATTGAACAATAACCAAACAGATATGAATATTTCAAATAATTTCAGTAAGGAGAGATGCGGCCTTCGTTTTACCCTTTTTTGGTCTGTTCTTAGCGCAACTACTACAACCTTCGATGTTCCCGTAGTCGTAATAGTAGTAGCAGGATTACCGGTACTTAGATGTTAGTGGCGGTTTTCGCTTCCTCACTCTCCGTTTCAGCAACACAGAGCGGACGCTTTCTTTTCAATCTCTGACGTCTCTCCACTCAGTTCGACTTAATTCGTAGACAGACTAACCTAAAAACTCTTCTTTCTTCCGGTTGGCTGACCTCTTTATATAGAAAACTGGTGACGTATCTGTTTTTCTAGTGCGAACGTACTGACATAAAGTAAAATTTCACTCCTCCGAGAGTAAACTATTTACTTTTTCATCGATTGGTTTCCAAGTGTCTATTGTCTACACCTCGCTCTCAACCACTCTGCCGCTCTTTGTAAACTACAGAGACTCTTGTTTCAAAAATAAATTCTAAATCAAAACATCCTTTATTTTATCTTCGATTCTTATAGTGTCAAAATCCATTTCTTTTCCTAAAAGTTTCAAATTATCATTTTTCCAGTAATTTTCTATTAGTAATCTGATATCCTTTGTACACTTACAAAAAGATTGTATTTCATGTTCTAAATTAACTTTCTGTAATATTTTCATTTCAAAATCCTTACAGCATTTTAACATCTTGGTTATTTGAAAACTCCTCTCTTCACTTGGTGTTTTCTGTTTTACAGCATATCCCCCTTTATTATCATTATTATTATTTCAGAAGTGATATCGCCCCTGCCACAATAATATATACACTGAAACAAATCCACATTATAAACAAAAACGTTTGAGGCTTCTCCCTTTTTTAAAATATACATTTTTCTCACTTTGGAACAACCGTAATATTTTCCCTATATATATATATATATATATATATATATATATATATATATATATAGTCGAAATATCGGCGACTAACCCGGCTATCCCTCTCCAAGTTCTTTTTAGCAAGCCAGTAGGACAAAAAAATAAGACCTAACAAAGGGCGGAAGAACACGATGAGTCAACGGCCAGCTAACTAGAGGTGGTATCTCCATAGAAGGAAAGCGGGAAATCAGTTCACTATTAATCCCAAGTAATATCATGGCAAAGAACACACACTTTATGAAACCAATCGACGTGAAAGTGGTTAAGTCTATGGGAATTACTGATGTGTGCAACAGGTGTCACTTGACCGTCATCCAGGTACTGCCAGCACAAACGGCGTAAAGGGGATAAAGTTTCTCGGAACCTATCTCTCGCCCGGAAAGGAGCGACATGAGCGACAAGTGTCACCGGACCGTTATCTTGTGACTGCGCGTATCAAACAAAAAATAACTCCCGGGACATGGAACGTTCGGAACGTTGAACAACTGTGGTTAGTTAGGTAATGTAAAACAAGATATGAGTAGGCTAAAAATCTTAGGTGTATGTGAAACTAGATGGCCAAACGATGGAGATTTTATCAATGACAATCACAGGATTATTTATGCAGGCAGAGAGAAAAACGATAAAAAGTAGGATTCAAGAATTCAAGAAATGCGTAAGAATTCTGGTAGTCAAGCTGAAAGAAAAGCCTTTCAACGTAGCTATCATAATAGTGTATGCACCGACAGCGCAAAGTAAGGAAGAAGAAATCGAATCTTTCTACTTATTGCTAGACAATGCCAAGGTTCATTGTAAGTCGGAAGAAGTCATAATTATCATGGGTGACCTAAATGCCAAAGTATGCAGGGAGAAGGCAGGGGGATATAGCTGGAAAATTCGAATTAGGAACCCGCAACGAACGTGGAGAAAAATGGATCTAATGGTGCACGGCCGGTGACAAGGTAATAGCTAACACATGGTTCCAAGACGATTATGGACATGGAAGGGCCCAGGTGGAGAAAGTAAAAACCAAATTGACTACATAACTATCAACAAAAGATTCAGGCATGCAATGGTTCACTGCAAAACCTACCTATGTGCCGACTGCGGAAGCGATCGTCGCCTTTATGGCGATTTAAGCCGCAAATAATATCAATACAGGAAGAACACGGAACGCAAATTGAAAGTTAAAAGAAATATTATTGAAATATATACAAATACTATTATATACAAATACTATAGAAATAATAGTTCTTGTTGCAAACAAATAGTTCTGTTTGCGGCTATATTATAATTAAACAATACAAGTCCACTTAACTGAAGTCCTTGGTGCTGTAGAATGGTTTCGTTTACGTATGGCTCTCATGTCAAAGTGTAGGTAGAATCAGAGACAATGTTGACGTCCTGTGCTTGGCAGAAAAGAGGAAGAGTAAAAGAACAGAATAGCGTTCTTTCTAATTGGCGCCAACATATTCTGGCTAGTGATTGGTTTGACGATATAAGTGATCTTAAAAAGTGCAGTTTACCAAGGGCGACAACTCGCTTACGTAACATTTTTCTTGTACCTTGTTATATGTCAACTAATAGTGAAACTACGGAAACTGAAGAAGCCTAACAGAGCACCCAAATTGCAATACAATAATCTCTTGAGAAAATATATGGACAACGTGAAAAGATACAGGCGACACAATAGAAATGGAAACTCGAAATGGGACGCACCAAGAGAAGCTTTAGTGACATCATCAAACGATATCATTTCAAAGGAGAATGGACGAAGAAGAAAAAATGAATGGATGGCTGATGAGATGATGAAATCTGTCAAGATACGGAACGGAATACAAAAAACTACACAACGAAATAAGGACCAAATGCAGGTAGGCTAAAGAAGAGTGGCTAAACAAAAAATGTGCAGAAATAGAGAGATTAAGTACCGCTAACAAAGGAGATCTGCATAAACAAATAAGGGAGGTAATAGGACAGAAAAGACATGCTCGTCAACAGGCTGCTTAAAATCAAAGGATGGAACGCTCATATTAGAGAAGGAAACAATTCTTCAGCGCTTCAGCGAATATGTTGAAAACTCTTCCATGACGAAAGAGAACAACCAGCAATACACAGAACTACCGACGGGCCTGAAATTCTAAAAACCGAAGTAGAAGCTGCAATGGCGAAATTGAACAGAAACAAGGCGGCAGGGCTAGACGGAATTGTAACAGAAATGCTGACCGCCTTAGATGATTTTGGCATAGACACGATTACAGAAATAATAAATGGAATCTACAATAATGGTGATATATCAGAACCAAGCGCAAGCGAATGTGAACACCACTGAACAATCAGCATAATGAGCTACATAACAAATCCGTATTCTGATAAATACAGCGTACAGCAGAATCAGGTCAGAGATTGGGCAAGAATAGTGCGGATTTGTTAAAGACACCGGAACAAAGAACGCAATATTAATACCTAGAATATTATCAGAAAGAGCAATACAAATGCAGAGGGACAAATGCACCTGTTTTATAGAATTCGCGAAGTCGTTCAACAAAGTATGACACAAAGATCTGTTGTAACTGCTCGGCAACCTTGATATATTTTGGAAAGATTTGGAATAATCAAAAACCTATACTGACAGCAAACGACCTGCATACGGATAGAGAATGAGTTCAGCAGATATACAAAAAGAGAAAGGGGCGTGAGACAAGGATGTGTCCTCTCAACGGACTTATTCAACCTGTACGGCGAGGTAATTCTGAGAGAACTGGAAATTCTACCGGGATTCATCATTGGGGCCACAATCTTAACAAGATAAGATACGCAGATGACACAGTGCTGATTGCAAACACGGAAAGGAAATTGCAAAACCTCCTACAGAAGGTAGCGGGGGAGGGCGAGAAGAAGGGACTAAGCATAAACTACAAGAAGACAGAATTCATGTTCATCAGTAAAAAGATGAGCCTGAAATGCGATGTACAGGTCGGGGACACTAAAATCAAACAGGTGCGGAAATTGAAATATCTGGGAAGTGTTCTGACAGAGGAGGGTAAGTGCGACGCTGAGACGCAAGGAGTAGTGGGATGGCCAAAGACGCATTCCAAAATCTAGGCAGAGTATTACGAGACAGAAGGATTTCTTTGGTAACAAAGAAAAGAGTACTGAACTGCTACGTGGTATCTGTTCTTCTTTACGGCAGCGAATGTTGAACTGTCTCCTCAAAGATGAAGAATAGACAACGGAGATATGGTCCTACACAAGGATGCTAAGGATACCATGGACTGAACATGTGAACAACGATGAGGTTTGGGAGAGGATGCAAACAAGGAGGAAGTTTATACTTAATATCAGGAAGGGGCAGCTGAAATTTCTGAGACACAATGTGAAAGGAGAGCTTGGAGAATCTGATACTCACAGGGTGGATAGAAAGAAAGCGAGGGAAGGGAAAGCAACGCGTGACATACCTAGCGGGCTTAAGCAAGTGGATGACAGAACAAGGTTTGGGAGAAGTAGCAAAAGGACAAAACATATTGAGAGCTACAAGGGGTAGCGGGAAGTGGCGAGCCATGATCGCCTACGTCCTGAAGGGACACGTCACATAAAAGAAGAACCACCACGGGAGAATTTTCACTTGAAATTTTGGTCTCTCCGTTATTAGCTGATAACCGGTGCCTTCTTTATGCTTTCTTCTTGATGACAAATGGCTTTTTTGAAGTTGTCGACTTGCCTTGTTCCCTTGCTGCCCCTCAAAAAACATTTTCTCTTGTGTTTATGACCTCGCCACCACTCGGCCAGACCAGTCCTCTTGAAGTGTGGGCGCTAATACCTTCCCCTTCGACCGTTAATAGACTTTTCATCAACAGTTCATTCTTTCTCTCTCAGCCTTTATCCGCCGATAGTATTCTTTTTATTGAAAAAGGGACCGTCATCAAGTTTTCACAAGGGCTTCAAGAAATCAGCTCTCATTGGCCAATATATAATGAAACCCTTTTCCAAGAATTCGAAAAAAGAATCCGCGACAAATAATTTTGGCGGTAAACCGCTTGAGCCTAGAGGGCCATAATAATGAAACAATTTTCACACAAGACGTCTGCCCTTCAAAAAAATACACTTCTCACAAAAAAAGTGCATTAAAAATACCTACATGATTATACAGTTAGAATTTTAACATTTTTAAAATAATAAAAATAACATTTTTGTCAGGAGTCGACGAACAGCTGCTGCATGAACCCAGGTCGGTCTGGTCAAGGAAAACACAACACAAAGAAATATGACGACCACCAGACGAGAATTGAAAGGAATATCAAAGTGGCTCCCACATCAAGGAAAATTCTTCGACTGGTGTGATTGTTTTGTTTTTCGCTGCTACCACGAACTTTGCTTCGAACATTGTACCTATTCTTTGAAAATTATTTGGAGACGTCGGGGTCATCAATTTGTTGGCGACGGGTTTTTATGAACGTCGGGATCACCAATTTGTTGGTGACATGTTTTTTCTTTTTGAACGTCGGGGTCATCAATTTGTTGGGGATGCGCAGGATGAACTAAGATGTTTTGCTATGGTATTAGAATATATCAGAAGGAATTTTTGTCAGGTTGCGTGATCTTCTCTTGCATTCACAACAATAAATAATACTTAATATAAAACAAGGCAAAACATGTATGCAATTCAAACAATCAAATGCATTTATATACAATACGAATATTATATACAAAATATTATTACAAGATATCATTGTGTTGTTATGTTTGTTAGTGGATGAAGATCTTGTTTGTTTTTGGTGTCTTGGTGTATTTGTATTACACTCTATAAGAATTCGTAATTAGTGTTTAAACACCGTTAATATGTTCGTGTTGTTCTTTTTGTATTGTTTAGAATTGAGTCATTTTGAAGTAGTCTACCCTTAACTGTAAGTATGAAATATGTTCAATAATAGTATTTACTTAAATTATAGTGAGCGTTAATAATTTACTTTGGATAAGTAAAGTCTTGCGAGTCGAGTTTGTGGGTGAGTCAGTTGTGTTTTTTTTCGCGCGGGAAAATTATAATCGCAAGTTACGTGGATTAGATTAGCGCTTCTCTGTATTTGCTGGACTGACTGATTTATAGTAGATGATCAAAGAGAATGTATAGTTTGAGATTCTTGAATGACGAAGAAGTTCGTAGAAGATATTGAACGGGAAAGATTTGTCGTCTCGATTCGTTGAGACGGGAGTAGTAGTCGTCACATTTTTAAGCTTGAGTGAGCGGTCGAAAAAATGGTCTGCTGCTGATCTGCCCAGGTCTGCATCTGCGTGTCACACGTGCTTTGTTTTTTTTTTTAAGAGGTCATGATCACGTGGGTGGCTCCAAAACGATTTTGTGCCAAAACTTTGAAGTGCACGTGCGGGCGACCTGATCGGTAGAAATGAACCAATCAGAGGCCTAGATTTACGAATGAAAGTTCGAATAGTGCATTACTTGAAGAAGGTAAGATTGGGCTAATAGACGACCCCAATATTATCACTGGTATGTCGCGATAGTGAGCAAAAGAAAAGAGTGTAAATAAGTAGTAACCCCAAGAAAAACAATTAACCCATAACTACTTTCCTTTTAGACAGTAATCATAAAAGTGCTGTTGCATCCATAGTTAACCTCGACTAAAATCAGTCAAAACAGATTTCAAAGAGATAAAACATTTAACTGACTGATTTTTATTAGCAGAGGATTCAGTGATATTTTTTTCTTTTTGGAACATTGTGATGTAGTGGTGGCCATAATTGATTTTTAAACTAAAAAAAAGTAAACTAGAAACCTTGAAGATACGAAACCGAAACATTATTATACTCAACCATGATTTAAGCTTGTAGAAGAAACAAAATAGTTTTTACTTTTTCAGAACCATGTTTGTTACAAAAAAAAAAAAAAATGTTCTTTTTTGTTGAAATTGTGATGTTCCTTTTCTTTTCAGTTATATGACTTATAATTTTTGCCTCCTGTTTCAGAGGCACCGGATGAATCAAATTCGGACACGAGTGGTGCCGACGACGACAATGAATTTGGAAATACAATAGTTTTTTTTTCAGTTACTCCTGAACTGTATAAAAGTTTATTCATAGAACTATAACAAAATGATAATTAGGGAAAAAATTATGTAGCTTTTTGAGTTGCTTCATTCTGTAGTATCTAATTTGGATTTATTCTTTTCTAAAAATTAGAATCCTATTTGGAAAAAATTCCATGAAAATTCTCTCCCCCCGCCAAAAAATTGCATTCTATTCTAGATTACTTTTAAATGTTCTAGATGTTTATTTGCAGAGTTTACTCAATATATGAGTATTTTATTAAGCTTGGACTGGCACAAAATTAGACTGAATCAATATAGGTATTTTAAATTTTAACGGACGGTGGAACAAAATTCGAATTAAAAGTACACTCAATCTACGAATGATTGAAAACTATTTTGAGTTATGTCCCCTTGAAAAAAATAAACCTAACTATTTCACTTTTGTAGTTTCGTACTCAACATGCATTTAAACTTTTTTTATATTATTAGATTTTTCAAATAAATTAATTCTTTGTTTTTTTTTGTTATAGATATTTGATAGTAAAATTTCATTAATAGAAAACACCAACGCCGTTTAATACGAAAATAAATGTTATTACCGGAAGTTGATTTTGCCTGCTTGTCTTCAGGAATTCTATGCGCACGTGTTGAGCAAACTTTCTAAACATTACGATGAGAAAGTGAGTGATCTTATTTTTATCTGTTGCTTTTATATTCTTTAAACCTATTATATTTTTAAAGAGGTCATACTTATTTACAATAATGTAGTGAAATTTGTTTTCATTTGAATGCTATTTTCTGGCTTGACGGTGAAATGGATGTGTTGTCTTATGTTAATGTCACGTCACATGTCTTGAAATTAAGTTCAAAATAAATATCGATATTTTAAGTAAAGTGAAACTTAACGTTTGTATAGAACAAAATACTAAAATCTACAATTTACTCTGACGACATAATGTCTTTCATTTTTTCTCAAACAATCCACGATGCTTGTGAAAAGTTCAATTCTTTAGGCGAAATCTGAATAATCGTTCAAGTGTTTGAAAAAAAAATTTAAAAAAAACAACCCTATCTTTTTGTTGAATATTTTTCTTTTAATGATTTTTTTCTTCTCGTTCTACACATGAATTATAATTACTGACATAAATGTAGGTACCTCTACGAAATCGCTAAAAAAAGAGCATAGCTTGATGAAAAAGACGCCAACCTTGCCGAAAACAAAATTTTATTCAATTGTCTAAAAAATAAAAATGCTTCTTAATGTTATTATTAAGACAAGAGGAAAGACCAAAGTTTTTTTTAATTATTTTAAAAATTTTTTCCTTCTTTTTAGAACATTCTAAATTTTGATTAAAAAACCTTGTTTCTATTTGTATCAGCGGAACTAAATAACATAGACAATTTTTAGCACGTTTTTTTGGTATGACACATTAATTTGAAAAATCGTGCAAAAATAGAAATAATTGTCGGATGTTAATGAAACTTTCAGGAACTATTCACAGATGATCGAAATTATTATAAATATGTTTTTTTTTTATTAAAGTCATGGTAGAAATATTTTTAAAAATATTTATTACCCCCCCCCCCCATAACTAATTTTATGAAAAAATACGCTAGAAATTCGATCGCATCGGGTTTAGTGATTACAATAAAAGCACAGGGCTTTCTTTGACTTTGAGGAATGCAAATCATGTTTTTTTTTGTTTTTAATTGGAGCCAACGTACCTGAAAATCAGCTCTGAATTGTAACATACAAAAGTAACAAAACTCAATAAAACAAAGATATTATTTAATTTCAAATGCTTTTATTTGCTTTTCTTTATGGACAATATTTCCTGAAAGCAAAAAAGTTTTTTCGATGAAAAATGAATTTTTAATACAATTATTTGTTATTTCTTTAATTATAATAGATTTTACATTTAAAGTTGTTAAAATATTATAAAATTAGTTAAAGCCCCATCGGCTTTCCTAAGTGTCCTTATGAGATAGATCTTTTTTTTAGCGCGTTGTAAATTGTATCATTTTGACTAATCAGAAGATCCACAGTAATTAAGAAATTTAATTTTGTGCTTATAACCGGGCTGTAATTATAAAGTACGGAAGACCAACCAGAATATAATTAAGTTGCGTTATTTGAGTTAAAAAAAAATAGACCACTGAAAGTTTTCGTTAAAAATAACGAGGTAAATAATTTGTTCACTTAAATGTAAATTATTTCACTTTTCTCCTTCCATAGAACAAATTAGCCTCATGGAATTCGTAAATATGTCATTCCTCACCTGTCAAGAGACGCAAAAGTTTATGACCTGCTTTGTTTTATTTTCAAATTACATCTTTTTGGCACAAAAGCTAAGTTTGGTTCAAAATATTTTAAATAAACATTATAATTTCTGATTTTCTTTAAATAAGTTTTGAAAAAATGATAACTGATATTTAAAAGAATTTCAAAGTGAGATTTCCAGTTTTTTTTTTAAAATGGAAAGAAAAATGGTCAATTTTGCTGACTCAAAAAAAAACTAGATTTTTAACGAAAATTTCGGACGTGCTAGGAACGATTAAAAATGGAAAAACATACCCCCAAAATACTTTGATTTTTCCTCTTAATAATAACAAACATTTAGATGATAAAATTTTGTTTTCATCAAGTTTGGCGTCTTTTTCATCTTTCTTTTAGCGATCTCGTGGAGGTACCTACATAAATGAATGATTTTCCGACCGCTGTGGTTGATATGCCATAAAACCCAAACAAACAATTTGCTGCCCACTTTAGTGTTCAAAAGATGATTGCAGGTGTGCGTTAATTTTTTTTTTAATAAAGAAAATTTGTTTTCTGGACAGAAAAAATGAGGGGAAAATGATCCATTCGTAAAATAGAGACAGAAATTGTTGTCGATTAACATTCATTTTTAGAGATCTTCCTACGCGCGACTTTTTTAGAATCGAAAAATATTGATATTTTTTCTTTTAATCATTTTAGAAATGGGAGGAGTACTGTTCATATAAATTAATACAGTAAAAATTGTTGACCAAACATTGCGCATTAATTATTATTTCGTTTCTAGCATTTTTTATTTTGTAGATAATTGTAAAGAGCATGATTATTTACAAAATAAAAAGAAATACTGCTTCCTAGCATTTTTTTATTTTGTAAATAAAAATAATGCTCTTTCCATAGTTTGCGCATTAATTATCATTTCGTTTCTAGAATTTCCTTTTTTTTCTTTTTTAATTTTATTTTGTAGATAATCATGCTCTTTACAAAGTTCGCATCACTTCAATGCGGAGTAATTTTAAATGAGTAAATTCAGTTAAGAGCAGTAAAAAGGCTCTTAATTAAACCTCTGCATGTTCAGCAGTGAATGTAGTTAAACAAGGCCAGTAATGGCTGACAGCTGAACGTGACTGAGTTCGAACTTTTATTGTCAATAACTCTAAAACGGTAGGTTTCTTCATAATTTAATTGTTAATTCGAGTTCAGCATGTACATTTGCATGGAATTATGGCGATTTGATAATATTTTAAGAGATATTTAGCGTGGGTGTTAAATAGCAAATTTACCGAATAGTTTTTAATTTAAATTACAACCGAAGCTCTTGGGACTTTTGTTAATTTTCCCCCTTTTTTTTTTAAAGTATTGTAAACATTTTAAAGGTAGGTATGAATGTTTTGAGGAGAAATCAACAGAAATAGAAACAGTACATAACATTGACATCAGGCATAAAGAAAAAGATGAAAGAAACAGCAGGACAGAAAATGTGCTCTGTGACAGGACGCATAAAATCTAAAAAAAGGACACTCAGGAAAAAGATAGATCAGTTACACTGGAAACGCCTTCCATGACAACAATTGCAAAACCTACAATAAGAAAAGCATGGAAAAACATTATTTAAAATGTCTGTGATCAGTACTGATCAAAAACAAACCAGATGGGAATATGATGCTGTCAGGCTTTTTAAACAATTTTCAGATCGATAAGTTATTCAAAAGAAATAAAATGAAACATGACAGTGGTGAAATAATTGAAATATATGACAGTGATAAAGATACTAGGAGATCTCAATAGATTTATTCACAGCAATATCTGAGAAACAATGTGAATTCTATCAATCAGCTTAATGAATCATAATTAATTATTAAGATTTTACACATGAATGGTGCTTATAATAATTAAATTGGAAATAAAACAAGAACAATGTGCCTTTGTTGAAAAAAAACTGATCTTTATGATAAGAACACTAGCAAGCAATGCAGATGTGTAGTAACAGATAAATTTTTTATTTTTAAATCATTTCACCATGATCTAGATGATAATGCCACTAAGATGCAAGCGGTTACTGGGAGTGTAAGAGAATGAAAAGAATAAACTGGGGAAAAACAACTCTACAAGTTTTTTTTTTTTTTTTTTAATAGCTCTTTGTAGGTGAAAAGGCAGTTTTGTGTTGTGAATTTGCTTTACCCTTTTCATTTACAGCCCTGATATGATTAAGGAACAGATGTAGTAAGAAATATCTGTCCCATAATAGTTGATACATTTAGTGTATGAAATGTGTAGCCAAATTTAAGAACTATTATGGGACTTTTTTTTTTTTTTTTTTTTTTTTTTTTATCATTTCACCCCAAGCAAGCCAATAATGCCACTAAGACACAAGGGATTGTTGGGAGTGGAAGAGAATGTGAAAACTTTAGTGGGGAGAAAGGACAGTAAAAGAACAGGATTCAGGAAAACTGAAGATGAAGATTGACAAGAAAAAATGGCTGGCATGTCACAGTGAACCAACATTCTTAGCAGCAGACCTAGCAATTAACTTTATAATCATTCCACTTTGTCAGTAGAAAACGTGAGACCAAGTACAGAAATCAGGTAATTTGCTTTTTAAGTCATGTGCTAAATATGTAATAGAAATTTGCCGAATAGTTATATTTAGGTGTAAATTTACATGCTTAATTCGAAAATAACAAAAAATTTTGATAAAATCTACTGTTTAGGATTTATGGACAGTAGAAGTTCAGACTCATTCACATTATGGCAAGGCAGTCATTACTGTTGTTGCATGCATACATTCATTGCTGATTAGATTTGTGCAGAAGATTACATTGTTAAAGGTCTTTTTATGGTTCTTAACTTGATTCAATTACTGTGCAACTGAGGACTCGTGTGCGCAATAATCAATAATGTTCTGCAGCAAATATATGCAAACAACGCCAGTAATGGCTGCCACAATGCGATTGAGTTCAAACTTTTATATAATATTGTCCTGGGGTTATGATCCTAGCATGTGGCACCATTGGGAAGTGTCTGAAAAGTATACCCATGAGGGTTGATGTAGGACTTCTGAGGGAAATTATGTTGATGAAACTACTTGAAAGTTGCTGATGGTTGTGTTTGCATGAAGTCATTCATCATTGTGACTGAGGGTTTGATTGTACTGGCTTTGTTCAGATCATGTCAGATTATGTGCTCCCTCACAGAAACTTTAACTAAGGTCTGCTTGCCATAGTTGTGGTATAAACTACAGGTTGGATCTGTGGCTGTTGAAGAAACACAAATGTGCCTGAGCAGGTATGTGCCTGTCTGCTAGTTAATACTTGAAAAGGAACAGCCAGTCATTATGTTCTTGCTTTTATAAGAAGTGCTAATAATAATATTGCTTAGACAATTTCTTTTTTTTTTTTAATTTTTAAAAAATGTTAATGTGAGTAGTAGAATCTTATTTCCATAACAATGTTTGGTAGAACAAGAAAAATTAACTAATATGAAATATATACTAAATACCCTTTAGTACTGATATTAAGTGCAAACAATCTCCCATTGTGGATTGAATAAAGAGTTCAGTTTAAAATTTGGAG
>OZ010573.1:34474912-34512412 GCA_963932145.1 Acanthosepion lycidas | reverse complement strand
GGATGAAATTTATAACAAGTATAAACAACAACTGCGAGCCATAAAGCAGACCACACGCAGAGATAAGAGCAAAAAGAAGAAAAATCTGTATGGTATGTTTTGCTGCTTTTTTATATTCCTGGTCAGCCATGGAGTGGCAGGATTTCATTTTTAGGGACAAATCGCAAAGTCTTATGTTTCTCTGATGCTAACATCATGGATGTGCAGGTGGTGTAATGGATTGTGGCTTGGAATGAGAAATGAGAGAGCTGAGTTCAAATTACAGTTGAGTTCATTACTTTCACTTACATGCAAATGTCTTTGGAAAAGGTATGAATCCATCTCTTCTCCACCTTCCCCAACTATGAGTAAATAGCAGAGCAGATTGGGTCATAAAGTCTTAGTTGGCAACCAGTCTAAGAGAAGGAAAACTCTGAATTCAAACCAATCTGGAGATGGTTGGCCTCTGTCAGGCTATCTTGCTCATGACTACTGCTACAGCTGCAGTACATGTGGTTCTCCAACGACCCTTTATGGGTTACAGGATTTGTGACTGTAACATCTGTAATTAACAGCTTTTTAATTTAAAAAAATTACTAATGTTTGGTTGGTTTATTTTATGATTTTAAGATAGATCTTTCTTTATATCATTAGAAAATATATCTTCTATTAAGATCTTTAAAATGGCATGCTGGGTCCTGCTTGGTATCTCTAGGGCAGTGTCTCTCAACCTTTTTAAGCAAAGGCATATCTAGGAGCACATGAAAATATCACAGCACACTTGGCAAAATTTTTAAATGGTACACATTTAAATGTTATGAAATAAAACCATAGATTTTTAAAAAAATACACACACACACAAATATAAATTTTATTTCAATGTTTTGTGCAACTTATTTAGTATGAAACCTATGCCTGGTGTTTTTTTGCAATTTCTTCAATATTTTACAGTACACTTAAGAGGATCGTATGACACTAGTGTGCTGCAGTATGGTGGCTGAGAATCACTGCTCTAGGGCAAAGAACATCTATATAAATAAATGCAAGTGTCAGTGTGTCAAACTTTTTCAAGTTTACTCCTAGAGGCCCAACATATACCATTTTGGAATCAGCTCAACTCTGAGAAAATTAAAAACATTCTTGTCTGGATCCAGACATAGAATCCTGAAATTTTGGATCCACAGGTTTTCATTACTGCAATTGTTTTTGGTGTTTTTTTTTTGTTTTTTTTTTTACATGATTTTTTGCAATGAATTGTATGATATCAATTTTGATAACTTGGAAATAAATTTGGGGATAATTGAAATTAAATGTGAAATCCAGTGAAAGTCACTCATGGATAAAAATAATTGTTTGTACAGAAAGTACGGACATAGGTACATCAAATTGTTTTTAAATTAAGTGGTGGCAAAAGATTTATCATTGAACTTTTAAAAGGTAAGCTTAAATAATAATGCAATACTTAAATGCAGCGATCAATTTTGAGTGCTTCTGTAGTTTATTGTTGCCTATCACATATGGCACCTGTATGCCTCACAAGCAGAATTCTCGGCCAACAGAGGACCAGATTGCAATGAAAAGAGCCAAGGCTACAGCAAGGAAAAGAAAGGCCTGTGCAAATGAAAATCCAGGCAGCCAGTAGAGTTTCTAATATTGGGAATATACAAAGACTTAGGGACTCTCAAACTCCTGAACAAGTCAAAGGCCCAATCAAGAGCTCTCCACAGGAGCTAGCTGAAATGCCATCTGATAGGGCGGCTTTTAAGCTAGTTACTCATATATTGATGATTTCCTTAAGTAACATGAAAGAATAGGGTTATGTCATACCAGTTGCACACAAGAATCTCAGTCCTGCCTGTAATTATCTAATGAGATTTTCTTTTCCATCTGAATTTCTAGGATGGGGAGTTATTATTTATAGTTGGGCTAATGTTCTCATCTTCGTTGGTAAGATTATGCTGTTTCGGCTGGTCTTCTTCATGTGCCTGTCAATTGTTACCTTCAGGAAATTTCAAACTGAACCCTTTATTTAATCTATTGGAATAGAGTATTCTCATTCCATTGTCCATGACTAAGAATATCTCATCTTGTTCTTAACACTGCTCAATTATTGTTGGTACTGTTGTCTGAGTCTTTACTAGCCAGCTCAGGGATTGAACTCACAATTACTACACAATCAAATTCAAATTCTTTAACCCTCTGGACTATCTACTTCGATTAAATAATGGGTTCAGTTTGAAAATCCCTGAAGATTACCCAGATTGAGAGAAGGTTGAAGGGCACAACAAAGGGTAATCACAAGATGAAGACATTAGACCATCTGTCAGTCAATAAGTTAAGTCCATATGTGATCATGTCTCTTTCGATTCTTGACTGACTATGCTCAAGATTTTCCTCTGCAGTAGGTTGACATTTCTTTCTCTGGTAGACTGGTTACCACCCAAGGCTATAGTACCAAATTTGTCTTGCTATTCAACACATATCTGGGGAGATAAGAGATAGGTTCATACCTTTCTCAAAGTTATTTGCATGTAAGTGAATGTAACAAACACAACTGGAATTTGAATTCAACTCTGTGAATTCTTGTTCTGATCTGTTATCCATTACATCACAATGCACATCCTGTCGATAATTTAAATTTTCTTTATTTCTCTTCTTTTATTTCTTGTCTCTTTCTCTCTCTCTCTGTCCCTCTTTCTTTCTTTGTCTCTCTCTCTGTCTTTCTCTGTCTCTCTTTTCTCTTTCTTTCTTTCTTTCTTTCTTTCTTTTCTATTTGGATGAGTTATATGTGTCCAATAAAAAAAAATGCTTTTTAATTTCAAACAGAAGAAATTGTCAGTGAATGATTTAATATTTGTTTTTTTTTTATTTTCAGAAGATGAATTGAAACAAAATTGGGGGAAAAAGAAAACCAATTTCTATGGTGGGCTCAAAGATGATGAATTAGGTAAGGACATAAGTTTGAAAACTTTTTGAACCACAAAACTCTAAGCATATAAAAACTATTCATGATTAGGTCTTTTTTCTGAAAGGTTCAGTCTTTTAAGACAAGGAATTGTAAATATACTTTGACTTATTAGGTTTATTTGAACTGTTATCCCCATCTTCATTTTATATATATAAAAGTGAACATTGAAGTCAACACTAAGAGGCAACAAGCTGTTTCATGCTAGATGCAATTGTTAGGTGGCTTAACAATTGTGTCAAGCATGAAACAGCCTGTCGCCTCTGAGTGTTGACTTCAATGTTCACTTTTTATTTATTTATATTTACATACGCTCTATCTCTGATAGTGAGCACTTTGTCCCATAAATATAGCACATCTTAAAACTATATTTATTGCTATATATATATATATATATATATATATATATATAATAGAAAAGAACAATGAGATTTATAATTCAGGGTTCTTAGCATTTATTTTTATTTTTAAAACACAGTACTCGATACAAGAGTAGAGCATAATATATTTGTTTTTTTTAAATATATAAGCATAGCAACATTGAAATTCCCATGTTTCAAAACTGAAACCTCAATTAATTTAAATCATACAAATTAAACTTAAAATACAAAGTTCCGTTCCATTATCAAGCAATGCTAAGATCAGTGTTGCGATGAGATATATATATATATATATATATATATATATATAAAATGTACTAATGCCATAAAAAATGATGACGATTGTTAGAAATTTTTAATATTGAGATTCAATGAAACAAGTTTTGAAACAGTGTATTGTGATTCAATAAAGTGTCAAACAAACCTGCACTGTCTCTCAACATGTGTCTATCTTATATGTGTGCATACCTGAGACAATTAGATAAACACCTTAAGGCAATCAAAACACTGAAGACAGTCCTGTTCCTCAGCATGTTTATTGAAAGCTAAAAGTGTGAAACTAGAAACAAGAAATAAATACTAGAGACAAATTTAGTTGAAATGACAAGACAAATAAAAGAGATAATTAGAATATATGGTAAATAAGAAATATGAATGAGGGATTGAAAGCTGTATATGACTAATAAGAGTCTAAATGGGGGAAAAAGAGGGAGTAAGGAGGAGGTAGTTTAATGACTGAAACTAGGTTTTAAAGTTTACAATAATTTAGTCGACTGAAAAGAAGAAGGTTACATGAAGTTACATTATCTTTAAAATATGGCCCAGTGTGTGAATAGTTAATGTGTGGTAAAAAGGGACTCACATGATGAAGTACAGCTAGCAAA
Source organism: Acanthosepion lycidas (assembly GCA_963932145.1). Classification (NCBI taxonomy): domain Eukaryota; kingdom Metazoa; phylum Mollusca; class Cephalopoda; order Sepiida; family Sepiidae; genus Acanthosepion; species Acanthosepion lycidas. The sequence continues at coordinate 34,508,204 of OZ010573.1, read as the reverse complement.
AATAAATGTACATGAACTGGTTACATTAAACTCAAATGCGATATTAAGAGAGTTCAACGCTTATAGAAAGAAAGTACTGGAAATGCTACTATTTGGGGATATAATTTGAAGGATAGAAAAATAGGAACCATGTCCCTTAAGTCGGTTGCTTATTCTGCTGTTTCTGGAATGGTTAAAGGTTAATGAGGAAGCAGTCAACGTGGTAACTGACCCAAAATGTCCTCAGAGTAAAAGAGAATGAACAAGGGGAAATGCAGCAATAGAGGTGTTGTTCTGTAGTAACAGAACAGAGCTGTTTCTGACCCAAAATGTCCTCAGAGTAAAAGAGAATGAACAAGGGGAAATGCAGCAATAGAGGTGTTGTTCTGTAGTAACAGAACAGAGCTGTTTAATTAATTTATTCCCTTTATATATTTTTAGACAATGGTATCTATGATCATTGATTACTCCTGGTATTATTAGGTTGGTGCAAAAATAATGTCGTTTTTCTTTTGAAGTTGAATGTCAAAAAAACGACATTATTTTTGCACCAACCTAATATATAAATCACTTTTTGCTCAATATCTTTATATGTTAAAAATTTTGTGTCTTTTAATATAAAAATGACTCTGAATACAAACACCTTCAAAGAAAAAGATTAACAACAGAACAGCAAAGCTTATCCTAAGACCAAGTTGAAGCAAGACAATCACTTAATAGACGACAGCATGTGGGTACCTTGCAAGAAATGCTTGAACAAATAAAACTGCAGTCTATGAAAGATTTTGGTAGTAAAGGAACAATTTAATTAAATGGTTCATTTTGCTTGAGAACTAATTTTGTTTGAATAAAGATAAATACTTTATTCTTATAGATTATTAAAATGACTAAGAGAAGCAACCACTAGTAAATTTGAATCAGCTATTTATTATATATTCTTCTTTTATTCTGCCATGAAACAAACTTGGTAAAATTTTCTAAATTTTAGTTTATTAGTTTGTGAAATTTAGTCTACACACTTCTTTTACAATGTCTTAAGTTGTTTTCTAAATTAAGAAACCGTCTTTAGATTTGTAAATTACAATATTTCTTGAAAAGGTGTGTAAACATTTAAAGTTATGTTTTTAGTAGTTTAGTCTGCTTTGGTGTAAAATCAAGCATCATATAATATTTATATTACTTGTCAAATGTTGCACATGAAAAATAAATCAGTGACAGACTAGATACAGATTTATTAAAATTTTAATGTTTTGATCATGGTTTAAACATTTTGTCATTTTGGGGGTGGTTTACTTTTCAGATGCAATTGGTTCTGAAGATGAACTGAATGCTGCTATCCTTGAAGAAAAAGAAGCCCTGGCTCTGCAGAAAAAAATGGCGCAGGATTTAGATGAAGAGGATTTTGGACTGGAAATGTTTGCAGTAAGTGTAAAAAATAACCAAGAACAGTTGGTAAAACAGGGTTGCTTACTTGTAAGGTTAAAGTTTGTGCACTTATCCAATTTACAGTTAACAGTATTGTGTTCCTCTTTTACATGCTTCTTGATACTTATCAAGCCTTGCAACAGCTGAGAAAAAAGTAGACCAAAGAGATTGGTAGAGCTAAAGATTTATAGTAATAGCAGTATCATCATCTCTTTAACTTCTGTAATATATTCACAAATATGGCATAACAAAAATAAGATATGGCATGTTAAAAAAGGTATACCAGTGACACAATTGAATGAAAGCAATACATTTAACCTTGACATGTGCCAAAGTACACAGCATGATTATATATATATTGCCTTTACTCAATTGTCATTGATATATCTTTTCAACATGCCACCTGTAACTTATTTTTTCGTAAACAATTTTGCTGAATATATTACATTTCTAAAAATATTTTCTTTTAATTTTGCATAAAACATCTATATGAAAAAAAAATCTGTTGCAGTAATGATAGAAATCTTGCATTTCTGCATGAATATTTGATAAACATTAAAATGGTGACACTTAAGAATAAATAGTATGGGCTGTATAAGGCTATCATATTTAAGAGAGAATTGAGAATAAAAAAAAAGGAAGGTTTATTTTTTTGTAAGAACTAAATCTTTTAGAAAACTAGTGGAAAGTTTCTTTAAGTATTAAGATTTCAAATTCTTTTTAATTTAAATATTTTTAAAAATACAAACAGTATCTTTAATTTTAAAATTTTTCTTAAAAATATAAAACTAACAAAACAAAATTATTTTAAAACATTTAAAGTTGATTTTAAGTCTGAAGAATGTTTTGCTCTCTTTCTAATTTAAAAAACTTTAAAGTGATCAAAAAATTCTTCTAACTTAAAATCAACTTCAAATGTTCTAAAATAATGGAATTATTTTAGAAATGCTGTATAGAAGGATATTTACATTATTTTCAGCAAGCCATTTCTTTGTAGATTTTGTAGTGTGCTTAGGATCATTTTGTTGGAATCAGGAGGAAGATCAAGGTTTCAACCAAAATCATTAAATTTGCTTCCAAAATATTTTTATATGCTGTGACATTCATTCTACCATCTTTTACTGATATGCTGCCAGTACCTTTTGCAGAAAAACACCCTTAAACCATGATTCTGCCACCACCAAATTTCACTGTTGGAACTGTGTTTTGTTTGAAGGCATCACCATCTTTCCTCCATACATGGTTTCTAGAATTATGCCCAAACAAGTCATTTTTGGTTTCACCACTCTATATTCTGGTGGGATTATGTTCAGGCTAATGAGGAGGCATTTTTATTAAGGAATGTTGATTTTAGTCTTTTCCATGGACACTGAACGCAATAAAATATTTATTATTGTGTTTGGCCAGCCAGATATAGTAAATGTTAATGTCTGATTCCTAATAATTTTTTTTCCTCCTGGTTTTCATTATAAAAGTTACAGGCTGAATGTCCAAACCGGAAATATTAAATTAGTATAGAAAATGACTAAAGCTTAGTGGGATCCTACCAGTAAAATTGGTGAATAGTGGTAAGATATGAAAAAAACTTGCTTAAGACTGAGGGGTTGCTAAAATGTTCACAGCCCAACCATGAAGTCCTCCCACCCTTAAAAATATATCTGCAGTTTGGCCATTTGGTTACATTTTAGCCAAGCTGAGAACTTTTCAGCAACACCTCATAAGATATGCTAAAATACAGTTGTCATTATTGTTGCCTTTACTTTTACCAAAATTTACTGTGTAACTATATAACTTTTTTTTTTAATTATTTTTATTGAAGTACTTATTGGTTGGGTTGAAGACTTTTCAGCACCTCCTATTATGCTCAGGAAAGTTTCCATATATTTGTTTGACCCCAATTGATGATTTAAATTTTTTTCAATGATACAGGCATCATTCATTCATGATTCAAGTCTAAATTACTAATTGGCAAGAGTAGAATTCACAAGCTTACTATTTATTAGAATACATGAGATTAAGTCATTTCCTTAGGTATTTGCCAGAAAATAAGGTTGGAAGAACAAGTCTAAGACCATTCTATATTTGTATGTATAGTTATGAAAGAGAAAAGAAATGAAATGGTGTAAAGATTGCACAACTCCATTGTACATGGAATACTTCAAGGCATATCAAACTGTTAACAAATATTAACTTTATAATTTAGAAAGCTTACATTTGCAAAAATAAGTGTAAAGACTACTCTTGAAAAAGCTGAATTTTCTTGTTTCTTTTACCTGTTTGATATTCATGTTCATGTAACTTTTTGACACTGTTTAATGTTTAATAAATCTCACCTGTGATATTGTGAGTTAGAATTTTATTCTATACAATTTATAATACCTAATATTAGGTTGGTGCAAAAATAATGTCGTTTTCTCACATATGTTACTATGTGAGAAAACGACATTATTTTTGCACCAACCTAATATAACTCGTTAGTTAAGAATTCAAAAATTAATTTTATTTGGACTTTTTTAATTGCCTTACCTTTAAAAATATTTGATCTTTTTTTTTTTTTTTTTGTTTTAGGTACCAAAAGAGACAAAATCAGAAGAAGAGAAAATTGTGAAAGATTTAACGAAACTTCCAAAAAAACAGAAGTTAGAGGTTTGTATTGTGAAAAAATGTATATATTTTGTTAGCTAAGTTCCAAATAGTGACTAAATTTAAAAAAATTATCTTGTAAGTACTATCTTCACCTTGGAGTGGCTGCCATATTTTATTGATATGATGTCACCTAATGATATTACTAGTTGTGGTTCAACTAAGTTAAAAAAAAAATCAAATACACAAATACATTCTCTTTAAGGATATATAAAATTTGTTTATTGGAAAATACCAATGCAGCTAAAAATCCAGCATTTTTGTTGGATGATCATTAATCCCTACACTGTATACTTAGCTTTTTGTTACTTATCTGGAATATTAAAATGATATAGGAAAGAATAGTTTGTCCTGTTTAGCATATTACAGTTCATAAAACGATGAAAAGAGAAATTAGCAGAGCTTAAATACAGCCCCAGGATTGAACCACTTTTAACCAGTGGGAGTGCCAGGCCTCCTGTTGATAGTTTTAATAATTTTTTAATCCTTGCAAAAAGAAATAGCATTATGTGATTCCTTAATGTGTTGCATTATTTGAAATTAAATTTATTTTTATTCCGTTTGTTACAAGTAGATATTGATTTTTTTTTTTTTTTTTGCTATGCCATGATTTTGAAGAAAATGTAAAAAAAAAAAAAAATTGATTGATTTTTTTTTTTTTTTTTTTGTTTCTGTTGAAATCCACTAATTGAGAACATTTGCTAACTACATTCTGGTACTAAATTATTTCTTTTTTATACTAGTTACCCACTAAAAGGCTCAAGAGCCATTCAAAGAGGGTTACTGAATTTAAAAAGAGGAAGAAGTAGGTTAAGAAGGATAAATAAAAATTGACTTGAAGAGGTTAAGATTGTAGTATTGAAAGAAGCATTCATGTGGGAGTCTGATCCACAAAATAGTTCTTGTGAAGGGGGAAGCTGTTTGAGTGGAACTTCCTCCTTAGAGTTGAAATACGAAGGGAATGAGGGAACTTCATGGGTATATGCAGCATGGTGAGTCTAAGCTGTAAAGGTCTAAGCTGGTGGAACTAAAGAATGGAACCGATTTACCATGGAAATAGCAATAGAATAACAATATGCTTGTGACATTGCATCTTTAGGATAAGAAAATAAATTATTCCCTATAAGTTTGTGTAAATGATTTTGCAATATATCAAGACTGGAAAGTGAAAACAGACCAGATGAATACTTTTTTTTTTTTTTTTTTTTTGTCTAATATAATTCTTGTAACTATAAAATATAGCAGGATTTAGGTACTTTCTGTGAGTTCCATTTGAAATCTGGAATGATTCCCAAGAAATGTTCAATGTAGGGTGCCTTGTTGAGAGAGCAACTGTTCATTGTGACTGGAGAATATTGATGGGTGATAATGAAATCATTATAGCTTTGTGAATACTAATGTTTACTGAATGAGGTGTGTAATAATAGGAGGTTGTAAGAAGTAAAGATTATAAGGTTAAGGAAGATTAATGTGTTCAGGTAATCATCCATGTAAGAGTCTTCTCCACTTGGTAGCAGTTTCTGTCTGAATTACTGGAATAAGGAGTTATCATTATTTACATGTGGACATTTGCCATCATCTTTATCATCATAACAATTCAGTCGTTGAGCTCTCCAGCCTTCAAATGGAACCTTTTACTTCAATCTATGGAGTGGAAAAAATTCATCCCTTACGAGACAGTGATTGTTGGTCTAATTCTTTAAAGATAAGTCATGTTAGGAGTCTGGTACTTCCTGGAATGGTAGAATGGGCTGACTATCTTTCCAGCATCTTTGACAATGGATCATATATATATATATGAGCTCCACTTTAGTGCGATTAAACATTTGCACAATGGTTCCTAGTTGAGAATGCAACCATTTATCAGGACTAGGGAAAACTAGTCTATGTTAATTTTTGAAGAATTGAAAGTTCCAGGCCAATTATTCTCCCAGTGGGTTTTGGTTTGTGTCTATATTTGTGTAGACCAGAACTTTTCAAACTGTCATCATGACACTTTCATGTAATTTAATTATCCATTCCTTCTTTGTTAGCTGAAGTTTTCATTGAATTTTTTACTTTTTAAATAAATTTTGAATTATATCTTTGGCTTGGCTAAGAAAACTTAAGTAATATGATGTATAATACATGACTTGACTCATATGATTCCAGGATAGACGTTGTACTCATTGTCACACCAAACCGTCAAAGAAGCTGGGTTGACTTGAGGAAGGACTTAGCTGGAAGTGTAACACCACAACCATGCCAGGGTTTTGCATGCATGCATGCATGGGGGCGGGGGCATTTGATAGACATATATCTAAACACCCATGTGAGAGGGAAAATAGTCTAATATATCCACTTGAGAATGTATGGTCTATGTTTGGAGAAGGCCCCAGAACCACACACAACTATTGGTGATGGACAAAAATCTGGAATTAAATAAAAGGGAATGTTACGCATGAGAGATTAACTCACATGTTTTTCATTACTCTGTGCAATAAAAAACACTGCTTCTATAATATGTGTCCCTGCAGGATGTTGGTGATTCTAGCTCTCCCCAATTTCTTGTCTTTTGTAGCCCTTAATAAATTTTGTCTTTTCACTATCTCTCCTGATCCCTGTTCTGCCAACCATTTACACAAGCTTGTTAGGTAGGTTATGCACTGTTTTCTTCTGTCTTTGCCTCCAATATGTGCTGTGAGTGTCAAATTTTCCAAGCCCTCTTTCCTCATTATATGCCTCAGAAATTTCAACTCCCTTTCCTAATGTTAAGTATGTCCTTTTTGTTTCTGTTTTCTCTAAAAAACTTTTTTGTTGCTCACATGGTTCACATTTCTGTTGCTTCAAATATCCTCTTTATCGGCAAGATTGTTCACTGCCATATAGAAAGACTGATATTACATAACAGTTCAGTACTCTTTTGTTTTGTTGTTTCTAATGAAATTTTCTTGTTTCTTAATACTTTGTTTAGCTTTTGAAAAGCATCTTTTGTTTCCCAAATGAGCCTTTGGATTTTGGTGATACATTTTCTGCCCTCTGTTAAACACTTCTCAGATATTTAAATTTTTGTACTTGCTTGACTTTGGTCTCTTCAGTTTGTAATTTGCATATTGGTCTCTTTGTTTTGCTAGCAACCATCTTCTTGCAATTGATGTCTAGTCCTTTCTTCTCACAGTTGCAAAAAGTTTGTCACCAATGCAAAACGTTTGTAAAACTTTGGCATAAACTATTCTACTTCCTGTGAACTCAAGTTTGCATAAAAGGGCATGAGCAGTAAGGCAACAAAGACACAGGGAGATACTGAGTGTGAAAAATTATAAGAAAAATATTATTAAGAAGCAAGAATAATAATTTGACTTTTGATTGATCAATAATCTATTTTAATAAATTATTTTCAGATTTTAAAGAAAGAATCTCCTGAGCTGATTGAACTCATAAATGAACTTGAATCAAAGGTAAGGGTTATTTCATCAATTAACTGAAAGCTCTTTGTAACACTACAGTTTTATAGAATATATTTATAGAATGCTTAATCAAGAAATGTTAAAGATATGAAGTAATTTTACTAGTGGCACTACTGTATTATGCTGCTTATAAGATGCATTTTTTTTTCTATAAAATATTTCCAAAAACCACCCTGCATTCAATAAGTCAATGATTGGTGATGAGTTAACTTCTCTTCTAATTATTCAGTCAGTTATGTACCATGTGTGATACATGCTTAGGCGATCATGTATCTTTCGATACATAACTGACAAGGCAGATTTTTTCCCCCACAGTAGGTTGCCATTTCTTTTTGTGGTAGACCAGTTGCCATCAAACACTATAGAACCCAGTATGTCCTGCTATTTATCGATAGCTGGAAGGAGAAGAGGAGGATTCACACCTTTCCCAAGGGTATTAGCATGTAAGTGAATGTAATGGATGTAAATAGTTACCATAAATTTGGTGATTTTTCTCAGTCTGTGATAAATTTGTTATGGTTAGTCAGTTTTTATGTTGAAATGTGCTAATCAGTGGGTAAAACTGGGGATAGTGGAGAGGACTATGAAGTAAAAGGAAAAAGCTTTTTTCTGGGTTTTTTTTCCTTCACAATGCATTGGAGTGTCTTAACCAGTGAAATATGATGATTGTTTTCTTGGAGAGATTTTTTTTTTTTTAGTTTTATATTTTTAAGAAAAATTTTAAAATTAAAATATGATTGTTGATGGAGAATTTTTTTTTTTTTTTTTTAGATAGAAATAGTTCAACATATCTTGCAACCCTTATGGAAGCTTTTACATGAGGAAGGTGATGCTGTTCCCAAACAGACAACAGCGTATGTGAACACAAAATTAAGGCTGACTCTGAGGTTAGTGAAATCTTTTTTGTTTATCTCCCCTTATATATAAAATTGAAGAACTGGCTTTCTGCCAAGAAGTGGCTATATTGAGGTAACTTTATTTATATTTAAAGAATTTTAAAATTCTCAATATGTATAAATCAAATTGTGACTAAGGAATTTATTCAAATTATTGTCTTTGATTTTTATCTTTAATTTTTTAACTGTTATTTTATTTCGTATTCAATTGAATAAAAATATATGGCATGCATCTTAATGCCTTTCCTAAAAACATTACTGCAAAAGTGAACATGGCATATTAGTCTGGGAGATAATATATGTGCGTGCGTGTAAAAATTCAGATATAAATAAAAAGATATCTGTAAAAGAGAATATGAATAAAGACAAAAGGAAAACTTAGCCAAGATAATGAATTTATCAAAGCAAATGTAAGGATTTTATTTTGCAACATCTATATATAAACTGAAATAAAAATGTTTACATTTAAGAATGCTCATAAATATTCTTTATGCTCTGAAAGTCGGAGGATGCTGAGTGATGGAAATTCATGCTTAATAAATGAAAGTGAATAAATGTTGTTATTGTTCTTGCTGAAATTTATTATATATTATTTATAAGGCAATTATTATTTTATTTTAATAAAATATTTATATATTTATTTTAAATAATGGAAGGTTTTGAATTTAATCATTGTTTTTAATTGTTATGGTTATGTATGTTGGCTTAGGAAAAGAGTAAATCTTTTAGGAAAGGAAATATTTGAAGTCAGTCCAGTGTGCAAATTATATATATATATATATATATATATATAAAATCATCAAAAGTTTGTACCCAATTAGAAAATTAAAAATAATGAAAATCAGGCACAAACTTTAGCAATGATCCAATATATATTAGGTTGGTGCATAATTATCAGGCTTTTTTGTAAGCAAGTTATTTGTTAATAAAAATTGCTGTTTTGTTTACTTTTTTAATAAAAATATTATTTTATTTTCAGGTTATAAAAATGTGTTGATAATCATACATTCTGGAATAATCATTTAAAAATGTTATTGTTGAATTATTATGTTTCTTTTTTCATAATAAATATTGTTTAAAAATGCCTGCACCAACCCAATATCTATTTATCTATTGATCAATTAGTCTGATTAAAAATACTATAATTTAAAAATCTGAAAATTCAAATAATAATAAAAATACATACCTTGAAATAAAACTTACCGTACACTTTTTCTTTTTTTCAGTTATTGTATTAACATTATTTTTTACCTTAAACTGAAGAGCGAGAGAGTTCCTGTACATAACCATCCAATTGTCAAACGATTACTTCAATTTAGAAATGTAAGTACTTCCCTCTAATTGCTTCTAATCTAATGCTGTTCCATTATGAATATTGTTTTTCAAACTGAGCAATGTCTTCTGTATATATTTGCTTGTATGATGGAGTAATGGTAAGGCAATGTGTAGCTATTTTTATGTGAAGTAAGTTAAATTTCATTGATGTCTAAGTGTGCATTTGTGTTTCTCAGATTGAGATGTAATTTTAGAAAGTCTTAGAAGTTGCACTCAAGGCACATTTAAATAACTGAAATACTTTTAACATAATCTGTCACATACTTGTGTGTGGATTGCACTACCGCATATTTTGTTATAACACTAGCAGCAAATGATTTCTTGGTTTGTGTTGTAAATGTAATGTGTATGCTTCTTTAAATTCTTTTCAATTCACTTTAATCTTCAGATGTTTTATAGGAAAGCATAATTTTTTCTGTTTGAGTTCAAATAAAATACATTGAAAATGAAACCCAAATAAAACAAGTTCTAAAATGGATGTTAGGAGTCAGTCACTCTGGCCTATCATGATTTCTATATACTGCTTAAAAGAAGCAACTTTTTTTAAATTTATATATCAAAATATCTTTCATTTACAAAACAAGAAATTTAATTTAAATTCCAAATAGGGAGTTTCAGTATCCAACAGTACATCTAAAATTTGTTTTGTTTATAGTACTAAATATATCCTTCTTTTAATAATGGCATACAAAATGAATCTACTGTTACATTCTTGTTTGGTAAGGCTTTTTAGGATAATTCTTTTTAATGCAGACTTTTTTTTTCTTTTTTCTTTAATCATTATTAATGATATTATTATTATCAATTTCTCAAATGTTTTGTACAAACCTTTTATCTGATTGCAAGATATTTATTATTAAGCATTCTTAACTTGATTCAAGTCTGTTTGATATAGTTACATCAAATTTTTATTTTTATTTAAAAAAAATTTTTTTTAGCTTCTAAAACAGCTTGAACCGATTGATGAACAATTCCAGGAAGAGATGGAGCTGTTAGTGTCCTGCTTAGAGGCTGGAGAATCTGTGAAATTTGAGACCATTACAGAAGAAGAACCAATACAGTAAGTTCATTTCATTGTCTACTAACATACTAACTTAAATTGAATCATTTTTTTTTTATTATTTATTCTAAATTATTATTGACAAAAAAGTGAGCATGGATGAAGTTTAAACTTAAGATTGCAATGGAGTCCAATGATTTTTGTGTAATGTCTTTGAGTTTTAAATTCAACATCATCTTTTCACCATTTCTGTTTCATTTTTAATTATTTTTTCATTTTGATTTCTTCTAAGTATCTGCTGCAGAATAGTGGCAACTCTGCTCTATTTTTGTAAGGTATTGGTAGTAGTTCAATCCTCACTAAGTGCTCTAGCTGGCATGCCTGTTTTTGAATTGACAGTCAAAAAGATTAAAGGTAGCCCTTAGTTACTAGACAGATGTCTTCTAGACAACATTTCCCCACTGCACTAAGAGGATGCCATTAATGACCTTCCTGATGTCTTCAGTTCCCAACTAGATATTTATGTTGATAACACAACTATTTACTCCTGGCTTTAATAGTAAATTTGATATGTCCAACAGAGTAAAACTGGCATTTAAATACCAGGTTGGAATCTGGCACGGGATAGCCTTTCTTAGATGAGGGTGAATGGAGTCTCTCTGAGCCTTGGTTGGCAATCCATTCAGTGATGGTGTCACGATAAAAACACTCTTGATAGCCCTAGTGAAGCATCAAGAATCCAGCTATTGACAAGATTATGAACTACACCAATCAAAGTATTGAAGATAACGACGTAAATGGGGCTGGAACTTCTTGTGAAGGTCCCACGTCCGGCAGGTGTCCCATTGTTCAGCAGGGTGGGCCCGGTCGTCGTCATGCAACTGCTCGAAACTCTGAGGGAACAGCTCTGAACCCTGCGGGGCGGGCTTCCCCCGACGATAAAGGAATGAGATCAAAACTTGTATCATGTAGAAACCGTGCTTTTATCAGCACGTTCAACACTAGGACACTGAATCCACCGTCCCGTCTTAACAAACTTGTGAAAAATACTGAGGATCAGAATATCGATATCATTGCCATTCAAGAACATCATTTCTTCCATCCTGACACTGATATTGAGTATCACAGGATTGAAGACTATCATCTTGTTACAGCCTCATGTGTTAAAAATCTCCGCCAACTCATCTATAGGGGGTGTAGGCATTCTGCTTTCACCAAAAGCGATGGAGAATTTATTGAGTGTAGTGAAGATATCATCAAGAGTCGTTATTGCCGACTTCAAAGGTAATCCTAGAACAACAGTCATATCTTGCTATAGTCCCCACAGTGATAGTGGCGATGAAGAAATAAACCAGTTTTACAATACTCTACGTTCTACTCTGGAGAATGTTCCAGCTCACAACTTTCTCTTAGTACCTGGGGACTTCAACGCTAAGCTTGGAACAGATGATGCTAAATTCACTTTCCATACAGAAACCAACCGAAATGGCGAGCATCTGGTTGACTTAATGAAGGAATTTAATCTGTATCCAGCTAACACTAAGTTTATGAAGTGCAATAATCAACTATGGACCTTTGAGTATCCAAATGGCAGCAGAGCCCATCTAGACTTCATACTGGTCCGTAAGAAGTGGCAGAATAGCATCAAGGACTGCCGAGTATACTCATCTTTCTCTTCCGTGGGATCTGACCATCGAATCGTCTCTGCCACAGTTAAACTGAGTTTTAGAGTTTCAAAGAGACCAACTGCAGATCCCATGAAAGCTATTGACTGGAAAGCGGTCTACTGTGACAAGAATCTATCATCTCAGTATGCAGTAATGTGTTTAACAGATTCCAAGAACTCTCTCATTACGACCCAGAGAACTCTCAGTTAGATTCAAGGAACATAGACCTGATCTATGGAAACTTGATTAAAGCCAATGAGGAGGTGGCTCTATCTATGCTCCCTAAAAAACCAAAATCACAAAGAAGTCCAGTTAGCTCAGGCATCAAAATCTCAGAAGCTCAAGAAAACCTTCTCAGAGCAATAAGAAGAAGTTAACAGCTGCTAAAAAATCCCTCGACCATGCTTATCTTGAAGCAGAAGAAGCTTATATAAATGGGAAAATAACTGACATTTCCCATCTTCATATCAACCAACAACACTCTGCAGCTTGGAAAACTATAAATGAACTAGTGGGAAAGGGATCAAAACCTCCACCAACAATTAAAGGTGGCAGCCGTGAGCAACGGCTTGGTAATTGGCTTTCTCATTTCAAAGACCTCCTTGGTAATCCCGCAAGTCTTTCTGACCACTTGCCCCTCCCAAAAGTCCAAATTAGTAGTGCTTTGAACATATCAACAGGAGAGTTCACCATTGCAGAGTTGAAATGTGTTCTAATGAAGACAATGAACAAAGCTCTTGGTCCTGACAAGATTCCGGTCATCTTGTGGAAGGACCCTATTTTTCACCAATTACTTCTTGATCTGTGTAATTATGCAAATGCCAGCCACGTTTCACCAACCATCTGGCTACGATCGCAAATCATCCCCATCCCCAAAAAGGGCGATTTGACATTACCAACCAATTATCGCGGTATTTCGTTGCTTCCTATAGCTGCGAAAATCTATAACAAGCTTCTTCTAAATCGAATTCGCGCTGAAGTTGAACCCATTCTATGCAAAAACCAAAATGGTTTCCGCCCAGGTCGTTCCACTCTTGGACATATCCTCACATTGCATAGAATAATTGAGGAAATCACATTCTGCAATAAAACTGCAGCTCTTATCTTTGTAGACTTTAGTAAAGCTTTCGACTCAGTCAACTGCGAGACTGTTTGAAATTCTTGAACTCTACAGCATACCAGTAGAAATCATTAAAAGAAAAAAAGCCCGCATTAATTAACTTGCATGCTGTCTCACATTGGGCTACAAATTTTTGATATTCAAGCATTGATTTTGTTACCGTTTGCCATTGTGGGGGTGGCATATAAATCCTACCTCCTTATTTAACCATAAAGTGTAGAGTTAGAGTTGCACTCAACTGTCTGGGAAAATAAAATAAAAGTCTTTAGGAATTTTATTTACCAAAACTCATAAAAAAGAGATTGTATGGTGTTTTATATCCTGCATCGATGCAACATAGCTTACTTGGTACCACATTAATGTCTCTCCTTGTTCAAATTGGCATTGTTTAATTAACATTGTCATGGTAACTGTTAGATTGCTTGTCATAAAGTAGTGGTTAGCGAGTGTGTCTCCCAAGTTATTATGTGTGTCTTCAGTTCTCACAGATGTGCTTTCTTTGTTGCCTATGTTGGCTATATTATTAATTTTTTTTTTTTTTAGTATTAAAGTCATAAAACAGGTGTACATGAAATGTTTTTCTAGATTAAATAATATTTTAAAATTGATTATGAACCAGGTGTGTCTCTACTTTAACAGTAACGTTATGAGTGGCATTAAGAGAATTATTCTTTTGAACCAAATACGAGTGTCATCTGGGATAGTGGGAACTTTTCAATTTATAAAAATAAATGTGCTGGTTTAAATAAACATCCTGTCAGGAATTTTGATATTGGTTTAAGCTAATTGTGCTGTGAAGAAAATTGTTTAAGAAATAATAAGCATTCTATACCAAATAATCACTGTGTCAGAGTTGGTGGACAGAGTAGGGGTGACTGAAGAAGATAATTGTGCCAGCACTTGTATTTGATATGCGACAGTAAAGAATTTGATAATAAACTTGCGACTTAACAGTATAATGGTTTGTCTTCAGGGCTGAAAGAATTCCTCCAATAGATTCAGAAAACGTAGATGAACTTGCTGCCATGGAAGAAAGTGGTGAGGAAGATGAAGAATCTCAAGATGCCAAGAGAGCTATTACTTATCAGGTAAGTTGTTTTTCTTATAGCAAACATGAATGTCATTGTTCATATGAATTTGTTACATTTGTGTATTGTGATATTTTAACATAGTGCAAACTAAATTTGTGCAAAAGAATTACTTAATGACACATAGAATGCCATAACTATTCAAGACAGATTTTTTTTCTTACTCTTTCCCCGAGAAGAGATTGCTCTTGCTCCAAGGAATGATTGCTCTTGCTCCGAAGAGTGATTTATTAAGTTTTGGAAAATGAATTTTCTTGAATCGCTGTTTTACTGCCAGAGTAAGAAGACCTTAAGACAAAACAATGCTGTTAAATGGATAGAGAATTCTTTCAAATCCATGATTATTTATTGGTCTTAGAATGCAAAATAGCCTGAACATTATGATAAAAAAGTAACAAGAATAAGATGAACATCCAGTAAAAGAAAATTAATGACATTAAGAAATTCAGGATATTTTTATAAAGTTCTTGAAATAAGAAAGCCATATTTATTTAAAACAAAACTATTTTAAAATCTCTATTCAGATGAAGAAGAACAAAGGGCTGACACGTTATAGCAAGAAAGAGAAATCCAACCCCAGAGTCAAACACAGAATGAAATTTAAGAAAGCGAAAACCAGAAGGAAAGGACAGGTGAGTTTCTGATGAAAAATGACTTGGTTGTTTTGAATTTTTCTTCAAATCACATGGTTTCAGGTGGACATTTTTTCTTGACAGTTTTTAATGTTTTTCAACTATTCAAAAATATTGTTTGAAAATAGTTTTTAGACAAACTGCATTTAATTGATAATTACTGATCAACAACAGTGAAACAAGTAATAAATCATTTACTTTTAACATCTGCTTTTACAATTTATAAAGAAGCAATTTACAAATATCAGTGTTGTATATGCATACATATTTCTGTAACCTCTTCAATGGATACATATCGGACTTGCCAATATTTACAATTCGATAAATGACTTTTATATATGAAATATCCCGGGCAAATATGAACAAACTGAAGGTGAGACAAGCACCGTGATGTACACAAATAAGCAAATGAGATTGTGCAGTAGAAGTGAATGGAGCTTGTGTTAAATTCCTGCTTTTTGTACCTGAAATCAAAAACATTCATTCTTTAACTAGTAGCTTTGAGATTAAATAATAAAGAGTTGAAATATAATGTTGCTTTTGATGGCATATAAGATGCCCTTTTTTCTTAAAAATGGCTAAAAAAAATTGCCTCATGATTTATGTGTGACTACAATTTTACCTCAAATAGTCACTTTTACTTCAGACCACTCCATAATATTATTTACACAAATGATATTATTAATGACTGGCTGCTTATATCCGAGTGCCTGTCTAGTAGGGTGGCTAGTCAATCCTTGTTGTAAACTCTTGCTCAGGCACATTTGTGTTTGTTCAACATCCACAGAGATCACTTGTCTTTTATATTATAATTATGCTGAGCTGGCTTTACTTACAATTTCTGAGAGGGAGATAGAGAGATAGAGAGATCGATTGATCATCTGGTGTGATAAACAGTTTGAATAAAGCCAGTATATTCAAACCCTTGATCATGATGACTTGGTGACAAATGAAAAATTCCATCTACTCTATTTCACTCATAAGGCTTGGGTCAACCTGTTGTATGGTTTTCAGATACTTTCCAAAGACACTGGGATCACCACCCCAGATCAATAACATCAAGCAGCCACCTTCCTGATTGACCATGGTAAGATTTGAACTCAAATCTCATGGTTGGAAAATGAACATTCTAACCACTTGGCCATGCACCCATAATTATTATTATCATCATCATCATCAGTACTGTAACAAGAATTATTTGCAGCAAAGTACTGGTGATGTAAGAACTGAAACTGAAGTGTGGCATTAACAATGCTCTTGATAAAACAGAAGACAACACATTATTTGAAAACAAGGAAATCTCTCAATAGTAGTAATGATGAGATTTTTAAGATTTTGCAGGCTTTTGAAGATATTGAAGTTTTGTTCTAGAACACACAATGTTTTTTCTTACCATTTCTCTCACTGTGTTTTAGTTTCTGTTTGACTGAAGTAACAGACAGCTTGCATTTTATAAAATGTCTTCTGCTTTGTTTTCTCTTGCAATGTCTTATTACTGTAATCATGTAATTTTTTTTTTTCATATTTGCATTTTTATTTTTTTTTATTTTATATTCAGCTCTCCTATGAGCTTTGCTTTTTATATACAGTAATGTTTTCTGTTTTAGCTAAAGTTCTTTTTTAATTTACTGATAGCTTGTTTTAAACATTACATGCTTATTTACACTCTCACTCACTAAATTGCAGTTAAGTCTTGCCACCTGTCAGTCTAAAGGCACTTCCACATATTGAGCCCATCTGTTAGTATGAGATTGTATCCATCACTGGCTTTCCATGCCTGTCATGTAACTTTCAGCACATGGTATTCTCCAGCAGTCACCCATCTGAGAATTAACCAGGCTCAACATTGCTTAATTACCTTTTTCTGGAATATGCTCTGCTTAAATCAGTGTTTGTCTCACATCTGTGTAATTTTTTATGTCATCAAATACTGTACTTGTCCCATGATATCTATTGTTGTTTATTTTCTAAACTCTATTGAGTCTAACCTCATTAAAGTTTATGTTGATTTTGCATTGCAAATATTAATAGCTTATTGGTCTTAAAACAGTGAACTCGTCAAATTTTCTTTAATGTTTTTCTTAGTAAGACAGAGAAAATGAGATAGAAATGTAGGATAATTGTAGAAAATAAAACCAAAGAAAAATTTATTTACATTCGGACTATCATCCTTATCTTTGTTGTTGTTATCACAAAGTTTCAACCATTGTGCCCTTTGGCCTTCTTCATGTGTTTGTTGAACCTTCAAACAGATCTTTATTTTATCTCTGGGGGGAGGGGAAGGATTGCTCTTGTTCTGCTGTCCATCTCTAGGGATATCTCGTCATATAGGAATAAAGTGTCGCTGCCAACATTTGGATTTGAACACTGATCGCCAGAGAGCAAGCACAGTCGACCTCATCTTGAAATAATTAGATCATGTGATGGGTAAAGGAGAAAAAAATATATATATATATATATATATATATATATATGAGAATTAGTGGTGTCTTACTGAGTATTGTTCAAAGGCATTACTATTGTTGTATCTGTGATTTACAAAGTCTCTCCTACAATGGCATTACAAAACTTGTCTCTAGTTCTTATTTTTGTACTGCTCAGTTATTGTTTGCTCCATTTCCACCGAGTCTAAGTATGCACTACCCAGCTTTGGTATTGAATTCACAATTACTATACCACCAAATTCATGAACCATGATTTAATCCACTAAGCTATTAGCTATTATTAGTTTGGTGCAAAAATAATGACGTAATAATGTTGTTTTTGACGTTAAAAAATACGTCAGAAAATGACATTATTACGTCATTATTTTTGCACCAACCTAATAATATAGCTATTATCTCATAATAGCTATATTAGCTATTATGAGATAATCTAGAGTCAAGAACTAGGAGTTTTAAACTTAATCTGCCTGCTGCTGACACTGTCACACTTGATTGCAATCACCAAGGTTTCTCTTTCGTTGTTGCTGAAGCCTTGCTGTCATTTCTAAATGTAAATAATTATTTCTCCTCATATGAGAAATTCACAAAGAAAAATGATCACCAAGAAATTTAATGAGCATATTGAAAATATTAATGCAAAAAACATGAAGATGATAATTTACATTGCAAAATACAATCATATGCCTATTTCAACAAATTTACAAAAATTATGAAACATATAAACACAAATATCTTGTTGGCTTCAATTCAAGTTGGGTGTTTAAACATATTGTTGATATTCAATGAGGCACAGCTACATTGAAATGATTTACTCAAGTGAAGTTGTTAAAAACTGAATCTCCTTAGCATATTTATTGCCATACAACACACAGGATGGGTGACTGCTTGGAAATACCAGGTGCAATAAGCTTGGATGTGTAGGTGGTGTAATGGATAATGGCTTGGAATTATTAATCAGAGAGCTGAATTTCAATTCCAGTTGGGTTTGTCATAGTCACTTATGGACAAATACCCTTGGGAAAGATATGAATCCACCTCTTCTCCTTCCAGCTATGGGTTAAACTAAACTATTTTTTCCAATAATAAAATAAAAATTGCCTACAAAATATTTAGATTTCGACATTAAATAACCCATAGATGTTGATATGCCGTTAAACAAAAACAACCAACCAAAAAAAAAACACATGTGTATCTTGTATTATAAAATGGTTCAAATATGCAAGTTAACAGTGAATATGTTAAATGATTCTTATGGAGATGCAGGCAAAAATACTTCCTTATGTCTTATCAGCAGATTTTATTTTTGTCAAATAATAATTGGTTCTTCATGTAAGTGTTGATTTAGTAATAAATCTTACTCATAATTTTAAGCAAGTCAGCTATTTCTTGCAAAATTGAAGCAACTTTCGTTTTTCTATTTCAGGTTCGCACACCACGAACAGAAATGCAACGTTATGGTGGAGAATTATCTGGCATTCGAGCTGGTGTACGACATAGCATTAAGCTTCAATAAGGACTCGACTGTAATTGAAATTTTTTTTTTTTTTTTTTTTTTTTTTTTTCAACATAGGCACTGGATTCACAATTTTCAAAATGTTTTTTTTCTTTTTTTGTTTTTTTTGCATTTGGGATTCAAATAAAAGGAAGAAAAAAATTACATACTTTTATCTTTTTTTTTCTTGTATTTCTATTTTGATGACGAAAAATCCTTTTTATAATTCTTGATTAAAAGCTTTTACATTTAAAAAGCATAGGATTCTGTAATTTGTGCTATCAGATTTAATCCTTAATTATTTTTATTTATTTTATTTTTACTCCATTCTCAAATATTGAAAGCATTATCTGGTTATATATATATAGATATATATATATATAACCAGATAATGCTTTTATTTTTATATATATATATATATATATATATATATATATATATAATTATTCATGCATGTGGTTTGATCATGAACACAGTTCCTTGAAAGACATGTGAACCAATATCATTTATGAATTCACATGTCCTTTAAGGAACTGTGTTCCTGATATCAAAGCACATTCAGGAATATATGAAATATATAAAAAAATCATTCTTAAAAATGGCTAATAGAATAGCCAAAAGCAATCGGATATATAAAACATTTGGAAAGTTTTTACACTATGTTCAGAAAAGAAATCACATGTAAACATTGAATAAAAAGCTTAATTGCAGTACCTTGTCAGTTGTCTTTAAGGAAACCTGTATAAAAGAGGGATTGCTGCCTAAATACACACACACACACACACACACACACACATATATATATATATATGTGAGTTGTGCCGATAATTGGACAAGACCTGACTGTTCGTATAGATACTTATATATTCCTCTGTGCATCTATTTTCTGACCATGTATATTCATCCATATAGATGTTTATTGATTATATACTTTCTTAGGGCATTTTCTCTTCTAACTTTTGTCTTTTTCATTAATACTACTACTACTACTACTACTATTACTATTTTTATAGTCATTACTATCATTATACTCATTTTGATCAGCCTAAAGTCACAGGATACTTGCTGAAGCATGAAAATCAACCAGCATGTATAGCATGACAAGCTGCACTGACGGTGAAATACATTTTGTCTAAAGTTAATCATTATCTTCCTATATATTTGTGTAAACTGTGTCTCTTGCGCTGTAACCCTCTTCCTCAAGTGGCACTCAGGCCTTGTACAGGGTGAACATCAGTGTAAAAAATAATGTACTCAACACCTGTAAGACATAAATACAAGGAAAACAACATAAGAAAACTATTTGAAAATACTAAATCTGTCAACTTGATGTAAAACATCTACAAACTATATAATCTGTAAAATATGTTTAGCCTGAAAGTAAAAAAATTATGTACAAAATATCTATTTGAAGGCATAAAATTGCATTCAAAATACATCTAACTGAAGGCATAAAGTTGTGTATGAAATTTTAAAATTTTATCATTAGATGTTGATATGCCACTAAACAAAAACAACCAACCAATTGATGATCACAGATATTATCTTCCAGACTTGTATGTTCCCAATTTCATCGTCACTTCCTTTATGGTAATTCTTATTTAATAATCTTCATCTTATATTCTCATATTTTCTCTCCTAATAACACACTAGTAAGACAAAGTAAAAGAGTTCTTGGCTGCACAACTCACCAGTAACAGTTGGCGTCATCTGACTGGAGCAAGAGACAAAAAGAAATAAGATTGGACAGAAGTAATAAAATTTTTTACCTGGAACCACAGCCATAGGATTGGTGATTCTTGCATTGGAGTCACTACTGTCCACTGGAGTTGAAATTTAGTCCAGAGTTTATTTTTTTAAAAGGAAGGCGACAAGTGTTGCCAGTAATTTTTTATTTCCAAAAGCTTTACTGCACTCTCACATCTCAACTAAATAAAATATATATATATATATAAAAAACATAAAAGAATATCTTGATCATCACATATACTAGTTTGAACAACAAAAACTACACAGACAAATTTGCTCTATGACATTTACTAATTTTAGCTTAGTAATAAACTAAGCCAAAATAAAGATTAAAGATAATGTTTTTTTTTTCTTTTTTTAAAATAATTTCATCTCAAGCAAGGTGATAAAGCCACTAAGACACTAAGTTACTGAGAGCAAAAGAAACTGAGAAAATGTTATTGAGGAGAAAGGACAATAGTTGATCAAGAGAAAATTTATATATAAAGTGTGAATATAAACTAAATAACAAGATATTAGCAACTGTATATATGTGAGATAATGTGCATATGCAGATAAGCAAATAAATATTAATTTATGGTGCAAACAAAACTGGGATCAATATAGAGAAACAGAGCTATGAAGTACATTTTAATAAATACACATACCTACGTTTGTAGTGCAACTCAAAATTTCATGGTTTCCCAACTTGTCATGCACATATGGCAATTGGTTCGCTTATTAAAGTTGTTTTTTTTTTAAATACTGGATCTCGTGGTAGGAACACTAAATTATACTCAGATTTAAAGCTCAAAGTTAATATAAACCCAATATATTATTGGGGTATATATTTAAAATATGGAGGGTGATATTTGGGAAAAAAAATGATGTAAGCTTCAAGTTTATATGGTACATGTTTTTCCGTTGGTGGGAGGGGAAGGATAATGTAAGTTTAAAGTTTAAAGTAAATGTCTTTCTGTTGGGCGGAAAAAAAATGCAAGATTTAAGTTAAGAAATTATAAAGAGTAAGGAGCAAGCAATATGAATAAAAAGGTGGGCGGGCGCAGTCGATTGTATATTGTTTATAAATAATCTCTGTTTCAAAGCAGTAACACTGCACAGTATATAAAGATAACATTTAATAATATTTGGATATAAATTAAAGAGCTATTAGGTTGGTGCAAAAATAATTTCGTTTTCTCACATAGTAACATATGTTAGAAAACGAAATTATTTTTGCACCAACCTAATATAAGGTGAGAAAAAATTTAAAAAAATATTTAAAGAAAAGAGGAACGTTGTGTAACCTGTTATATATTAATAGACGCTTAAAATGGTTAAAGGGGGGTAATAAGTATTTAATCTAAAATATTTAACGAGAAGTTGAAGTAGGCTAAAAAGATTTATCCAGAATCAAAATACTTTAGGAGAGAGCTTTTTTTACGGGTACAAGCTATCATGAGCTTGTTGGGGTTGTTAATATTTTTGAGTATAAATCTTTTTTTTCCAGCAAACACAAGTTACAGCGTCACTGCGGCTGGAAAAGGGTTTTGTTTTGGTGATAAAATTCCAATTTACTACTGGTGTGTAGTTATTTGTTTTAATTTCCCAGTAAAATTTTGAGAGTGCAGTGTCATTTTATGATGGTAATGCCAGATTTTCCAGTGGTTTGCAGTGGAACCAAAATAAAACTTAGTCTTGCCATTATGTTTAATGCTAGCTTTATAAATAACGCCTTTATTCATATATTTATGATGACAGCTACTGTTTTTCGACAATTACACTTTTTGTCTGTATCAATATTACTATTTAGAGTGTTCAAATATTTGTTTCATGTCATATTATTATGTTACTGTTTGAGGTTTTTGGTGCAGCTGTAGCTAATCTTAATGTTGTTGAAGATTTTGTTGAGCAATGGTATATGGATGAAATTAAGGAAAATTCTACCTATATTGGTTTTAACATTTTCATTAAATGATGGGTTAAAACAAATTATGTTTCATTTTCTATTCTTATGTATATTGTTGGAATTCTTATTAATGCTTATGTATTCTAGCTTAATTTTGTTTACTTTTTTCTAGCGCATCTACATATTTGGTTTTATATTTGTCAAAAATAATTTAGTTACTAGAGTTAGTTGAATGTCTGTGATGTATCAATTAGTGAAATTTGTTTAAAATTCCAGGTGGGTTAGGGTTGGATTCTTTGCTAATGTATTTATGATTATAAAGCTCTTTAGTATAAGGCATGGTATATTTCTTTGGATAGATCGAAACTAGTGTCCAGAAAATTGATCACCTTGGCATTGGTGTTAATGGTGATATTTAGTCCATGCTCCTTAAAGAATTGAGTTGATCTGTTTGTTGTAGGTTGGTGTTACGTAGGAGAATAACTCTGTCATCTCTGTACAGACCAGTGTTCATGCTATCGAAAATATACCTAAGTCTCCACAGTAGCAAAATGCCAACCAATTCATAAGTTTCTGCAGAATCGAACACTCGCATCACTATAGAAAAGTTTCGGTTCTCTTTTTTGGTCCACATCATGGTATAGGATGGGTTTTTGGGCGTACTTAATGATGTCGATTTCCTGGCTGGTGATGGTGCAATAATTCTTGGCCAGATTCATAGCTGCCATTAACAAGTCTTCTGCGATCGATAGGTAAAAATTTGAGATTTCAAATTGCAATAAAAGTGCATTCATTTTTCTTTTTTAATTTAGAGAACCAATTGATAGCATCCTTTATATTTTTCCATTGGTTGATCCCTGTAGCATTCTTAGCATATTTGCAGGCTCATTTTAGTAGGGCTTTGCTGATTTTGCCCATATTATTCTTGGAAGGGTTAAGTAATCAGAACTGTGGATTATTGGGGAAATTATTTTTGTGGTCCTTAACAGTAATGAAGGCCTGTTGCTTGTATATTTTATGCACTCTCTTGTTGATCTTATGTTTACTGGTTGTAATTTGTGTCTCGTTAATATCATTTTCCTATTCAGCTGGGGCTTTCTTATATATTTGGTTAACTTCTTTACAGATAACCTTGTGGTAGTCATTGACATTATAGTAATAGTGATTGCTAGTTTTATCAAACTTGATAATAATTTTGTTGGTTTTGCATAATTTTGGCAATGGCTTTTTTTTATATTCTCTGTAGATTGTTATATTTGGTGGTGTATTTAATTCTATTAGGTTGGTGCAAAAATAATGACGGTTTTTGACGTTAAAAAAATACGTCAAAAACCGTCATTATTTTTGCACCAACCTAATATTTAGTACAGAGAATAAGTTTTTTTTTTTCAAATTCCAGGAGAAGGTCATCACTAGCTGGGGTTTTCTGGGACATAAATCCAAAGGAATTGAAAGATTCATATTCATTGTGGTATTCCTTTTTGGTGAAAAATAGTTTCCA
The DNA here is from genome assembly GCA_963932145.1 of Acanthosepion lycidas. Lineage (NCBI taxonomy): Eukaryota > Metazoa > Mollusca > Cephalopoda > Sepiida > Sepiidae > Acanthosepion > Acanthosepion lycidas. The sequence goes on along the minus strand of OZ010573.1, from coordinate 34,483,899 downwards.
TCTCATTCTACTCATGGCACTGAATTTTGTGTAATAAGCTGAATTCATATTGGTTCCTTTTAGGGATGATGATGTTTTTGGTGGAGTAGTCCAGAATAAAAGGTTCCATTTTCCAATGATATATGTAGTAAAGTATATAACTTGGTGCACACCAAAGATACTGCTCAGCATAAAGGAGCAATGTATATATATATATATATATATATATATACATGTGTGTGTGTCAGGAAATATGTGTAATGGCATATAAACTATATATATTATTTTCTAAAATTGTATCTCTGTCTTATGAATATTTTAATAAAAGAATAAAAATAAACTTTGCTTGTCTATTATATTGCCACCTGAAAAGGTTTAAGTTTTACTCTTGTAAATGAGAAATTGGTATTTAAATTCATGATTTATAAATTATGTATTTCAATATTTATAAGGTCAGTTTGCCATGTTACAACTTAAAAACCCATTCTTCTCTTGCTGCTTCAATTCTAAGCAACATTTTAAATTTGGCTTTCTATCACAAAATGTCATTTATATAGAGCATACTGAAAAGTACATAGCCCAACCAAAGGGACTTCAAAAAATTTTGATGTTTGGCCATTTAAATAGATTCTAGGAAGCAGGTTAGGCTAAGAATGTTTCAGTACCCTCTCATACTTATAAAGCATACAGGTTTTATGGGCTGATGCCAATTCTAAAGACATTAGTACAAATATGTAGATGTGGAGATCTACATTCAAAGGCTATCATCTCCACCAGTTACCATCATCATTAATTACCTCTTCTGTAATTTCAGTCAATTTAAATAATGTTTTTCTTGATGGATTATCTTCATTGTTAAAAGAAAAATATTATCATATTGAAGAATTAGTTTTGAATAGCATATTTGAATAGACATCTATTCATTATGAGAGGAAGGAAAATTGTAATTTGGAAATCAAATGGAAGCCCTATTTGCAGGCCTGTTTGACTTATAATTTTTTTCTACCCACAATGTATGATTATATATTGAAAAAAAGGATCATATATTATTATCTGGAGACAGTTCCCTTTATTATTACTCTTCATATTATTGTATAGATCTAAATATGCAAATAAAATAAAAATACACTGTTTAATTGGGTGATAATAGAAATTTCCATTGTGTTTTTTAAAGATATGTAATAATTTGTTGTTCACGGGAACTTTATTAAGAACGGTAATGTAAGGGAAATAACTAGATTTGTGCACAAAATGTAGTTACCTCCCTTCGGCCACTTCAAAATTAGTTGAAACCAAAGCGATCTTTATAGAGTTCAGGATCAACTTGGTTGCAACTATTTTTTTTATCAAGTAGCATGGTTTGCCACTTAGTAAATTTCCCATCGTTGTTCGAGGGTGTTGATAAAATAAACACTTTGGATATTGGTCAAGGAATATAAACTCTTCGCACTTGGAAAAGTGGCGCAAACTCTTTCTCTCTTCAGTTCCGAATTACATATTTATGCTGATTACACAAATATTTACCCCCTGTCTTACAGTAAGTCCGAAAAAATAAACTCACAGCTGATCTCGAAAATGAACCTCAATCAGTTATTAACTAGGGCAAGAAATGGCTTGTAAATTTTAATTTTTAATCATCATAGAGGACCCTTTTTGCTTTTCATCAGCATGGCTGATACTAACCACCAAGGAGATCAACTTATTGCATCTTTTTGGTCTCACGTATTCTACTGACATGAAGTGAGACCAATTTCCCCAATATATATATATATATTGGGAAATTGTATGACAAAGTGGAAAAAGTTTACTTGCGACGCGTTTCGTCCTTCAGGAGTTCATCGGACTAAATTTGTTATGTTGTTACGGCTATATATGCTGGGGATTTTATAATTTTTAGAAGAATTCCTTTTTTTTCATTCTAAAAAAAAAAATAAAATCTAACATCCTCAACACCCCTCATTCGTGTGCATGTGTAATCATATCAACATAACAAATTTAGTCCGATGAACTCCTGAAGGACGAAACGCGTCACAAGTAAACTTTTTCCACTTTGTCATACATTTCCCCCAATAATGTTTTTTTTAATATATATAAAAATAAATGTCGTTACCTCATATATATATATATATATATATATATATATATATATATTAAGAAATGGACAAAGTCCGACAATTTATTTATTAAAGACATTTTTTATGTTTATCGTTCTTTTTATAGATGGTATTTATCAATCCACCCACGAGGATTGAATGTGGCCTTTTTAATGTGGGTATCTCCGAGCCCGTAGGCCCAGCCAAAAATAAATAACCATCGTCCCCACCGAGGCGGGTCAATTCCGTCAACCTCCCCCAACGAAACCCTACCCTTCGGCGGAGTTTCGTCAGGGTTCCTCCCTGCAAGCAGAGAGTTCGACAGACACCCGACCCGGCAGCTCACAAAGCACAGATACTACACTTTGATCCTAGCCACCGGGCCGAGCGGGTAGGTATTTATTAATCCACCCACGAGGATTAAATGTGGCACAAGGCCGGTTTAATGTGGGTAGCCCGCGAGCCCGTAGGCTCGGCCAAAAATATGACCTTTGAACCCGCCTAGACGGGTTCAGGTCCTGTCTACCTCCCCGAACGCAACCTTGCCCTTCGGCAAAGCTTCGTCCGAGTTCCTCTCTGCATTAGAGAGTTCGACAGAAGCCAGCCCGGAAGCTCACAAAGCGCAGATACTACACTTTCATCCTAGCCACCGGGCCGAGCGTGTATGATTTTTTTTGATACAAGTATTTATTAAGTAAATGCTCTGTTTATAATAAACAGTATTAAATAACATTTACCGGCCTGAATGTCCGAGAAATTTTCATAGAAAATATTCGTCCTTTGACAGGATTCGAACCTACATCCTATACGGAACCGCCATTTAAAGGACGAATATTTCCATGAAAATTTCTCGGACATTCAGGCCGGTAAATGTTATTTAATACTGTTTATTATAAACAGAGCATTTACTTAATAAATACTTGTATAAAAAAAAATCATACGCGCTCGGCCCGGTGGCTAGGATGAAAGTGTAGTATCTGCGCTTTGTGAGCTGCCGGGTCGGGTGTCTGTCGAACTCTCTGCTTGCAGAGAGGAACCCGGACGAAGCTCCGCCGAAGGGTAAGGTTTCGTTGGGGGAGGTTGTCGGAACTGGCCCGCCTCGGCGGGTTTGGATGGTTATTTATTTTTGGTTGGGCCTACGGGCTCGGAGATACCCACATTAAAAAGGCCTTGTGCCACATTCGATCCCCGTGGGTGGATTGATAAATACCATCTATATAAAGAACGTTATATATATATATATATATATATATATATATATATATATATATATATATATATATATATATATATATATATATATATATATATATATAAACAGCGTCATATGAGTGGGACTATAAATGTCATTTGAGTGGTGCGATATTCAGAAGGAATCAAACCACGACTGTGCAGTAGATCCGTTAAAATATCACAGCCATATCCCTAGAAACACTCTCTTTTGTCAGATTGTCTGTGTGGGTTGGTATTTTCATATAACAGGACGATTCCATTAATTCAATGGTCTGGCCTCCTTCAATGAACAGCTTTGTCATTGTATCTGGCTGCGTTAACTGTCTGGCCATATGTAATTAATTCTATGATAAAAATACATATTTTGCATCCCAGAACACAGTTACCCTCAACTTCTTGCTGACCGATGAGCTTAGAACTTTCGATTATGATGGATGATTCCAGGTCAGGAAATCAATTTTTTGTGGCTGAGGTAATGTGATGCATTCAGCCCTCATCACCCGTAACCATGCGTTTTAGAACCCCCCCCCCATGAACTTCTCTATACTATCCCAAAGGCTAAAAAGAAATAGTCATACGTTGGTAACTTGTGTTGTTCTGACAATGTCTTAGGATCTTTGCCCTTGCCATCTTATTACACCTCGCAGTTCTATTTTATAGCGGCAGCCATCTTTGTTGTAACTTGTTATGACTTGTCATGCGCACAAAATAAGACTACCTCGTCTGTTGGAAGACATACTGCATGCGTATCGTTTCTTTGTCTTTACGACTTTTATATATAAAACGGTTTAATAATGTAACTGATTATATTACCGTTCCTGACGAGAGATGGTAGAAAATATTTGAGCAAAAACATCAAGAACTTTGCAAGGTTTCTCCATATATCCGATTCATATATACGGTACGAAAACTGAAAAAATGTAATAAAAAATTAAACAAAAAATCTCGTCAATCGATTTCAATCTCAAAAGTCATCGTAAGGTTCGATTAGTATTCTCACGTTCCTATTGATTTCTAAAACTTAGTTTAATGGAATGATGAGACTAGAGTGGAATTATTTGGTCGGGTTCAGGCACAGAGATTGCAGATGAAAAGAGAAACGACATCTCCTTAGTCTAAAACACGGAGACGGGGACAAATGTTATACTTTATGTTTTAGTAAAAAAGAAACGGGTTATTTAAAATTACCAGAATGATGAAAAAAGAAAAGTACAGTAAGATTCTGTCAGGTACCATTTTAGAAAACGACATTTCCTTTTCCAACATGATAACGATCCTAAACACACAAGTGCCCTGGTGGAGATTTGGCTCAAAGATAACAAGATCAGCTTCATAACTTGGCCTGCAATAAGTCTGTTCTTAAAGACTTAAGTGGTAACAAACTCTTTCAGCGCCCCTCTACCTTGAGTGGCTCTTGGGCCTTGTATAGTATGGGCACTAATAAAAAAATCACAACTTCCGCTTTTGTTTCAGAATAAGCATTTGATTATGGTATTCGCTCATATTCGCTATGATATAAATTGTTTACTCGTGTCGCAAAAAAAAACAATATGACGATGTATTTGTTAAGCTTTTACTCGGTTTCTATCCATGAGTCTTTAAGTATATAAATAAATCGGAAGTCCAAGGGAGATAACTCAGGTAAATTTACAAAAAATCACTCAGCCTGTTCCATGTATTGTAGTAAGATAGGTACTTTCCGTTTTTTAAATTTTTTTTTTATTTAAACCCCAGGAAATTTATCCATATCAAGATATTTATTTCAACCCACATACTTTCCCAATACTCTCATGGGCGTGGGCACGTCCAGAGGAGTTAAGTGAGAGAGAGAGAGAGAGAGAGAGAGAGAGAGAGAGAGAGAGAGAGAGAGAGAGAGAGAGAGAGAGAGAGAGAGAGAGAGAGTTGATAGACCGAGGAAAAAAATTGAGAAAAATTCCCGATTTAAAAACATTTATACGACGCTGAATAATGTCAGCTGATATTTAGAAAACACAGACAACTCGACGCGATAGATTTGCCAAAAGCAATGAAAAATCAAATCAAATAAAATAAAATCAGACACCGAAAAGTAATTTAGTAAAGAAAGACGGTTTTGAAAAACGAGTTGTGTTTTTGACACGTAGTAACACAGTGTCTTGTACAATGAAATTGTTTGAAATTCATTGTTGGCTTGCAATTTGTTTAAAAATGTTTTTGTACTTATTCATACATATTCGTGGAATTAAGAGAAAAAAAAAACGGGGAAATGATCGTTTTAATTAGATTTATACACTTCATTCAATTTTAAATCTAATCTGTAAATATATTTCCAGTCTATTTATAATGTTAAGCTACACAATCGTTGCTATCAAAAATTTTGATTAATTTTTAAAAAATCTTATTTTGTGGCTTATTTTTTTATTATCCATTCATGCTACATGCAGATCGTCAACGATCAGCACGTTGAGATTGAAAAACAAAACAAACAAGATGAAAAGAAAAAAAAATAGGGACAGAATTAATAATGACAATGCTTCATTTCGGAATTAAGATTTACATTTTTTAAACATTTTATTTTACAAGTAACATTTTATATAAAAAATGATTACTATATTTTTTATTCTGATTACTATATTTTTATTCTTACTAAATTGTTGTATTTTTAAACGCATATACATTTTAAGTATTTTCATTTTTTTTTTTATTGCAGTGGATATGAAACAATAAATAACAATTTATTCGAACAAAGTATCTATAAACAAAAGACAAAATGTTCCACTGCCAGCCGCAATGATGGAGAAAGCATTACCTCGCATAATCGCCAGTGAGACACGCTGCAAGAAGAGCCACTCCGTTTCGCGAGGCTCGTCCTTTAATCGAGACGCAATCTCGGAAGGAACGCTGTCGAACGAGGGCCAATAATCCCAGAAGTCTCCACTGCCACAGTAGTTAAAATAAATCTGTTCGCAAGAGAAGAATATTTAACTATTTTTTCCATCTCCGCGCCCCGAGCTAACCGCGGACCTGATTAAATTACTGGTCGAAAATTTATCGCATAAAGTCGCATCCCAAATCAACGACTTTCCCACTTTAAAAGGGAAAATGATAATCCCACCCGGTCGGTTTCCATCATCACGGTCGAAGACAACGAGTTCGATTTGGAAAGGGAATCCTCCTCTTCTGATGTCATTTTATGTATTTATTCGTGTTTTTTAATACACCCCTGACTTTTTAGCAGGACAGTTCTTCTTTACGTGCCGTGTCCCGTCAGGACGTAGGTGATCATGGCTCTCCACAACTTCCTGTTCCTTTTAGATCTTGATAAATTTTCTCTTTCTGTTATTTCTCCTAAACTCTGTTCCGCCATTCCTTTACTCAAGCTTACTAAGTATGTTATGCGTTGTTATCCTCCGTCGCTCTTGCCTTCAATCTGTTCCGTGAGTATTAGATTTTCCAAGCCCTTTTTCCTCATTATGTACCCGATAAACATCAACTGTTTTTTCCTGATGTTAAGTATAAGTTTTTATTTTGTTTTCATTTTCGTTAAATATCCAGGACATACTCAGCATCCTTCTGTAGAACCAAGTTTCTGTTGCTTGAAGTCTCTTCTTCATCTCTGAGGAGATTGTCCAGCACTCACTGGCATACAGGAGGACAGATATCACGTAACTGTTCAGTACTCTTTCCTTTGTTTCTAGCGAAGTTTTTCGATTTCTTAATACTCTGCTTAGCTTTTGGAATGCATCTTTGGTTATCCCAATACACCATTGGATTTCAGTATTACACTTTCCGTTCTCTGCTAAAATACTCCCCAGATATTTAAATTTCCGAATTTGCTTGATTTTGGTATTTCCAATTTGCAATTCATACTTTTGACACATAATTTTGTTAAAAAACTATGCATTTAGTCTTCTTACAGTTGACGTTTTATCCCTTTTTTATGCTTTCATTTACTTACTAAATTTTAACTGAGTTGATGGTTTTAAATGGCTTTCGCGCGCTTGGCGTAATTCTGTTAAGTTTGAGAAATAAGCTTTTTTAAGGTCAGACTTTTGAATATTTTTAGTTTGATGACATTTCATTTGGTAATGTTCCTTTTTTACGAGTAAGGAAGAAAAATTTGTATGAATTCAACTCGTAGGATTAAAATTCCTGGTAAAGGGGACGGGTATGTATCCTTAAACAAAACGGCGTGACTGCTGATTTCTGTACGGCGCTGGGTCACTGTGTATAGCTATGCCGTTAGGTGATGTTTTAAAAGATCGCAGCCTATAGTAATGAATAGGATAGTTGCATTTCTTTCATTTCTTTTTAACGTTTTTCATTGACTGAAAAACAAATTAATTAATTGAAATTTTTTGATGAATAATGTATCGATTTTGGATATGGTAGGTGTAACTGGAAATGATTTCTCTGACGGGCCTTTGCAGATTTTAAATTTCCAGTGTTTTACAAGGCGCCAGGGTGAAAACTTCTGTTAGGATTTTTTAAGGATCTCAGGCAACTATATTATGTACGAGAGGTGTGAAACCAATACTTGCCAATTTTTGTAATACATAGTCTTATCGTAAAGACAATTTTAGAAACCAAGATCTTGGTTACCTTTAGGAATTAAAAAAAGAGTTAATGTGGGGATTTCTGCCTCGAAAAATATTTACATTATCCAGTTCGGATCGTTTGCATAATTCTCACTTGCTAAACTTTCCCAACCAGTCATATTTATTTTTGCACTCCTCTATTGAGGAAAAAAGTATTAAAATAAATCTTCCAGCAGAAAACCGTAATGAGGAGTAATAACAAGAGCAGTACACACGACACGGGAGACACAGGTTGAGAATTACAAAAAAGTTTATTGAAAAAAAAAAAAACACGTTATGGATTATCTTCATAATGTTAGTGCATTGTGTAATAAAAATATGAAAAATTTGGTCAATAACAAGATATGAAATAAGGAAAAAAAGGTTGCATTCATGCAGATTGTAAGCAATTAAAATCTTTCCTTTTCATTACAAATAACACAACAGATAAATTAATCTTGAGGGAAAGAAACACTTTTTCAAAGAAAAATATTACCTAGGTGGATGTAAAATTTGTTATGAAAACTGGTAGATTCCTGAACACATGTAAACAAATGTATAAATATTTGATATTTCTCATTTACTTAAAAAGGGTAAATAGCTAAAAAGTTCCAAAGATAGAAAATGATACAATAAGAGAAACATCACTTTGCTTCGAAAGATTCCTTCCCGTATGGATGTTGAGTTTGGATGAAGGATTTCTTTGGCCTTGGTATTTGGTAACTGGAGGCCGCTGTGAATTTGTTTCGTTTCGTTTCGTCGATGGGTTATTTAATACCGTCAAAACTTTTATTGCTGGTAATATTTTTTTCCAAAATTGTATTGCGGGTGATATTTTTTTCCTTCAAAATTGTATTGCTGGTAATATTTTTTTTCTTCAGAAATGTATTGCTGGCAATAATGTATTGCTGGTAATAATTATTTACAAAAATGTATTGCTGGGAATATTTTTTCCTTCAAAAATGTACTGCAGGTATTGAAATATATTTTTAGAATTTCATAGTGTTTTCACCCCAGTTTGGGGGTTAACTATTTGCCCATAGCTGGGACCCTAACAGGTTCTGCCACTCGGGTCAGGGTGGACCTGGGAACACCAGCAATTAAGAGGTGGTTCCACGTTCCTCAG
>OZ010573.1:34467412-34469912 GCA_963932145.1 Acanthosepion lycidas | reverse complement strand
ACATTTTTTGTCGGGATTTACAAACTCTACGTTTTGTTCAAATTCAGAAACCAATGTAATTTAAGTAAGCTGATTTGTTCTGGAAAAATACTCAATAATGTCTTTAATTTACTTTTATAGGATTTCATGGTAAACAATATTTTTTAAGAAAATTATTTATTATGAGAGAAATAGAATTATTTTTTTTTAAAAGATTATTGCATTATACAACGTCTTCAGATTTCTTAAAGGCAATTTCATTTTGGGGCCACGATCGTGAATGGTTATCGAGAAAACCAGTTCTTTAATCGAGTGAGTCTAATTTTTGTCAAGGCGAGCTACAAACCTACAACTAAGCTTGGTAAATAATTTCTATATTTTACGGCATTGTTTTTTGTTTTCTCGCCGAAAATATCAGAAACTAGAATTTTTGACAACACGCGTCAGCGTGTTGGAATCCTCACAGTATTAAGTATTGATGAACTTATCGCTAACATTTTTGTCGGGATTTACAAATTTTACATTTCGTTCAAATTCGAAAACCAATCGATTAAATTTGAATAAGCTGATTTGTTTAGAAAATTACTTTAAAAAACCCCTATTTAGTGGTTTTTACACACTTTAGTAAAACCAAGTGTACTTTGTGTCCACTTAAATGTTTACGCTTTCTCACCAAATTTGGTTTCGATCGGTCAATGTATAGCTATTTTAGAGGCTGTAACGGACTAACAGAAGTAACAAAATTTTATATATAGATAGCTAAAGAAGATGCGATCAAACATACAGATAAAATCAATTCGAGATATACGCAAATTAATTATTAATAAATCATCAATTAAAAAGTCACATTGAAAGTTTGATAATTTCTTAATAATTAATTTGCGTATATCTCGAATTGATTTTATCTGTATGTTTGATCATGACTATTTAAACATTTAGATAATTACATTTATAAATTCCCAATATATTTTTATTTATACTGTAAATCTGAAAATTTCAGGGACATTTGATTTTCGTAAAAATGAATCAAGGAAATAGTTTTATGTGATCCGTATATTTTTAGGTCTTGTTCATATTAAAGATGCCCACAACTTACTCATCGGGCAATCAGATGACATGACCCCACTAATGGCCAGTCATAGTTTCTCAATGATATTAATTGCGAAGAGACAATTTAATAAAATCTTTCATGATATTTAGCGATTAATTGTTTGTAATGGAGCAAATGAACGCTGCCGTGTAAAAAAAGAATCAATGCCTGCTTAACAAAGAGACTTCGTAAGACGGAAGGCAGGAAAATAGTCGTAATTGGTGGAGCAGTAAGAATGGTTGTAACAATGCGGGACTTTTTCATTTCTCGATATTAAAAAGAAATATCTTATTATTTTGCGTTCCAGTTGCGCTTTTTTTACTAATATTCACCTAATACAAGGGCTAAGAGCCACTCAAGGTAGAGGGTTATGGTGTTGAATTACATTAGCGTAGGAAAGGACGAGCGTTAGGAACAAAGGACTGATGTAGACCTTGTGAAAGAACCGGAAACCTAATCCTAAACAGGAAACAAGAGATCAATATCTACTCCTGCTTAAAAGACCGGAAATGAGGGATGGGGAACTGGACGATACACTTTATTTTCGGAGGTGAGATGATTTTACTTTTGGGATCAACACGATTTCTGACGCACGGTGAAAATTGCAGATTCTTTGATGACCAGACACGAAAGGTAAAATAGCCATAATAATTAACTAAATAATCCTAAGGGATGTGCGGGTAACGTAACAGTTATAGACGCTGAAAGTCGAATCGGCGATCAGAGTTCAAATTCCGGTTTACTCTCTTGCATTTTACTTTCACAATGATAGAATAAGAACGCTGACTGCCGTAGTAAACTGACGTCTTTTTCATCGTTCCAAGAAAGTGATGGTTTTAAAGAAAATAGAGGAAGTGATTATTTTTTGTATCTATTTATTTGTCATTGGGAAAGGCATGAATCTATCTCTTCTTCCTCCTCCTCCCACACCACAGACTGAGATCTATAGATTTAGTTGGCAACCCGTCTATAAGAAGTACTATTGTGATTTCAAAAACATGGAAAAGGCAACGGGAAACTACTCCGTTATCTTTCCTAATAAGTCGTTGCCAACCAGTCAATAAAGAAAAGAAATATGTGGAGAGCCATGTCATTAAAAACATCACACCTATAGACATGAAGTCATGGGTAGGTGGCCATATATATATATATATATATATATATATATAAGCAAATATATGGATATAGATCCGACAGTATGAAGAAAAAATATACAGAAAAACAAACAAAATTCTTAATATGCAATTATGCTGTATTAATGTTAATATAATGTCAACGTGACGACGACGTGATCATATTTAAATGGAACGCTGATCTTATATAAAAATTTCAGTTATCTGTTTGGATTAGTCGTGCTCTTACGCCCATCGTCTTTTTCATGTTGAATTGAATATGGTCTAATGTTAATTGTTTTATGAATATGTCCTGATG
>OZ010573.1:34304912-34462412 GCA_963932145.1 Acanthosepion lycidas | reverse complement strand
TGTAATTAGAATGCTCAAGAAATAGACCATTAATGATAATACATTAAATGCTTACATATCGTTTCTCTAAATTACGCAGAAATGAAAACCACTCTTTAGGAGATTTCTTGCAAAATTTATATATATATATATGTGTGCGTGTAGATATATATATATATATATATATATATATATATATATATATATATATATATATATATATATATATATATATATATATATATATATATATATATATATATATATATATATATATATATATATATATATATATATATATATATATATATATATATATATATATATATATATATATATATATATATATATATATATATATATATATATATATATATATATGTGTGTGTGTCAGACGACGCTTTTATTCACTGAGCCGTCCAAAAGTAAATTGACCTAAAGATTTGTGAGTTCAATCCCTGGCCAGAGCAGAGGGAACAAAAACTTGGAGAATTGACTTATCAAGGGGAATTAACTAAAACTGAGTTATCCAAAGGCATGACATGTTGAATTATAACAATCTACCGCCGTGGACTAAATAAAGGTTTCGGTTCGATATTTCAAGAAATATTACCTGAACATGGTCGGAACATATAACGGCCGAAACGTCGTGCATATGGCAATAAAGATGAGGACCACAGTTCGAATAGTGTAAATGAATTCTTTGTACATCTTCTTTGAGTTTGGTTGTTTTCTTTTAATACTTGTATATCCATTTTCAAGGAGTCACGGTGGAGTAATGGATAGTGGCTCGGATTGAGGAATCGGAGAGCCGAGTTCGAATCTCAAGTCAAATACCCTTAGGATAGGCCGGGTTCTATAGGCTTGGATGTATAATTGGTCTACTGCAGAAAGAAATGGCAACTTACTGCTGGAAAAAAATCGGCCTCGTCAGTCATGTATCGAAAGATACATGATCGGCTAAGCGTGTATCACGCATGGCACATAACTGACTGACTAATATTCATTTTCAATTGTTCAAACTGCTTTATAATATGCAGATTATCTAGTTACATTTAAGCTCTTTAGAGAAAAGCCTATCTTAATTGGGGTATAGAAAAAAACATAATTCCTGCAAAATGTCAAAATATTCAACAACTTCATGAAAAGTAGACGGTACCTTTGTTTCAACAAGGTTGAGTGGATCCACTGCACATAGTCTGCAGACCTTTTAATATTTTTAAGCAATAATTGCAAACCTTTCCCCGATCTCTAGATTAGATGCATTAACGTAGCAGTGAGTAAGGACATTTTAAGATCAAAGCTTATATTTACTCAAGCTTTATATATTGTTGAACAAGGTTTTCTATGTGTAAACATGTTTCAAATATTAGGTTGGTGCAAAAATAATGACGTAATAATGTCGTTTTTTGACGTACTTTTTAACCTCAAAAAACGACATTATTACGTCATTATTTTTGCACCAACCTAATATCTTACAGGGTTTTCGATTATAGCAATATCAAATCGCAGTTATCAGCTGGTCAAAAGGACGTCGAGTCAAAAACAATAGCGTCGAATTTTATGTCTCAGTTTTTGATTTAATTCACAATTTCATCTTGAGCATGAGTTGTCATATGATTTATGCAGGTTTTTCATAGACTTGCGGCCATATCACGTTGAAACACAATGTCGAGCCTATTCAGTACCTAAATGGGTGTCTGTTTGGGAATACCAGGTGCCGTAAGCTTGGATGTGCAGGTGAGGTAATGGATAACTCAGAATTGTTAATCAGAGAGCCGAGTACCAATTCCAGTCGGGTTCAGAATTGGAGATCGGAGAGCCGACTTCTAATTCTTGTTAGTTTCGTTATATTTACTTATGCTTAAATACCTTTGGGCGATCCACCTCTTTTCCTCCCACCTATGGGTTAATTAGTAAGACTTGCATCACTAAATCGTTATTATCTTAAAAGTTCTTACAATCTAAAAAATAATTTTCTGGCTTTATATAACCCGCAAAAGGTTGATAAACCGTAAAAAACAAATCAATCAAGTTCTTCATAAACGGTTTTGGATTGATAAGTAAATATTTACGTTTTCACTATTACATTGCTGGAGATGTTTATGCGATAATGACTTAAACTTTGCAATAGGTTTAGCGGTCCTCCTGACGTTTCAGTTATTTACCAAACATCTTTCACTGAAAAACTTTATAGCAGCTACAAGTCTTTTCTACACTTATAATAGTACAGTATATTTTTATTAGTACACTTTTATTAGTTTTTATTAGTACAGTATTTTTTTACCTTGTCAAATATGTCGAATTTAGAATATACATAATTGTTTAATTATTTACGCTATTTACATTTGGATTATTATCCTCATCTTTGCTATTATCAAAACGTTTCGGCCAGTGTGCTCTACGGGCTTCATCAGGTGTATATCGATCCAGGTAACCTACAGGTACTTCCGAACTGAATCCTTTATTTTATCTACAGGCGTTGCCTGTTCTCGTTCTATTGCACATGTCTAGGGATATCTCACATATTTCTTATTTTAAAATAAGAATATCTCGTTTAGTTCTTAATTTACTTTAAAATAAGGACTAGACAAGATATCCCTTGACATGGGCAGATGAACGAGAACATTAACCCTATAGATTAAATAAAGGGTTCAATTCGGAATTGCCTGTTAACTACGCGGATTGATATACACCTGCTGTAGGCCGGAGTGCCCAGCGGTTGAAACGTTGTCATAACAAAAACAAAGATGAAGACAATACTCTGAATGTAAATAATGGTAACTCCCCATCCCAGGAATTGACACAGAAATAATTATTTAATCTCTTTATTTTAATATCTTACGTTAAACAGTTCTGCATGACATCATTAGCAACTATTATGGGTTATTTTGGGAGTTCACTGTATTCTTTGAAATTCTTGATTTTGCTTCCTGTCTTTGCTCTGTCACTCCTGTTTCTAGCGTACTTTTATGTCGGCCTCTGTGATCATCATCTTTCTAAAAATGTCAAGTGTATTCTGAGCATCGCTATAAAGAGCTCTCATAGTCTGTTCATTATCACTGGCTCCATTGATGCTTTGCTTGGTTTGTTTCGGTTGTAGGTAGAGACTTGACATCGTAAAAAAATTTTGATAGCTTTTGACATTTAGAAATGTCGTCAGATTGGGTTTGAGTTTTTTGTATTCACCTAAGTTATTCCGAGAATTTATTGCTATTGGGATCTTTGTCGCCATTAAAAAATGTCATATAAAATATCAGTAGCTTTTAATAATAATAATAATAATAATAATAATAATAATAATAATAATATATATATATATATATATATATATATATATATAGAGAGAGAGAGAGAGAGAGATAATATTAGTGATAAATATACACATACATATGCAAAATATATAAATATATATACATACATGCATACACATACATATATATTTTTTGAATAAAAAATTCCAAGAGGATAGAATCCAGGTAGAACTCAATGTCCAGGACAGAGTAAGGATATAATAAAAAGGCTTAAACACTAATATTCCATGGTCATAATTTATTCTATTGGAATCGTAAATATGATCCATTGTAGGCCTGATGAATTGGATCGTATTTACGATTCAAATGGAATAAATTATGAGCATGGAATATTAGTGTTTAAGCCTTTTTATTATATATATATATATATATATATATATATATATATATATATATATATATATATATATATATATATATAATGGTGGGTTTGGTTTGGGTTGGTTTATTTTTTTTACAGCATATCAACCTCAGTGGGATATTTAATGCCGAAAGCATTTTTAGGATAGGTTCGTATAAATAGAATATGTATTCTCTGTAAGAAATCAGAAAGAAGGTTTTGTCGAGAGCCAAATGCTGATAATATATATATTGCATGTATTTTTAATATAAAAACTATTTATATACTTTTGTGGAGTTTTGACGTCAGTTTTTCCCATAGTTGGGATCTTAACAGGTTCTACTATCCGGGATCAGCGTGGACGTGGCAACAATAGGAATTAAGAGGTGGTTCCATGCTCCTCAAAAACCATGATCAGAGGCCTTGCGGCAGGATACAGTTTATCGTTATACCCAGATCGTATAATACTGGGTGTCAACCTATCTAATTTTTGTCACAAACCATAGAATGTTAAGTGGGATGCATCCAAAATGTAGCTATACATCTGGCACATATGATGATTGCAACATGTATTTCTTTGTTATTGATGAAAAGTGATGGATCGTAAATTGAATTGTGTTTATTTTCTACAAAAAACACTTATGAGTGTAAGAAAACAAGTTCCATCAATTTTTATGAAGAGCAGAGAAATATATGTTGCAATCTTCGCGCGCAAGATATGTAGTGACATTTTAGAATCCTTGCAGTTAACATTAACTGTCAGTAAATCACGTATTTGTGAAATGCGTTGTTTGGAACAAAAATTGGATAGGTTGTCACCGAACATTAAATAGGGTATTTATTATGATGTCTCTTGATTTCTTGGGGGACATAGGGCCACAACAACACCTCTCCAACGGGCGCAGTTCCGGACGATCCTCTTCCTGCCGGCTGCCTTCACCTCTGCGTCAACCCTTTTGCGACAAGTCTGTTTTGGTCGACCCATTTTTCGCTTCCCTTGTGGATTCCAGTCAAGGGTCTGTTCTTGATGTCAATCCCGACTGGGGCTTGTCTGGTCCTGTCCCACAGTTGGTCGTTGGAGACGAATTTACGGCTACCTGATATTGACGATGTTCCTGAAACATCGCTTGGTAAAAAATAGGGTATTGAACATATATTGCGTTACACACACACACACATACATATATATATATATATGATAAAATATAGTTTTAATATATGCTATATTTATAGGTGAAAGTGCTCAGTATCTGGGATAGAGCGTACGAAGTCTGTCTGAAAAGTAACGGGATTGGGTGTGTTGTGTGAGAGGTAAGCGGATTGTTATATCATCAAACATGATATCTTGGGAGTATATAACTGTAATATTTGCTTTCTGCAACCATTCCATTTTTTTTTAAATGCAAGAGTTGTGGCAGGACAAATCATAGCTGCTTCACCACGACAATGCACCTGTTAAAAACGCCCCGAGCATCCGGCTGTCACTGGCCGAGAAGAACACCGCCTTATTGCAACAACCTCTCTATTCACCTGATCTTGCTCCGTGTGACTTTCTTCTTTTCCTCAAAATCAAGGGGATCTTCAAGGTGGGGAGTTTTGAAGAAGTGGAGGCCATTAAGTTAACCGTAACGACGGAGCCGAGGGCACCATCCAAGAAGAAAACCTCCCGGCAGAGCATAGAAGCATTGGCAGAAGCGAATGGAAAAAGTGAATTAGACTCGAGGGCGGATTACTGTCAAGAAGTTTGTTGTTTGGAATTGAAATAAATTGTTTACGTAAAAATGAAAATAACACTGACATCTCATTTTAACAGATATATTTACCAAAATTATACAAACTATCTTAAAATTTTAAAGAGTAATTACTTATTCAATAAAATTGCCATTAGCTTCAACCAAAGCAGTCAAACAACTTCGGAATCTCCTGCAACTCTTCTGGACGGTCTCCTTGGATTTGTGTGTGTGTGACACACACACACACACACACACACACACACACACACACACACACACACACAGATACATATATATATTATTTTTATTATAATAGATTAGACCAAAAACATGTTGAAGCCGCTACACAATAGCTTTCGTGTTTCGGCAACTTTGTGTTTCTTCAGGCGATGGTAAGTAACTGGTGATTAAATTAAATTAATTTTAATCATCAGTTACTTATCATATTTTTAAAAAGAAACTAATTAAAAATAATTATATATATATATGTGGATGTGTGTGTGTGTGTGATATATATGTGTGTGTGTGTGTGTGAGTAAAGAATTGGAATCAAATATGGATTAGAATGTGCTAGAATTATAGGACTTATCCTATAATTCTAGCACATTCTAATCCATATTATAATAAATAGGAACCGTTTATAAATTTAAAATATTTAGTTTTTATCTAAGCTTTATTTAAGAAAATTCTGTTATTTTTTATTCTTGGGTTTGTGTTTATCGATCAAACAGACGTCATGTCTATTCCTCGTATCAAGCAGTGTTCGTGTGTACAATTGGTGTGTGATGTGGTATCATAATTCTAGTTGGTCGATGTGAAATTTGCTTGATAATGTGTGCGCATATTGTGTGTTTGAATGCCTTATGGCCATTTTTATTTATATCTGGTAATGTCCTTATGCTGATTAAGGGATGTCTTTGTAAGAGGAAAATGATTTAGCTTACACTGGTTGTGGTTGTAGGTAGTTAAAGGAGACAAAATAAAGAACATTTATACCGGAAAAAATAAATAAAGAAGTCACTAAAACTTACAAAAAAGCACCAAACTCGTACACTGAAATTATAAACGAGGAGGCGAAAAAAAAAAAAAAACGTGCATACGAGACGCTGGAAGCGAAAATCGCACCACAGCAGCTCATGACGTCACACATGACCACGTGAGTTTTTTGGTTGCTTGGAAATCTTCCACGTAAACATAAACAGACTATTATTATTGTTTTGTCCATGTATTGTTTAATATATTGTAATGTAATTGTGATCTTTGATAATGGCTTATGTAAGCCGGAAGCTTAGATAGGATTAAAAATACGTATCAATATTGTGGCTTTCTTTCTTCATTTAATGATAATGTTATCAAGCTTATCAGACGATATGAAAAGAATTTACATAAAATAAATAGACAAAACTTGTCTATATTATTTAATGAAACATGCATCAATATATATATATATATTGATTAACAAACTATTTAACATGTATAAAATGCCCCTCTTCATGTCCAATACAACGTTGAAGTTTTGTTAGAGTGATATTACCTTTGTATAATGTATTCAGTTTTTTTTATAATTTTAAATCGGTGTTGACTTCAAATTTATTGGTAATTTCCGTGAGTCTATGTGTAATTTCCTCCAGTTGGTCTGGGGTAGTTATATCCTGTTTGTTGCTGTTAAAGTTGTTCAATTTTTTCTTTGCTATTTCAATTTGCCTTGTGAAAAGGCTACATTTGTGACAAGGCTACATTTGTAATTCCAAGTATTGATAGTATTGTGGGCTGCTGGATCATGTAATTTAAAATGTGTGTTTTAAATTACATGATTCAGCAGCCCACAATACTATCAATACTTGGAATTACAAATGTAGCCTTGTCACAAGGCAAATTGAAATAGCAATGGAAAAATTGAACAACCTTAACAACAACAAACAGGACATTTGCGATAAACTACAAAACTGATAAATACATTAACCTTTCTAACTATGAACTAACTAAGCACCAAAAAGAATTACTTAACCTTGGACCTAACTGCCATATATACCGTAAGTACAATCGACTATACCAAAACATCGTTAAACTCCAGAATGAACAACTAATAGAAACAACACCAGAATTTAAAGACTTACTTAAGGCCGAGGCATTCAAGGATCGGCATGATAAAAACAGAAACTCCTCAAAAATATTTTCTAAACAACTGAAAATTGCCGCACAAGAACTACGCAACCACACTGACATTATCGTAAAAAAAGCTGATAAGACCAACATTTTTGTCATCCTAAACAAATTGGATTACAACAAAAAACTTGACCACATACTCCATGATCACATAAAGTTTAAAAAACTTAACAAGAACCCGACCAACCAACTAAAATCAAAGCTTAATAAACTTATTAATGTTAATAATACTGAACAGAACTCTTTAAAACTCCCTAAAATTCTTGGTGATTATAGACCTGGCTACATATACGGCACTATAAAAACACATAAACCTAACTATCCTCTCCGTCCTATCATATCGCAAATTCCAACTCCTGTATATCAGTTAACAAAATATATTAACCAACTTATTACTCCCTACCTTCCTAGTAAATATAGTGTTAAGTCAACATTAGAAGTAATCCAAATCCTAAAAAGTGAAAAACCCGACAATGAAATCATAGCTTCACTTGATGTTGAAAACTTATTTACCAATGTCCCTGTTAGTGAAACTATTGACATAATTATAAGAAATATATACAGTAACTCATCTTTACCCCCACTTAAAATTAATCCTAATATATTACGGAAACTACTATTAGCTTGTACTACTGAAGTCCCTTTCTTCGATCATAATAACAATATATATATATACAACGTGATGGTGTCTCCATGGGTTCAGTACTGGGTCCGACATTTAGCAATTTCTACATGTCGAACCTCGAAAATAAGATATTTACAGATTTTAAAAAACCATCAATCTACCTAAGATACGTTGATGATATTCTTATGTTAGTTAAAAATACAGATGAAATACTTCAACTTCAAAAACGTTTCCAAAATAATTCTGTCCTTAAATTCACATATGAACTCAATACTAATAATAAAATCCCCTTCCTTGATATATTGATAAACATAAATAATGACTATTTCGCCATACAAAAAACCTACAAGCATAAATTCATGTACACTTAACTACAAGAGCGAATGCCCATATTACTACAAAATAGCAATTATAAAGAATCTAATACATCGTGCAGAAACTAATTCATCCACAAAACAGATTTTTTACAGTGAACTAAAGAATATAAAACAGACACTTATTAATAATAGCTTTCCAAACTATATAGTTGATGAACAAATAAGATGCTTTCTTAGAAACCTCAATACTAAGCAAATAGTACATAATACTACTTCTACTGATCTCAAACATATTAATCTCCTATATCGTAATCAAATGCATACTAATTATAACCAAGATGAAAATATACTAAAAAATTTAGTAAATACTAATATACCAACAACAGGTCCTAGCAAAAAAATTAAATTAATCATATACTACACTAAATCTAGTATATCCAACTTAATTCTTCGCAATGATTCTTCTCCCCCGGTTAGCGATTTGCAAAAAACCAACATAGTTTATAAATTCAAGTGCCCTTTGGGAGATTGTATCTCCAACGAATTAAATAATATTTATGTTGGTCACACCACATACTCGCTTTCACGACGCTTGACACTACATTTGAATGAAAACGCTAACATTTTTAGGCATTTAAAACAACATGCCTGCCCGCACACACAATTCCGTAAAATACTTGTCGAAAACACAATTATACTTCGACATGAAAACAATAGACAAAAACTAAAAATCGTTGAAACATTATACATCAAACAGTTGAAACCCAACCTAAACAAAATCAACTATGGAATCTCTACAAATATCCTTAAATGTCTATAATTGGTAACAGAAGCCATTGGTTTATACTAACGGCTCCCATACTTCATACTTCTCCAATTCACTCTCGCGTGGTCATGTGTGACGTCATGAGATGCGGTGCGATTTTCGCTTCTAGCGTCTTATATGCACGTATTTATCGTTGCTAAGAAATCATCTATGTAAACAATCACAGACTATCATCACTGTCTTGTCCGTATACTGCTCAATATGTTGTACTGTAATTGACATCTTTGATAATGGCTTATGTAAGCCGAAAGCTTAGATTGGATTAAAAAATATGGATCAATATTGTGAATTTCTTTCTTCGTTTAATGATAATGTTATTAAACTTATCAGACGTTATGAAAAGAATTTACATAAAATAAATAGACAACACTTGTCAATATTATTTAATGAAACGTGTATGAATGAAAAGATGCTGCCTAAATATACACATACACACACACACACATATATATATATGTATATGCACGTTTTTTCGCCTCTTAGTTCATATATATATATATATATATATATATATATATATATATATACACATACACACACGCACACACTCACACGCACACACACACATATATATATATATTGAAACGTTTTAGTGAAAAACCACATTTGAAAGAGAACCCTATTTTTATCTTAAACTATATGTTGACTTGCGCACTTCTGAAATGTTTTAAAAAATGTGCTTTTCCCTTATCAAGAGCTCTCGAGTGTGCAGACGGAGATGTAATACACACAGTTTCAAATAAATATGGCGCATTTATTTCAAATAAGGGGATCCACTAAAAATAACGTTTGGAGAAATAAAAATGTCGGATTAAAAAAAATCCATTAATTCTTTAGAAATATATATATATATATATATATATATATATATATATATATATATATATATATATATTGCTGCATTTAGTCAGAAAGTATTCATTCAAACAGGTTTTATTAAATCCAATTGATAAATTCTCATTTTTTTTTATTGCATTATCAATAACTCGGGACATCAGAAATCCGTCCTATGCAAAAAATAATGTTGTTTTTGAATTTTCATATCCTCTTGGAGATTGCAATACAAACATAATCCACAAAAATAAAATATCTATTACCAGAGAAAACGACACTTTTCATTTTTAATAAAAAATATATTTTTTTAATAAGAGAATATTAATAAAAAAAATGCGGTCTCATTTCCGTTAAACTGTTATAAATGACGTCACTTTGGACTGATTCAAAACATTCAGCTCTGTATAAATACCAGGATGTAACCAACGTAATCTTGTTTAACACACAAACAGCACATGGTTCTTGATAATGATTAAAACTGTCGAAATTACCGAACTGTTTATCCATAATTTCTATTCTAATATACAAATTCTCATTTGAAATTTTGAAAAATACAATAAAAAAATAAACAGATAGACCTTGTCAGTTGAATTTAATACAACCTCTTTGTACACACATACATACACATATACAAATATTAATAAATATATATATTATACTTAACAATAGCACTATTTGTGCGATATATATATATATATATATATATATATATATATATGTGTGTGTGTGTGCGGGTGTATTATATCAAATTTTATTATACAATTATGCAAGTCAAAGTTTTCAGAATAAAATTGATATTAATCAACAGATGTTGGTAATATTTTCAAGATATACTAATACTTAAAGAAGCAATATATCGTGTGAGTTTTAGCTTATATTATGACATTTATTAAAAGTATTGTATTTTGTAGACTTATTAAAAGTATAGATAATAATGTATTCGGGAGTGTCAGGTGTTATTAGACAAAGTGCAACATAATTTAAATAAAAAAAAAAACAAGGATATAGTCCACAGAAAAAAATATTTGACAACGTAATCTGGCATATATCTAAATTATTATTTTATTATTTTGTTATATATATTAAAGTAAATGAATGAAAGACAACGTATAGGACTTTATTATATATATATATATATATATATATATATATATATATATATATATATATATAGGCAACCGGATGTCTAGCCACACTGATGAGCTGTGAAACAGCGAAACAGTCTGTCTGTGGATGACGTTATATATATATATATATATATATATATATATATATATATATATATATATATATATATAAAGCCCTACATGCCTTTCATTCATTTGACTAATGTATATATATATATATATATATATATATATAGTGAGTGAGAGAGCGAGAGAAAGAGAGAGAGAGAGAGAGAGAGAGAGAGAGAGAGAGAGAGAGAGAGAGAGAAATAAGATTAAAAAGTTAAGTTGGCGGAACTGGAGGAAGACTAATTAGGTACATAGATAAATATATATATATATATATATATATATATATATATATATATATATATGAGAAAATATAGATCGATCGATCTATCGATAGATAGATATAACGAGCAAAGATAGATTGATAGATAGATATGAGCAATGATAGACGATAGGTAGACAGATCTGAGCATAGATATATAGATATGAGCAAAGATAAATAGATATAAACAAAGATAGGTACAGTGTAACCCGCATATAAAAGAAACCCGGATATAAGAGAGGTTTTATCTGGTCCCAAATTAGAGCCAAAGTTACCTAAACAAAATAGACCAAACCCGGATATAAGAGAAACCCGGATATAAGATACTTCTCCGGTCCCGACAACTCTCTTATATCCGGGTTACACTGTATATATGAGCAATGATAGATATGAACAAAAATAGATAGATACATAGATATGGGGATAAATAAATATATGTTAGCAAAGATAGATAGATATGAACAAATATAGTTAGATAAATTGATATGTGCAAAGATAGATAAAATAAAATAAAAAACAATCAGATGAATAGAAATAAATAGATAAAATGTATTTTACTGATAGAAGTTATCTGCCGTGATAGCCTCATACATTGATAGAAAGAGAAAGAGGCAAACACATAGACACACACACACACACACACACAGAGAGAGAGAGAGAGAGAGAGAGAGAGAGAGAGAGAGAGAGAGAAGTGTGATTGAGAAATATATTTGAAAACCGCTCACAATATGACAGATCTGTTGTAGCCAAACAGTAAAGCTTCAAATCGGTTGTTGGCATACAACATCTTTTTGCTAATCTTAGTACAGATTGGCATGACACCGGAACACTGCTGAGTTACGACCACCAGTGACATCTAGTGGGCAAACAAAGAAGCCATTGGCAAGCGGAGACGAAGGTTTCAGAACAGTATAAGCAAGGAGTTGGAGTGGGCGAGACATTGCGCCCCAGGGCCTAGCCAGATCGGCTGCGCGTCGCTGTTTACAAAAAAATGAAAAAAATATATCAAGCGATGATTTAATGGAAGAATGCTGGAGTAAGCCACAGAAATTGTGTGATTTAGGAATTGTGAGAGGCAAAACGGAAACCATTTTAAAAGAAGGTGCATGCTGGGAAATATGTCGGAAGGTGACATCACCAATATCTCCCAATGATTACACACGTTTGGGAACGACATATATCTGTTTTATTTCGGTCTCTCGTGGATTTTTGTTGTCATTTATCGAGGCCATAAGACGAATATTAGACAAATTATCCTCTATCCATCAGTCAGCGAAAATTAAAACTAGTTTGGTGAAAAGGATATTTTTTAGTTTTTAAGAGAAGAGTTTATACGCTAGCAAGTGTATTTTCAGCCAAAAGACAATATTTTCTATCAGTTTCAAGAAAAATAGTAAGATATTTAAATAAAAACTCACTCACTCAATCACGCATATACACACGCATACACAAATGTATACATAAATATTTGTTTATTAAGATTAAGTTGGTCGGGTAGAAGGATACTCAGTTAAAAAGAAACTTACTTCATTGAGCATCGTCTACGAAACAAGGTTGTTAACCATTGATCTACAGCAGGCACGTAAATTCCAGTCATGTCACTATCGTAGAGTTTCGTTTACCTTCTCCCCACCACATATATTGTAATTGGCTCAATTGTAATATATATATATATATATATATATATATATATATATATATATATATATATATATATATATATATATATATATTACAATTGAAAAGCCCACTACGGGGAAAATGATCATACACCTTCCATATTTGAGACATTAAAAGAGAAGGACACTACCTACACCCCACAAAACACAGACATTACTATACAGACATTTGAACTAGCCGAAGCAAATGGCACAAAGAAAACAATAGCACGTAAACTGCCACGTGACAATATTACTGAAGGGGGACGTATAGCCCTCGATACGCTGACACATAGAGATGACCTAATCATAACACAGGCTGACAAAGGGGGTGCGACAGTGATCTGGGGAATCGAAGAATACATTAAAGAGGCCAACAAACAGCTAGCCGACAAAGAAACCTATAAAAGCTTACCTAGAGATCCCCTTCCAGAATACCAAAAAGAATTAACTAGCTCACTAAACATAATGCTTCGCAACAATCTAATCGACAAGGAAACATACACAGCACTTACACCCACAAACATTACGCCTGCTCGTTTCTATCTCCTTCCTAAAATACACAAAAGCAACAACCCAGGAAGGCCGATTATTTCATCGTTCAACTGCCACACGACAAAAATTTCCAAATACATAGATCATTACATACAACCGCTAGCTAAGGAAGTAAAATCCTACATCAGAGACACAACAGATCTACTGAACAAAATTAATCACATACAAACAGTACCAGAGAATGCTACTCTAGTGACTATGGACGTTAGGTCGCTCTATTCAAACATTAAAAACATCGAAGGGCTAACCGCCCTTCAGGAAGCACTTACTAAAAGAAGAAAACAAGACCCCCCCCCACAGAAGTCATCATAAAACTCATGGAGCATGTCCTTACATTGAATACTTTCAACTTCAATGGAGCACACTACCTTCAAATATAGGTTGTGCCATGGGCACCATTGCAGCTCCATCATATGCTACAATATTCATGAGAAAATTTGAGGAGACCCATATCTATCCAATCATTGGTAGCGACTGCGTATTCTATGCAAGATATATCGATGATATATTCTTTGTATACACGGGTAGTGATGACAAACTTACCCAATTCCTTATGACCCTAAACACAGTGCACAACTCAATTAAGTTTGACTATGAAAAATCCACATCAGTAACATTTTTAGACACCCGCATTTACATAGATGAAAACAGGAAACTACAAACGACACTACACACTAAAATCACCGACACCCACAACTATCTACACTTTAAGTCTTCCCACCCTAAACACCTCAAAGAGAACCTTCCCTATTCACAAGCACTTAGACTCAGAAGGATATGTTCCAACAATGAAGAATTAAATAAACATATTGAAAATCTGAATCATCAATTCACAACACGTGGCTATAAACAACACCTAATCAGGGAACAAATAAATAAAGCAATTTCCACACCTAGAGAAGACACCATAATGTACAATATTAAAAATAAATCTAGCCGCATCCCTCTAGTAACCACTTTCAACCGCACTCTGCCTCCACTATCCCAAATAATCAAACGTCGCTGGGAAATACTACATCTCAAACCAGACCTAAAAAAACTGTTTAAGGAACCCGGCCTTCTTGCATATCGTAGACCTAAGAACCTAAAAGAAATCATAGGTAGTAACCACATTTCAGGGGACAGGGTAATCCGTAATAAACTAAGAACAAAAACAACAGGATTTTCCCAACCATGCAACAACAAAAGAAGTTTATGTTGCAACCATATTAAAAACACGAATTCATTCACTAGCTCAATCACTAAATCTACTTTCAAAATCTACCACGATTCTAACTGTAGAAGTCATAACATAATTTACCTCCTAGAATGCACACTATGCCAGAAACAATATGTAGGAAAATCTGAATGGCCCTTTCACTACAGAATTAACAATTATCGTAAACGAATTAAGTCGACTCCCCATGAAAAATTATTACCTGTAGAACAACATTTCCGCCTAGAAAAACATGATTTCAAAACCCATGCCAAATTCACTATAATTGAGAGAATAGAAAAATTCAGAGCAGATAACATTAGAAAGATTTTAGAGTCCCATGAAAATAAGTGGATACAACGTCTAAAAACAAAATACCCAGCCGGGCTGAACCATAAATTTAACAATATATAACTCAACAAATCAAAACCTACCTACATTTCTCACCCACGCAAGACAGACATGCTTACGGAGGTGTGGAGGCCTCACACTTATACACTCGTCCACACGAATATACACACTTACACACATCATACTCACTCACTCCCTAATGAGCTAAATGATAACACCCACCCACAGCAATACACATGCTTACACACATCCTACTCACGCACTCCCTAAGAACCAAATGACACACACACGAACACTAAACAGAGACACATCCCCTCACCAGGCCCAATAAAACTGTCAAACTGACCAGAGAATTCATAGCAGCATGTATCTATCCAGCTCTTATCTCAAATAACAACTTAAAAGAGACTGTTTGACCAACACAAGGAATGTTAAAAGATTCATGTTAAAAAGATAAAAAAAACAAAACAAATGAAAACTACAGACAAAAATTCATTTTCTCCATCAAAAAATTCATTTCTGTAGTTCACTGCTAGCAGGAAGCAGAAATATTTCTCCTCCTGATGATGGCCATTTTGGTCGAAACTAGTCGAGGAATCTAAATGAAATAATAATTAAAAATCGAAAGAATATTAATCTCCCACCCAGTGTGTCTAAAGATTTTAATTTTTTAATTTTTTTTATTGTTCAATATATATATATATATATATATATATATATATATATATATATATATATATATAGTTTCAAGTTATACTATGTTTATGAGTAAAAGGGGCTCAATATTCGGGAAGTTAAATTAAAAAAACAATCTTAAGGGTCCATAGCTTATATTTTATTTCCCCAGGAATTGGATTTTTCTCTGGTTCCTTAGATCACACACACACACACACATATATATATATATATATGAAGAAATATAGTCTTAAGATGTGCTATATTTATGGGATAAAGTGCTCAATATCAGAGGTAGAGCGTGTGTAAATATAAAAGTGAACATAGAAGTCAACACTTAGAGGCGACAGTCTGTTTCATGCTAGATACAATCGTCAGGCCACCATCTAGCATGAAACAGACTGTCGCCTCTAAGTGTTGACTTCTATGTTCACTTTTATATATATATATATATATATATATATATATATATATATATATATATATATATATTCAACGTCGGGTTACACTAAAATACCTTGGATTAGTTTTATACTTTTTAGTACTAACCAGGATATGGAAACATAAAAAAATACGCAAAAGCGGATACCCACTATGACCAATCATTTCACAGATCCCAATTCTAATGTACGTGCTATAAAAATTTCTTAATGACATTATTTACCCCATACATACAAACCAATTACAGCATCACATTAACCTACGAATTCCTTCAAATTCTAAAAAGTATAAAACCAACATAAAGTATTTGAGCATCACTTGACGTTGAAAAATTAATCACAAACGTCTCCGTTGATGAAACTATTGTCATAATATATATATATATATATATATATATATATATATATATATATATATATATATATATATGTGTGTGTGTGTGTGTGTATGTGTGTGTATGTGTGTGCAAATATATAGAAAAGTAAGAAAGAACCGTTAGGTTAATAAACCGAAGTTCTTTAGTACTTTTGTTTTATTTAAAAAAACAGCAACAAAAAACAGTGCTCAATACACAAGTAATAATTATTTTTTAAAAATATGATTCTATCGCTACATAAGAGTTCTCTTGTTTCAAAAACAAGCTAAAAACTACAATTTAATTATAGAAATTAAATTAAATTAAAGTACCTAGTTCTGTTTCATCCTCAAGTGAATTTTGGAATAACAAATTTTGAAATTTATGGAGCCTTATAAGCATATACATTCGTAATATTAATTTCTATGGAAACGGAGAAAACCAATTATTTTAATAAGCGGCGGTAGTGTTTACATTTTCACTGACAGCTATTGCATCAACATATTAGTTAATTTCGAAAAGAATTTAAGTCAAAGTAGGGTCGGGGTGCCTATTTTCAAACGAATGATGACATCGTTTCAATGCTTATCGTCTGGTTTATTTGAACGACAGTGTTTTTGGCACATTTTGTTACGCCGTTAAATTTATATTTTATACATAAAGATTTTTTTTCTAAAAGGGTTGTTTGTATATGAATACGTCGTATTGAACTACAATTTGTTTTTTTTTGACGAGTTCATAAAGGTTTTTTTTATGATTAGGTTAAGTTTTTAAACTTATTGCTTTAATTGAACTTGTTTATAGACTTTGAAATTTAAAAAAAATTAAGCTAATTATTTAAGGCGAATATTTGTCGGTGTCGGCAAAAAACTATTATTTCATGTCTTTGATTTAATAAATTTTCGTTTTTTAGAAACTCAATAATGTGTAGTTTTTCATGTAGGCATAAAGGGTATGGGTTATCCCAGGTTTTACAAGTTCTTGTTCTATTCATTATTTTCCATGTTACTTTTAGTGTTTTATTCGTTTCTTTTAAATGCCAAAAATTGTAAGAATTTGATAATAATGATTTAGTGATACAAGCCTTACTAATTAACCCATAGCCGTAGATTCATACCCCTCCCAAGTGTATTTGCGCGGAAGTGAATATAACAGACCTGTCGGGGATTGGAACTAGGCTCTCCGATTTCCAATTCCGAGCTATTATCCATTACACCACTCGCACATCCAAGCTTACAGCACCTGGTCTTCCCAAGCGGTCACCCATCTACGTACTGACCAGACACGATGTTTCTTACCTTCGGTAATCCTACGGGGACCGGTGTCTCATTGTAATGTGGCCGTAAGCTTATCAATATATTGTAAGGAATAGTTATGACAATATATTTTATATATACCTGCTTCAGAATTAATATTGTTAAGTAACATTTTGGGTTCTGATCAGATCTATAATAGTTGTTACTGTTTTTGTAATTCATTGAAATAAGTTCAACCACAACTTCGATCTAAAGAAGGCCACTCATTAAAACAGAAAGGAACTTATTGGACGGAAAATTCTTGAGAGTGCTGCTATCGTATTTTGCCAAAATATAAATCTGCTCCTGAAAGAAACGCTTATTTCCAAAACAACATTCATGACTATAAAAAATTTTTAAAATTAAAAGAAAATGATTAAATTCAAAACCTACTTTTTATTTAAAATATATAATACATAAATTAATCGCAGACTAAAATAATATGAATAATAATTACATATATATATAAAAACAATAAAACATTTACATTCGCTTATTAGACATTAAATTATATTAGTACACTATAATTTACCTTGACTTTCAATTAGTGTTTATATTTATAAGCATTCTTAAATTTAAAAATATTCTGATAAACTTACCACGTTTTTACTTCTGTTTATACATACTTTTTGCAAAATAAAATCCTTACATTTACTTTGCTAAAGTCCATTAGTTTTCAGTTTATCTTTTAACAGTTTTTTTAAGATATATTTTTGTTATATCTGATTTTTTTTTTACACATACACATATACACACTCACACGCCCGCGTTCACACACACACACATATAACTTAAATTGCGGAGTTAATATATTTTACAATATATATATATGAAGAAAGAACAGTAAAATATATAATCCGGTGTTCTTATTGATATTTTTTATTTTTACAAAACAGTGCTCAATGTAAATTTACAGAGCATAAATATTATAAATTAACTGATTTAAAATATGGTTTCTTCGCTACACAGTAATAACCATGTTTCAAAAACTGAAGCTAAAAACTTCAAATTTAATTATATAATTAAATTAAAAGCATTAGTTCTGTTTCATCTTCAAGCGAATTTTGGAATAACATTTTTAAATTTACTGAGTTTTAAACGCACATATAAATTCATAATTTCCTGCTTCCAAGGATACAGAGAAATCCAATGATTCAGACAGGGACGGTAGCGTGTTCATTTTTCTTAACTATTGTTGTATCAATTATGAGTTACGTTCGAAAAAGAGGTTGTATTTAGGGAGGGTAGGGGTGTATTTTCCAACGAATTCTGACATCCGTTAAATGCACGTCGACTGTTTTTTTTTTTTTATTATTAACGACAAAAAGTTTTTCGGCATTTTTTTCGTACTTGTATACTTAAAGAGTCTTTCTAAAAGGGGTGTTTGAGTTAGAATACGTTATATTTAACTACAATTTAAAAATATTTTTACTCTTAATTACTAATAGACTATATTTCTTTTTAAATCAAGTAAATGTTATAGAATTGCTTAAATTATTTAAAACTATTTTTTCATATCAAATATAAGTATGTATATTACCAACTCTCATTTTTTTAAAAATTTTATTTTTAAATATTATTTAAGGAAAAATTTGACAATGACGGCAAAGAATAGCTATTTCATTTCTTTAATTCAGTAAATTTTTATTTTTTATAAACTTAGTAATATATAGGTTCTCATGTATGCACAAAGGACATGGGTTATTTAATGAACTACATATTCCAGCTTTTCTTATTAATTTCCAATTTTACTGTAGGTGTTTTATTAGTTTCTTTTAAGTGCCGAAAATATTTCGAAAGAGATATCTGATTTCTGTATTTATTTATCCTAAATGAAGTTTAATGTTGATTGAACCTCTTTTTGAACTCATGGCTTGTGCAACCTATATAGATTTTTATGTTTTCGGGATTCTCAATAGATGAGATATTACATTGGTATACCAATGATTCAGTGCGACATTTATTTTGTAGAGGACAGTTATGAGGATTTCTACAGTTACATAATTTTTGTTTATCTTCATCTCTTTTTATTTTTATATTGTCTAAATTTCTTTGGTTTTGGTCTAAGTGTTTATTGAAGATATTAGCATTATGTTACTTAATAATTTTTTCTAAGTTATCAGTACACACACACACACACACACACACACACACACACACACACACACACACACATATATATATATATATATATATATATATGTATGTGTGTGTGTGGGTGTATTGATTTAATAGAAAAAAACAGTTAGATTTATGATCCAAAGTTCTTTATTATTTATGTTTTTATTTTTAAAAGACAGTGCTCGATACAGAAGTAGAGCTCAAATTATAATAATTCATTCTCAAGCGATGTTTAGAATAACCCTAAACATCGCTTGCGAATGAAACTGCACTCAAAATTTTAAGTTCAATATTGAAATTAAACTTTAGGACTTGAGTCAAGTTTTGAAGCATAGTAATTTCTGTGTCGCGATGGAATCATATTTTTTTTTAAAATAATTATAATATATATATATATATATATATATATATATATGTTTCAGAGTATATTTAAACATGAATCCATCGTTTAAAATAGAATGGACATGGAATATCTGTTGGGGCTTTTAGCGAATTTCCTCTGTCGTCGGTTGATATCAGGTGGAAACTTTTTTTTTTGAGTGGGAGACTTATTTCTCTACAGGGGATGGAACTGGCGTAAACCCATTACGGGTTCAAAAGGTCATATAAATATAACCAAGAATCTGTTTTTTGTCAGTTTTTCACCCTTCCTGAATAATATATATATATATATATATATAGAGAGAGAGAGAGAGAGAGAAGTATATAATTGAAGTAGACATTAGAATCAATCGGAAACCCAATACTAAACAGGAAACAAATGATAAACATCTCCTGTTCAGAAGACCGGACGATAGGCGAACCTATCTACTCCTATTGAGGTACAAAAAAAAAGCGAAAATAAAAGTAAAAAACACTTCAGAGTTTAGGCGGAGACGTTAGAAGTATATATTTGAAATACACTTTAGAAGGAACCGGAAACCCTAAACAAGAATAAAGCAAATCCGCGCAGACGGGTGCATGGCCGCAAGTCTACAAAACTCTGGAGTCGGAATGCTGAAGGTAACATCAATCAGCAAAGTGACAAACCTTTT
Organism: Acanthosepion lycidas; assembly: GCA_963932145.1. Classification (NCBI taxonomy): domain Eukaryota; kingdom Metazoa; phylum Mollusca; class Cephalopoda; order Sepiida; family Sepiidae; genus Acanthosepion; species Acanthosepion lycidas. The sequence continues at coordinate 34,441,101 of OZ010573.1, read as the reverse complement.
ACTTATATTAATTCTCTCTGTATATAAACATATGCATGTGTGTGTGTTTGTGCGTCTCTGATTAGCTGTTAATATCGATTATGTCTTCACGTCAACACTTCATTCATTTTATTGTCTGTCATTGAAACGATGAGGGTCCCAGATTGGTTTCTTTTAATGGAAATGCGAAATATGACCGCAAAGGCAAACACAAAATGATTACAACGCTCTTAATGTATAATGAATTAGAAAAAGCCCACATGACACATACACCCTTAGCATTGATAGATCGATAGATAGATAGATAGATAGATAGAGAGAGAGAGAGAGAGAGAGAGAGAGAGAGAGAGAGAGAGAGACAGACAGACAGACAGACAGACAGAGAGACAGAGAGAAGGAGGAAGAAGAAGAAAGGGAACAAACAACATTTCAGTGCTAACGTCCCTCTTGAAGACTTCCAGATAAAGGCAGCCGGACGCAGGAGCATAATGTTTGTTTATGTTAAGTGATAATACACGCTGACATGTTTCAATAACTATTACTCCTCTTACTACTACTGTTGCTCAAGGGTCTCCTTCTGGTGCAGTAGGTAGCATAACTGTCGCCAATTTCTTTTAGCCCGTGGATTCAAGTGGATTTCGAATCATCAGTTTTCATTGCAGGAACCAGGACTTTTAATACAATACTGACGTGCAACAACCTTTTGTAGTCCTGATATGCGCTTGGAATTATTATTATTATTATTATTATTATTATTATTATTATTATTATTATTATTATTATTATATTATTATTATTATTATATTATTATACTATATTATTATTATTATATTATTATTATTATATTATTATATTATATTATTATTATATTATTATTATATTATATTATTATTATTATTATATTATATTACTATTATATTATTATTATACTATATTATTATTATATTATTATTATATTATATTATATTATATTATTATTATTATTATTATTATTATTATTATTATTATTATTATTTATTACGTTACCCATAGCGTCAAAACATGACGGCATATTTTAAATAAATTGTCAAATATATTCTACTTATAAAATATATAAAAAAAACTTTTCTTGTTTCTGCTGAATGCTTCAAGAATATTAAATGAAACAAAATACGTTCTATTCAGGAATTATTATTATTATATTATTTTAATATATTTATTGTTCATACGTTATTTTTATAGATACAAATATTTAAGTAAATACTCTATTTATAATAAACAGTATTAACAACATTTAAACTACAAATTTTCCATGATTTTAGTTTGAAAGCAGTAATTCGACCTTCCTAACCAGAAGCTTCCTCTGTAGCTAAATGGTATATCACGTCAGGCTATATTATGGTTCCGTGATCTGGTTCTTGGGTAAAAATTCGTTATTAAATCAAAGATCCGAATTAATGGTAAATTGTAAACATTATCTACCTTTTACCTTACTATTCAGTTAAACTTTGGAATTTAACAATTATTTTCTTAGATTTTAGTTGAACTGTGTTGCACCATATATAACTTATCTGTCCATTTGTATGATTAATTTAGGTTTTATTTAGTTCTGTATTGATCTCCTGGTAGTATTAACATCTTATACGGATGTATTAGTATTTAGTTAGTGTTTTTGACATTTTACATTGATTGGTTGATGTTATTAGCATCTTATATGGATGATATTTATTTAATGGTTGTATATTATTTACCAAATATTCTATATGCTTAGATTATTTACTAGTTTCTTAAAGAGGCCTCTTATTTATCAATTCCAAAAATTTATGTAGAAAATCCACAAAGCATATTTGGGCATTCATTTAAATTACCTCTCTACCACCCCGCTTTTATTTCTTATGAAAGTTGACTGTATGGCATGTGAACATTAATTGTAACAATCGGTACCAATCTTTAAGTTATTCTCTGGCTGCTGTTAGAACTCTTAGCCATGACACATTTCTAAGATAATAATTTCAAATATTTTTTTCTTTTCCGCTTAGTTTGAATTTATTTTATGGTCATATTCGATTGGTTGAACAGGGTAAAGCCTTATATTTTTTTTCAAAAAAAGAGTAGATAATTTTGCTTTTGAAACCAAATTAATCGTTCACTCGGTAGTAATTTACAATCGTCTGAGGAGACGCATTGTTATGCGTTGAAACACGACTGCAATTGCGTAGCGATTCTTACATGTCTTTCTTGTAATATCCTAAAATAAATAATTAAATAATATATATATATATATATATATATATATATATATATATATGTTTTTTTTATAAATATTTTCATGGCATTTGTTCCAATGAGCTCTTCATTGTGCTTAGATGAATTTAATCGTATTACTAGGTTGGCTGTTAGGTCTCATCGCTTTACTGTTAAAATAGCTAGTTGTAACCGTAAGTTCTATTCTAATAGTTTCTTTTCTCACATTTCTCACCTGTGGAACTCTCTTCCAGTTTCTTGCTTCCCTGCCTCCTATGATCAAAAAATTAAATGTAGCGTCAATCGCCATCTTCTATCTTTCTGAAAGCTGTTCTTTTATTGTCCATTCTCCTCACTATGGTATTCTCATTTTTTTTCATTCTCAGTAAACCCTGACGCCTTAGTGGCATTATCGCCTTGCTTGGGGTGAAATGATTAAAAAAAACAACTTTTGTTATGCTTTCAAGGCTATGAACGTAACGTCGCGGTATTATCTTGCGGTATACGGGCGTATTTCTACTAGCGTCAGTGATTGGTGTTAGAATTTAGCTAAAAACCAGGATGTTCACATATTGGTTTTTAAAATAGGCACACTCTAATCACCTGGAATAATGGCGCTATGCAATCTTCCTACCTTTATTCAGAATTGTGTCATACTAAACTTAAGAATGTATCATTATTCTATGCTACTCGATCTCAAGATTCTTGAGTGAATCATTCAGGAGAATCATTCATGAGAATGTAGCTTCAGTGACTCGATACTGATATCTTAGTATGGCACAAGGCCATTGTATGCTCAAGGATTGCGTTGCGCCGATTTTCTAGATGTGAAGCCCTCCACTGCTTTAAAAATTAGCATTCAAAAATCTTAGCTTTGCCATAGACGATCGACGTAGGTGTTTTTTCTAATAAATCTTTCTGACTAACGCCCTTACCTTTATTGATTTTGCCACAACATTAGGCCGATGTGATCTCCATCTTTCTTAAGCCTGTCATTTCCTTTAAACTGCCGCGATTTTTATAACGGAATCCTTTATTTCTTAGAGTGGTGAACATGTTGCTCACATTCGTTACGTCCTACGTCGATACTGAAGATATGAACTCGCAAGCTCCTTTCTAATGATCTATCCTTCTGTTGTCGAACTGTTCCTGTTTCTAACCAGGGTACGCTTCTATTTCCTTTGTCAAAGTATTGAACTCCAAGCAAAAATATGAATGTAGTTGTAGGAGCGTTGTATTCTCCGGTCTTCTTCAGATGTCTGTCTTTATAAATCAGTAATCAAATTCTTTATTCAATCTTCGTTACACTTCCCATGCTTGTGGTCATTTCATACCAGTTAATACTCACCAAGGCGCATCGGATATGGTTTATCGGCGCAGAAAATGAGATTGGCGCGCCGAGTTCAAATTCCGACCGAGTTCATTACGTTCACTACCGCATGAATACTATTATATATACCATTACACCCACTATGGGTTAAATAGCCTTGATTGGTAAACAGAATCAGTCTTGATTGGTAAAATCTTCAGGAGAAAGACAACTTTGAATTTAAAACCAATTGCTGGTTGCGTGGGCTGGTAACTCTAATCCGTAAAAAAAAACAATTTTATTCAAAGAAACCACAGCATCAATCCTTAGTGTGGTGAGGCTATGGTACTATTTTTCAATGTCTAATGGTACTAAATAAGAGAAGAATAGTATCTTCCTCCTTAGTACACACTGGTCTTATTCACCTTGGTGGCGCTTGTCCGTTTCTTCCATTGAACCAGAGTATATGTTTTTTCAGCGCAACCAGACCCAGAGATTGAAACCACAACTGCCCGGGAACCAGATATGTTTCAAACAAAGCTTTAATCCATTGAATATAGGTTTCATTTCGAATTTACAAGAAGCTTACAGAGTACGAGAACAGACATCTGAAGAAGGCCGTAGGCTACAACGGTTGAAACGTTGTGAGTATAATAATCAAGATAAATATAATGGTTCGACTAGCAAGGTACATTATAAGGCAGCTTAAAGTTCGAATTATTAGTATTCGAAAGTATAACAGAAAGCAAAAATATATGCAATGTCCCAAATGCAGGAACGATGGCAAGATAAGCATCTTCACGGTCAATACTTTGCCCGTACCAAACAAGTTGATGTAGACAAACCCCGTACCCATCAGTGGTTACGTAGTGCAGGGTTAAAAGCTGAAATCTGCACTGGAAAATGTGTAACTTTTACGAGAAGGAAACTGCAAGAAACTGGTATGAATATCACCCAGAGACGCTTACAGAGATAGGACTTGTAACACTTTTATGGGACTTTACAATTCACGCAGACAGAACAATCAAAGCTAATCGCCCAGACATCGTGATCAAAGATCGCAAGAACAGAATGTGCTTTCTTACTGACATGGCAATCCCTGCAGATTATAATATATCTTTGAAGATCTTTAAAAAAACCATCAAAATAACAATGATCTTGAAGTGGAAATCTAAAAAATGTAGCATATGAGGACATCAATAATTTCAGTTGTATTTGGAGCCCTTGGATTGAGTGGAAAAGGTTCCGATATACTCACTGAAGGGATTCCTGGTAGACTATGCTTTAAAAAATGCAAAACATTTACTCACAAGTACAGCTTACACTTTACAACGAGCTTTACGTATGTAAAATATATGTGATCTTTGTTTTGGGGATTTTTTTTTGACCAGTGGAAAATGTCATGAAGCCATTTCTGTCCTTAGGTCTCTGTTTGAGACCCGGAAAGAAATATGTATACAACAGAAACCCAGAGAAATAATAATAATAATAAATCCTGATAAAAATTATTGAAATCCTTGTTTTTACCCGGGCTCGTACAACGACCTTTGGGAACATGGGATATATGCAAGTATATAAGCCTCGAGACAAGCCTTATCGTAATGTTTTCATATCACTATATAAAGGAGGCTTCGAAGATGGAAATATAAACAAGAACACCATATTCGCTGATAATTACCGGCGACGATAATAATAATTTTTACAATGATAATAATTATAATGGTAACGATATTATTAATAATAATTGCCTTTAAAGATGTGCAAGGCGTACGTTATCTTGTCGTGTAATATTTTTAGTGGGAGAAGCTAGTATAGAGAACTCTTCAGAAACACTTTGTGTTATCATTGCCGCCAGATAAAACTGACGACAAGCATTAAGAATAACAGCAATACAGCAGGACAGTGTCCTTTAGCAATGACAACAGCGTTTAAGAATATCCGGTTCCAGATAAGAGACGGACGCAGTTTAGCGTCGGCCACTTGCTCCATTTCCGTTCAGGTGAAATGCACTCTCCTTGTTCAGCTTTGCGCTTCATTCACGAATGTTATCAGTCAATAATGGTGAGATGGGAGGGATTTTTTTTGTTTCAGCTGATCTGACCCGGGCAGCTGTGTGCGTGGGTCATTGAACTTCAAGTGACATTATTGTTTGATTGTGTGTCTATTAAATCCGTTAGAAATTATCTTTCATCTATTGTTTGTAGTTGGATTGTAACGGACAAGAAGGTGTTTTAAATGGGTGGGGTTATTCTGCGCTTGTCACTGTTGCTATAGGCCCCATGCTTGGCTTGCCACTTTTGTTTGTTTTACAAATTTGACACACGTGGCTACAACATTCGAATGTACATGCGAACGATACGGTTGGATTGGTACAAAGTTTTGTTTGCTTTGGCTACCCCACCCAAAAAATATGAGGGGGTGATGAGGTTTTTTTATTTTTTTTATTGTACTTGGTGGGTAGGACGCAACAAAACCGCAATTAATCCATTCTATTGCGTGTGAATATTTCAAAAAGATCGCTGAATGGGCGCGGCAGTTTATTCCTGATACCTATACCCACAAAGAGTAATTAAAATCCTCGGTCGATACATTGTCTTATTAAATAACTAAACATTAAATTATTTTTGAAAGAGCTTCTTGTCTGACTGAGGAAAATTCAGCAACCCCTCTTCCTCTCTTTCTCGCAGTACAATTAATTACTTAAACATTATTTTTAGCGGATACCCATTTTTGAATAGACGTTCCGCTTATTTTTTTATTTTTTAAATTATTTTTATCCCGTTGTACGGGCCGCAGTAGAAGAGGCGCTTCTTGGGCAAGATGGCCTGACGGAGCCCAACCCTCTCCAGGCCGGTTTTGAATTCAAAGTTTTCCTTCTTCTAGACCAGTTGCCACCCAAAGTTATAGAACCCAGTCATAGATTAAGAAGAAGGTTCATACCTTCCGCAAAGGTGAAGGTATGAATTACCAAGCGCTGGAATTCGGACTCGGCTCTCCGATTGCTTAATCCGAGCCGCTATCCATTACTCCACCCCTCCCCCTCCGTTTAGTTATTAAACAGTATATTTATCATATAAATATTCAGGTCGTTTACCGACCTGAATATTTAAGAAATCTTTTTAAAGAACAATCTGTTGGATGAATAAGTAAAAACCCACCACTTCCTTAGAAATTACTTTGTTTACGTTAGGATACAAATCTGAGCAGATATGTATATTTCGAGAATCAGGAAAAATTTGAATTTGAAGGCACTATTCAATTTTGCTTGATCCTCAACGTACTTCGTGGCTGAGAGGTCTAAATCACGTCAAACCTAACAACAGTTTCCCTTATTAAAGGAGACGCAAGTTCAAATTCTGCCGGAGAGCGTATATATTTCTTTAAGATTTCTCGCATATTCAGGTCGGTAAACGAAAATAAATATACTGTTTAATAAAGAAACAGAGCGTCTACTCAAGTTTTGGTATCCACTAAAAATAACATTTCAGCAATAAAATCTGTCAAATTAATAAATAAAATCCATCACTTGTTCGGAAATATATAATAATAATAATAATAATAATAATTATAGCTGGCCACTTGTATTCGAAGATACTCGTCTACTAAAGCGGTTAGCCAATCCCTATTGCAGACGCTCGCTCATGCACACTTATGTTTGTTCAACACCCACAGAGCGCACCTGTGGTTTATATTGCAACTATAGTGAGCAGACCTTAGTTACAGTTTCTGGATAACAGTGTTATCTAGCGTGATCAACAGTTTGAACAAGGCCAGCACGCTTTAGCGGTCACAATGACTTGTGACTTTGTGCTAGCACAGCTATCGATGGCCACAAGAGTTTCATATACCCAATTTCACTCACAAAGCTTTTATATATATATATATATATATATATATATATATATATATATATATATATATATATATATATATATATATATATATATATATATATATATATATATATATGTATATATGGAACAAGTAGGGACATTTTTATGAATGTAACGCTTCGCTTTTTATTTAGCTTCAGCGAAAATTTCTGATGGATTTTTATAGCAAGACATTTTAAATTTATAAAGATTTTCCAACTTGTTCCTTTATTTAATCACAGTCGGATTTAATCTTTATTTTCAGAATCATCATATGTTTGGTTTGGTTTGTTTTGTTTTACGGCATATCAACTTCAATAAGTTATTTATACCGACAATTTTTATTACTTGTAATATATGTTTTTTCAAAAATGTATTGCTGGTAATATTTTTTCATTCAAAAATCTATTTCTGGGAATAGTTTTTCTTCAAAAATGTATTGTAAAATATTTTTTATAAAGTATTTCTGGTATTGTATGTAGGTTAAGTATTTTCCCATAGCTGGGACCCTAACAGGTGCTACCACCCCGGGTCAGGGTGGACCTGGGAACACCAGCAATTAAGAGGTGGTTCCAAGGCTCCTCAAAACCTTCTGATCAGAAGTCTTGAATCATCATATGTATCTCTTTTACTATATCCATCATGGCAAGTAGAGCTTATATGCTAATTCTAGGCTTTGAAAAAATTAACTCTCTAACCCACTCCGCATATATATATATATATATATATATATATATAATTTAGCTCTTGAAAATATATTTCAGTTGAGCACTGTTGAATGACGAGCTAATTCTACAAACAACAGCCACCTGCGTTAATGCGGAGTTCTCAGTAAAATGGATGGAGCACTGATTGACATTTGTTTACATTTTTAAAAACTGTACGCTAGATTTAGTTACCTTATTCTGTCGAATGAAGGTAGCTCACTGGTAAAAACTCTGACTGACGCCAAATCAGTTGGGTTTCAATTCTGGCTTGAGGCATTCGGTTGTCTAGTCGGACTGAGGATCTGTGTTACAGTGAAACGGTACTGTCTACGAATAACACACACACATATATATATATATATATATACACACACACATACACTAACCAAAAGTTTAGGCTTTCATATAGGAAAAAATACCGTTCTTTTCCACCGCCTGAAGATTGTGCTTGCAGATGAAACTGATAGTTGTGGGAGATTTCGAAAAGTTCATCTTTATATATATATATATATATATATATAAATATTTGTACTAATGAACAACATATAGTTTTGTACTATTTGCACCCCTGAAGATTATTTTGGAAGAAGATCGAAAGTACTTGAGAAATGAAAGTAAAAGAAATTTAAACAGCTATAGCACATTTTTCTCATCCCTTAGCATCAATACACGGAAGGTTATTTGTGAGTATGAACGGATTTTTTTTTAAATTAGTAGGCATAATGTCTGTAATATATTCAATCAGACATGTATAAATGATAATTTGCTGCCTAAATACACAAATTTTAAATTACACATACTCACACACACAAACACACATACACAAACACACACAAACACACACACACACACACACACACACACACATATATATATATATATAAATCATGACATTATAATCTAAAGAGAAAAGGTTCAATAAGGGATAATTTTTTCACATTCTAATGAACGCTCAGCATATTGTCAACCGTTTTCCATTTAAAAGCATAATGAAAAAAAATAGGGTAATGGATAACAACGCAACATTGTATAAATACTTATATTAATGAACAACGTATAGTTCGTATTACAGAAATACGTGGTAGAATTCTAACGAAACTTGAACAGAATAAAAATCTAACAGTACAAGAAATATTAGAACTTTCAGAGAATCTTAAATCTGAGACGCGATATGGAAGAAATTGAAGAAAAAAATGAGCATACATACAATCTAAAGAAAAATATGGAAAGAGAAAAATTACTCCATGTTTCAGATGTGGAAGTTTATATCTCGGAGATGACTGTCCCTTTAAGTATTCAGAATATCGAAAAATAGGACATAAAAGTCACACTGTAAAACTAAATCATGGAAAAGTTCTGACAGAAAAAATTCGTACATAGGGTTGCGACGGAAAAAGTAATTACAGAATATCAAAGAAAATTTGTGTATGTGAAAATTAACAATATTTATGTAAAAATGTAACTAGACACTGGTAGTGATATCACAATAATAAACAAAGCCACATGGAAAGCAAACGGAAAACTATGTTAGAAAGAACTTCGAAAATCGCACGTGGCGTGTTGGGTAAGAAATTATCTTTTATTCGTGAAATGATTTCTAACGTTTCATTTCGTAACAAGTGTGTAAAAGCTAAGACTTATGTGTTAAAAATACTACAAACTTATTCGGTAGTGACTGGATGGAATTATTTGAGTTGTTGGATTTACCTATAAATATTGCAAAAATGTAAGTGGACAAGCTACCAGTTTTAATAAAACTGTTTTTTATTAAAACTGGTAGCTTGTCCACTTACATTTTTGCAATATTTATAGGTAAATCCAACAACCCAAATAAAAGGTGGAAAATTTAAAGGAAGAACTGAAAAATTTTTTCCGAATATTCTGTTGGATGGGTTGGGTTGGGTTGGGTCGGTGTCCCAAAGTCAAAGCGAAATTTCAAGTGAAAAAAACAGTCGCCTGTATTTAGACCGAAACGTAGTGTACCGTTCGCAGCATTGGATCAAGTCAACGAAGAATTAGACAGACTTGAAAAAAATCGATGTAATTGAAGAGATTGGCCATTCAAAATGAGCAGCACCAGCAGTGTATGCAAAGAAAAAAAATCGTGTGCTGATTTTTCGACAGGGTTAAACAAGGTTTAGAATCTCATAGCTATCCATTACCAAGTCCGGAGGAAATTTTTGCGAATTTAAACGGTGGAATTTCTTTTTTCGAAGCTGGTTTTTTCTGAAGCATATTTGCAAATCCAGGTTGAATGTTTAGACTTAATAACTATAAATACGTACAAGGGATTGTATAAGTTCAACCGACTTCCTTTTAGGATAAAAGTGGCTCCAGCTATATTTCAATAAGCTATGGGTACTATGTTTGCAGATTGTGATTTCACAGTTGCTTATCTAGATGATATATTAATTAAAAGTGTATCTAAGGAACAAACATATCGGGCATGTGAAAAGATTCTTTGAAAAAATACGAGAATACGGATTCAAACTCAGTGCAGAAATGTGCGAATTGTTTTGTTGCAGTTTTTTGTGTATATGTATTTACTAGTAAGCTAGTAAATATGAGCTGATTCATTTTATAGTTCACCAATAGAAGGGTTAACCAATCAGAAAGCTCAAAATATTCAATGCGACGTGTATAAAGGCAGCCATTTTTTTCGCCCAAATTGTCTGCACTGCCAACCTGATATCGAAGACTTAAAGAATTACAGATTACGGACTTCACTGGATTCCATATTCAGAGACTGCGGCAAACATGGTCAACAAAGTCAAGTATCTAGGACAAATCATTGACAAAAACGGTCGCCGAGGGTAAGTACAATTAAGAATATGCCTCATCCAACAAACGTTACTAAATTACAAACATTTCTAAGACTAGCAAACTATTATCAGATCTATATAACTAATATACAGAATTTCAGAGCTCCACTGAACAATTTGCTTAAAAAAGGTGTAAAGTGGAACTGGACTTATCAGTCCAGTTCCGCTTCAGAAGGCGTTTGAAGAATCCAAGAAAATACTAACGTCAGACTTATTAGCGCACCAAAAGCAGAAATCGTATTGGCTTCAGATGCTAGTGACTCTTGGGTAGGAGCGGTAATTCTACATAAATATGATGACAATAACATAAAAACAGTCGCACATGCTTCGCATTTCGACAGAAAAATCTACATCCAGCTAAAAAAAAGAGGTGTTAGCAATAATATTTGCAGTAATTTATACACGGGAGGAGTCTTTGTTTACAGACGGACCACCATCCTTTATTATCAATTTATGGTTCGAAAAAAGGAATTACTCTGCATACCGCGAATAGATTACAACGATGGGTTATCATCTTATTAAAATACGATTTCAAGATGGCATACCAACCTTTAAAAAAAATTAGAACATGCTGATCAAAATTGATACAAAAAAAATACTGATCCGTTTGAGGACACTGTTATTGCAGTATTAAAAGTTAAATAGAAATTAAAAAGATATTATTCAATTTAGTACGTGAACTATCAGTTACCCTGGAAGAAGTAAAAGTAAAAGCAGAGCAAGACATGTTTATTTAGAAAAAAAAAAAAACGACTAAAAGAAAGTAAGAATGATAAACGACTTTTTAAAAATGTAATCTAGATTTGAACGCTTACTCGCTATGTTCGCACAAAGATCAGTAATACCTATCAAAAGCGGATACTAAATGAATTTGATAGTGTACATCCAGGAATTTCAAGGATGAAATCTCTTATGAGAAACTATGTATACTGGATCAAAATGGATCAAGGCATTGAAAAATTAATGAAAACTTGTAGAGGTTGTGCAAAATCACTTACCACGAAATTACAATATTGGCCAAAGACAGATACTCCGTGATCAAGACTGCACATAGATTTTGCAGATTCGATAAATGGATGACATTATCTTGTGGTAGTGCATAGCTTTACAAAGTGTCCTGAAATTTGGAAATTCAAAAAAACAACTTCTATGGTTACGGTGAATTCTTTACATGAACAGTTTATAAGATATGGTATAATAGGATAGCGGTACAAAATTTACTGCAAACGAATTTAAACAATTTTGTAAAATGTACTCGATTGAACATGTTACTAAACCGCCATATCACCCTAGCTCAAACGGACAAGCTGAACGGCTTGTAGGTGCTTTTAAGAAAGCTTTTAAAAATGCACGTAATGAAAAAGTGAATGAAGAAGCACTACAAAAGATTTTGAGACTCTACCGGATAACGCCGAATCTCAATACACCGGCAGGAGTGTCACTGATGAAAAATTAAATCGGTGCTCGAAACGTTATTACCAGGTCAAAAAAAGACCAGAGTATATAAAACGGCGTAATAAGGTCACGAATTGAAAAATGGTATATATGGTGAAAGGAAAAAATGGGAACGCAAAAGGCATTGGAATCAGTTAAAGAAAAGGTTTGCTGAAGAAAAGCCTACAAGAAAGGAAGAAACTATGCAAGTACTGTATGAGATTTTTGACGTACCAACACCCCAAGAATTCGTTGAACGTACAAGTATGATTACCAGAAAACGGAAACGTACGGAAAAAATAGAGACTGACTAATAACGAAAGAAATACAAAGTTCAGAACGTGGAGAACTCTCCAGAAAGAGGAGGCAGTGAATATTAATAAATAAAATAAAATATTTACTAGTGAAAAAAATCTCAAAAGAGAGGAAGTTGTGGAGTGAATAAGACACCTTCGGCAAGACAAATGAACTAGGCAAGACGCCTTAAATAAAGAACTCAAAGTGAGTCTAAGAAAATCTGTTGGAGTCAGTCGAAGAGAATTTCTAATGACGTAATTGCGAGTAGCCTAAGCGAGACATAACATTATAACCTCTAGGAGTGAGTTATAACAGTTGCCCAGATCGATATATATCTGATGAAGACGAGAGAGCACAACGACCGAAACGTTTTGTTAACAGCAATAAATACGTGGACAATAGTCCGAATGTAAATAACGCAAATACTAATTCAGTTGGTTTGAAATCGGCTCCAGTGCACTGCACGAGATTAGTAATCTGTTGTTGATTGGTTCGAATTTCTATGCGTATCTTTACCGCTTACCTCCTTTGATGTCATATAATATATTCACCTTTGTAGAATTAGACTAAGTACAAGTAATCTACGGTGTGTGAGTAACAATTAAGATACAGGAACTTTAATTTCGCTTAAAAGGACCTAATTATGGGGGAAACATGGTGGTGTCTAATGTGTCATCAAATCCGAGATACTTTCATCTTTCTCCACTCTGTGCCAGTTGTCATTGTTCGAATCCACCTAGAAGCTATGATCCTGAACACTGATTCTGAAAGGAGACAGGTCATCGTCATCTAGAACTTTAGCGCTACACAATCGTTTTACACCGATTTCATCAGTATTTCTTTAAAAACAATCCAATTGCTGTAAATCAGTTGAAAGAAAATTCAGCGGAACTCACTAGTTGTGATAAACATCTGATTTTAGTTGCAACAGACAATGTGCTGATCTTGCAACCCATTGATAACACGGTCAGTTTTCAATAAGCGATCCATAAATATAGTCTTGTCGTAATCCATTGCGTTGAATCATAATTTCTGTTTCTGTTTATGAAATTTATCTTTAAAAAATAAAGTATAATTACATTTCATTTGCTTTCAACATTATTTACAATAGCTTTTTACCATATATCAGGCAGCTCTTCAATGAATTTTGAATTCCGCAGGTTTCGATGCGAAAATGTTTTCGATATCTTGAATCTGGTTAATAGGGGGTTAATAATATCATCATGAATACGTCATAATGTGTGAGCTATAGCAGAAAGGAATATGATCCTATTTTGGATTTCCCTCATTATGGGGACTATTATATCTATGGTATAATATCATTTAATTTCACGGATGGAATGGAAAAACAGTAAGAATAGGAACGACAAACATGCTTTGTTTTCAGAGAGAGTTTTATACCGCTAAGTGATACACAAAATTATATATAAATATTTACACGTATCCCACACAAAAGAAACTATAACACATGTATACTACACAAACAATGAGAAAATGACGAAGAGATAGAGGGAATTTGAGCTGCCAGAGTATTTTTCTGTGTTTCTGGAGAAGCCATGATTAGGATTCCTGACGGGGTTCGCGCGGATCGGATTAATTTCTATGTTCCTAACGAGGACATAACCTGCAAACAGGAAATGGTGAGTCATGGATTTTTCTCTAAACTGAGGACTGCGAGCCGGAAATAATTTTTATATCTGGTGAAGATATATTCCCAAAGGAAAACGACGCTACGGAGAGAGATTTATCCTGGGCCTGAACTGGAAAAAGACGCAAACACTAGGCTTGACTCCTGGCAGCTGACTAATGGATTGACCACTTTCATCACTCTATGAAGTGACGCCAGTAAGGAGCCATCACGTTACCCATGTGATTTCATCTCAACCAAAGTGAGATAATCGCTTCTTGCTTCCCCACATAGTTTTCATTAGCGAAAGTTTTATCCATTAAAGCATGTTGAAGCGATTTAAAAAGGTAATAATCGGTTGGTACAGTCAGGTGAATTTAGCGGGTAAAGTAGAACAGACCAACCGAGTTCCAAATTGTTTTCTTGTCATATTCTTGTCGCAGTACAACATTTCCTTTTAATCTACAGTGTACATTGCCACTGTTGTGCAAAAACTAAGGTATGTTTGTGTAGTCCAAATTTATTTTAATTGCCACATATGATTAGTAGTTAGGATGATACATTCGCCATTACAATTGATTTCCAAAACGGAAATTACAACGAATAAATTAATATTTACTACATTTCGTCATTTACTAAACACTTGTGTGTGTGTGGGGGGGGAGTGATCAATCTATGGTGTTTATTGTTTATTCGGAGACTCCTCGTGGAGTCTGTAGCCGCAACCACAGTAAATTATGTTATTGCAGGATCGGTAGCAAGTGGATTTTTGAAGAGTCTAGTTAACAGCCTGACATTTTTGTTAGAAAGCCTTACATAATTAAAGGACACAAATTGCCTTATTATTTATTCATAACTAGCGGGAAACATGGTGTTATGAAATACAGTACTCTCTGGAATAGACGTTGTCATGTCAACAGATAATAACTTGACTGGCATTCACTGTGACGTACTGCTTACATACAATACTACATCTTCCTGAAGCGAAATGGCCTCATGCCCTTCGTTGATCTTTGAATTCTAATTATTCTTGGGAATCTAAACTATCTTTCTTGGTGTGTATCTTGATTTCTTCTTATAGCAGACCTAGGTCTGAGTTTATTTTCCCCTTCCAACTCCTCGTTAAATTTCTGGTCATTAACATCCATAGATTGTTCACTTTCATTACTGGGTTCATTAGTTAATCCCCCCCCCACACACTTCATGTTCTTCAGATTCTTTATCCATTTCTATATCTTCGGATTCCTTTCTGCTTTTGAATTGATCCGCATGGACCAGTACATTTTGTCCATTTTTCGTTAGTATTGCTGTTTTGTGTCCTTTCTGTACCACAAAGTTTGCCTTCTCTGGATTAGATTCTTTGTCTTTTTTATACCATACACTTTCACTTGTTGAAAATGACATTGTTATGGGAGCTCTAATTTGTTGACTCATTACTCGGAAGGACTTTGTAATCTGCCGGCATATGGAATTGTCCAATAGATTAACAGTAATCTTGGTAAGTAACTCTATATTATCATTCGATGGGGAAAATGATTTTCGCCCCATTTTCATAGTCTGCACCATTCTTTCTGCGATTCCATTCGATTGTGGGTGGTAAGGTGATGTTTTATACGGGACGCATCTCATACGCTTTAGCCATGGGCACAACATTTTCTCGCACAATACCGGCTCGTTATCTGAGACCAAATTTTAAAGTACCCTATTTCTTGAAAATATTGTTTTTAATATTTGTTTTAAAGTGGTGGCTTTTCTGTCGGAAATTACTTCGAGCCATCTTGACCATGAGTGAACTAAAATTTAAAATAGCCCTATGCCTTTAATATGGTGATGATCCATGTGTACCCGAGCCCAAGATTCTTTTTCTTTAGACCTCCAGTGAATTTATTTTGTCGAAAGTTTTTTTTTTATTTCAGCACATTCTGGACATCTTTTTACATAGTCTTCTACATCTTGAGAATATTCTGGCCACTACGCTTGTAATTTTAATCTCAGTTGTGTCGTTGTTATACCACAATGTACATCGTCATATACACCTTTTAGCACTTCTTTTCTTAAACTTTGTGGGGGTATTGTAATATTTTCGTTGCATTATACACCTTTCTCTACAATTAACTTATGCCTTCATTCTTTGTAAGGTCGTTCTACCATTGGACAATTGCTCCATGTGTTTCTTTTTATTCTGTCTGAAATTTTACTTAACACTGGATATTGTATGGTTTTCATTCTGAGACAATTTAGGGGTAACACGTCCGTTTCAACCTAGTGCAGTATTTTATTTTCTGAATTTTCAGATGTTTCTAAATTTTACTGTCAAAATTTAGTTTGGATAGTACATCATCACGTGGAACAGTGTTCCATTTTACGTATAGAATGTCGAAAAGGGCTATGAGCTTTATAGCTCATCTTACCCCACGTTTGGTTCTCTCCTCACGACCTCTTTCCAGTCCTCGATTGTTTTGTCGGACTTTTTCCAACGCTTCTGCATTTACTGTTGTTGGGCGAAGCTGTAGGTCCGTGTTGTTAGTGGGGGACACCTTAGACATATGTCCCGCGGCATCACAGGACCAGCAGTCGGGTACTTCTAAAAACGCTTACAAGACATTGTCACTTGTAGGATTATATCTCTTGTGGTAATGCCTGTTTTACTCCTTACTGACGCAGACTCCTTCACCTGTCCATATTCCATGAAGAATGATCCCACAAGGCCCTCTTCTACATACATGGGATTTTGATCCTTCGGGTGTCCATAAACTCAGTTTGCATCCTCACCAACTTGGTGGTAAGGATGCGTCCCGCTAGTGCTTTTTCCTCCCGTTCTGATGTCAACAGGATGTCCCACGTTGCGTTTGACCTCCATGCCAACACCTTCACTATAATGTTCAGGTATTTCAGTGCTTCATCCATTTCTTTCATGCTGAAACCCACCAACTTCGTGATATTTACATCAGATGTCATCAGAGAAATTGTCCTTTTCAAAATCACCTCCCATGCCGACGGATTGGTCAGAAGTTAATTTCCTGAAATGTATTCCTGGTACTTTTGCACGTACCGCTACGTAATATTCAGGTCCTTTCTTTTTGGGTCTGCCTGCCGCCCACGCTGAATTGCTGGTTGATCCAGCTGCTGAGACAAATTTTGGCCGGCGGTACACACAAAAACAAATAGCTCGCAAAATAAAACATCCAAATAAAGTTTGATCTAAGGAAGAAAGGCAAACAAAATAACATGAAAATAAAATACAAATGAAAAAAAAAATACAAAAGAATTAAAATAAAGAATAAAAAATGGGTTTACAGAAAAGAAAAATAAAGAAAAAGAAAAAAAAGAACATTTTTAACGTAAAAAAAAACAAGAATAAGAAACACCTGAACTGAAAGTGCACACACACTTTCACTACAATAGTTCACGCCTGTCCGAGCCTAACTCAATCGTGTACATACTGTGTCGTTCTAGAGTCACGTCTAGACTGGGTTGTTCTTCCAGGTCAGCAGATGGTAGCTCGACTGGCATTCGTTGTGGCGTACTGAGCCGTCTCTCATTTACATACAATACTACAAGTGGATTTATGCATTTTTTTTTTATAAACATTACTGCTAATTTTTCCGTATATTCTTCAACATGATGCTCTATAGGGTCACAGAAGACCTTAATGATAAAGATGCTAAAGAAAGTATATACATTCGTTAGCGAACTGATAGCAACCTGTTCAATCTAAAGGGGTTTAAAGGGTCACCCCAAAACAATGAACTTGTGAACGTGTCTTCGCCACCCTTGCTTCTGCTGTTCACACAGAAACAGCCCTGCAGAGTATAACCTCATTCTTAGCAGAGGCCGTAAAGCCCTTCAGGCGCGAAGTCAGCTTGAATTTTGAATTCTTTGAAGAATATTCTTCGTTAGCTTGCGTCTCAGGAAGAATACCACCTTCTACACCTTATCATCACCAAGGTGAAGACAGTACACAAATACAACTCCCAGAGATGCATTATTTCATTACATGCCAAGATCGATAAAGAGATCGACAGTAGATTGGTGAAAGCAATCTATGCATTTCGGAGATTCTATAAATGTGTCAGGAACAATAAACGCCAAAAAACATCCACTAAGCTCAGTGTGTACAGAATACTAACCACATTTTTGTACGGCTCCAAATTTTGGGTTACTTATCATCACCACCTGTGACTTCTTGAATATTTCTACAAGGGGTAGACATCCCCAACATCTATTGGGATGTCTTAATTACTTCATTTTTAACATTGAAGTCCTAAAACAGCCTGAGGTCACTAGCATTGAAGTTATGTTGTTGAAGACGTAGCTACGCTGGGCAGGGCATGTTTCCAGGATGAACGACAATCACCTAGTACAGGATTGTGCTGTATGATTAACCCCTTAATTGACACAGTGACAGGGGTCTCCAAAAGTGTTACAAAGACTCTCTGAAGTAATCCCTCACTCCTAGCCACATCGGCTATCGTCAGTGATCTGACCTAGTCACAATCCGGGAGACTTTGTGACTCACTGTCCATCGAGCCGTCTTACCTGATGGACAAGAAGTAAAAGAAAACAAAAATATCACCCATATTATCATAGCACTGGCCCCGAACCAAACCTTTCCCGGTGGCTGCAGGATCTGCTTTTTCAACATTGGGGAGGTCAGGCACCAGAGAACCTGCAGCAAACATAGACTGCTCCTTTTCTAGATCTTCGTTCGTGAAAGCAAGCAAACTCAAGAAGAAGGGGAAATCAATACAAACTGCCCCATGCCGAGTTTGGTTTCATTCTCTGTTAACCGTTACACCGGTTCAGACCTTTACAGCTAAGACTCGCTATGCCACCTACACTAAGACAAATTATCTCCATTCCTTTCGTAGTCCATTAATAAGAAGGAAGTTCTATTCAGACAGCTTCTTTCCAAGAACCGCTACTTTGTGGAACAGACTCAGGAGAGGATGCTTCTGCGATCGCTACTATCTTAACCTCTTCAAGTGTGGGTTAACTGTTATCTTTCCTACATTTCCTCACAATCTTCACTTCTTACCCATTCCTTTTACGTTCATACAATAACCTCATTCAATAAACCTCTATCTTGAGTGGCTCTTGGGACTTGTAGTGGATGAAAAATTAATAAAAAAAATAAATAAAAATTAAATGTAGATGCAAATCTTCCAGCATTAATCAAGTCGTCTATTCCTCTGAGAATTAACCTTAAGGGCTGACCTGATCAGAAGGAAGATAAAAACATATCCATTGTGCCCACAACAGCAACCCCCGGACCAAAACTTCTCCAGCAAGATCGACTTTTCCCAAATTAGACTGGTCAGCCACCAAAAGCTTCTTTCCTAAATCTACTTTCGCAAAGCCAAGAATAGAAAGTGAGCAAAAATCAATACAAACTCGAACTTCGAACTCTGGTTGCCGATTCAATTCTCCTTGCTATTAACCATTCAGCCATCTGCACCACAGTAGACAGAATATCTTCCAAAACACATAAGATGTCAAAATTACACTTAAAGCGAATTAATCAAGTCTGCCATTTTTTTCATCTACACCTTCAATTCTTTACTAAATTTCTGTCGGCTGCAAACATTTAAATTGTTCCACTGGAAATTCCTACAAGTCGATCGATAAATATTAGCTTGTACAGCTTTAATTTACTGTTACTAAATTCGACTTCAGCTGTTTGGGGGATCAATTTTCCCATTCATCCAGTCAAAGGAACTTCGATCCGGTGAAAGAAATCTACGGAAAGCCGGAAATGCTATTAACTTATTGGCTAAAAAAAAAGTATCACGTATAAATTTACTTTCATTGTTTTCTGACATTTTATAATTTTATTTATCTGACCTTAGAGACTATTTAAAATGATGAGTGGGAGAGACAGAAAAAAGGAGATAGAAGTTAGAAATGGAAAATAAAAACAAGTGAAAAAGGAGATAGATAGTAAATATTAAACAATTTTCTAAAGATCATTTTTCTACCGTTGTTTCGATAAATAATTGCACACAAAAAGCACAGACACACACTTCTGCTTGGAAAAACCATTACAACCAAGTAAGGACCGTTACACTATTTAAGGGCACAGTTTTCTTTAATCAGAATATCGATTTCTAGATTTCTCTCACTCTCTCTCTGTATATATATATATATATATATATATATATATATATATATATATATATATATATATATATATATATATATATATATATATATATATATATATATATTTAAGTTACGAAGAACTTGGTAATCCGTATGGGTAATCCCAAAGAGGATGAAATCCTGAGAGCTCAATGTAAATCCAGAGCTAATATTTAAAAGCAAACAGACCACTTTAAGTTACCATTATAATAATTTATTTCACCAGAACCCTTTTAAAGGACGCCGGATCATCAGATAGCACTTCCAAAAATGAAATGAAACGAAAGATGAAATTAAAATTGATGGGTAGTGTAAGTTTTTGTAATTTAACAGAGAGTGTAAAAGGGGTAGTTAAAGAGACATGGTAGAGTATAGGGAGGGATTAATTTCATATCTCTCTCAAGCATACTTTGTATTGGGGGAGGAGGAGTGACCAGACCATGACCTATTTTATATATATAGCTTAGTCACCTTTACGTTGAAGCATCGTTTCTCGTACGATTACCGAAGTTAAGCAACGGTCAGTACCAAAATGTGTGACTGCTTGGGACTACCAGGTGCTGGCAGTTTAATGGATAATAGCTTGAAATTCTTAATTGGATAGCCTTGTTCCTATTCCCGTTCTGTTCGTTATATTCACTTACACGAATGAATCCATCTCTTTCCACCAGCTATGGGTTAATTTTAGGACTTGTAAAATTAAACCATTGTCATGTAAAGTAAATCAGAATTGCGTAGATTAGTTATTCCAAAATTTGCTTGAGGATGAAACAGAGCTGGTTTCTTAGCTTCTATTTTTGAAACATGAGATGTCTTATGTAGCTATGGAATCATATTTTTTTTAAAATAAATTATATATATATATATATATATATATATATATATATATATATATATATATATATATATATATATATATATATATATATAATGCTAAACAGGGCAGGAAAAAAGTTGATGCAATCAAGTTGCAGAAGAGATCAGTCGCCATACAAGTGCTGCCTGGTTGGCAATGTTCGTTACTACACATTCAACTTAAATACTATTGTCAGTCTGGAATAAAAGTGATTTGGACTTGCAAAACGAAATACCTACTTGATATAAAAAGAGAGACACAATAAAAAGTAGAAAAATACACATACACATTATCTTATGGACAAAAAGAAACGCGATAACATCGGGAAAACATCACTGTAACAGTAAAAGACAAATTGAATCGTTGCTATGACACTACAAACATTCAACGAATTTCCTTGTCAGTTTCTTTTTCGAGATGTAATTTTTCTGGTCCCACATAAAAGGCAGATGTCCAGTCAGAATAATGAACCCTAACCCAATGACCTTTTCTCATCCTGCGCCATTGTTTGACAAAAAAAGATCCTTTCGACAGCTGTCCGTTACAGGACCAACTTTTTCCTTCGATTTTTGGTCATTTTTCTGAACGTTCCTTAGATATTGTTGGCGGCTGGCGGATGCGTACGTTACATTTCAATCCCAGCAACAGAGCTTGCAGTCATAAGTCACCGAAACCTCTTACTACGTCATGACTCCAAACCTATGTGTAGCTCAGTGATTAGAGCAAAGTGTTGAAGATGGAGAGGTCGAATGTTTATTCTTCAATGTCAGGACATTTCGATGTTTTTCGCTGTTGCTAATTTTACCATTTAATACTAAAATGTGTAAAACAGTCAAATGTAAGTTTCTCGCTCAATGAGCCTGTTAAAGTGTATGCTGTAGATTGCACGTTAAGTGTACATATAGGTGGCATAATGGAAATTAATATTGTTTTACTAAATTGTAATGTTAGGTGAGTGCAAAAATTTAAAACAAACAAAAACGTTTCTTTTTTTATGTTTATTCAGTTTCTAGTATTTTTTGAAAAGAGAATTACAGGGAACTTTTGCACGCACACAATAGAATACTTCGATCTGTAGCATCGTAATGCTAATGATAATATTAGCCGTTTCTTTATAAGGAAACATTCAGCGTTCATTGATCAAACACAAGTGCTACTGTCTGTTGAAATTTATAAAATCTTTCTATTAAAACAATTTTTCAGGAAAACATATTTCTCAAAACCAGTTGCTGTTATTGCCCTTTCCAGTATTGAATGGGGTTTCCTTCCTAACTTTTTGTTTAAAGTAGTGTAGAACGTCTACATCTTGATTAGGTAGTTATTTTCTATCCAAGTTACATGCTCTATCCATTTTATTTGATGCTGCTGTTGAAATGACATCGTTTCTGTTATTCGTTCTTTGTGATTCTGTAGCGCCAGTCCACGAGATTCGGAGAAGAATGTTTCTTACTAAGAACTACAGGTTTCATTCGTCAGAAACCACTTTAATATTTTATCTGGGAGAGTGGCTGTATACAGTTGATGGTTTTGATATTTCTGAACAGGTTCGGCCCCATGCATGACACCTATATGAAAGTTTCGATCCGGTGAAACTATTTAAGAACAAGGCTCGAGTTTTTTTATGTTAGTTGCGGTGTTGACTAAAAGTACCCCAAACAGAGCGGCTTTAATGTTCATTATCTCCTATATTCAACTAGCAGGCTTCGCTCGCTCGCTATCGCTTCGCAAAGTAAGATATATTCACTACTTGAAATCTTTGAAACAAAAATTTTAAATGAACATTTCATTCATAAATTGGCTTGTTATAGTTAAGGAAAGTTTTACAAATAGATGCCAACTTGTCGAAAGCTAAGTAAAATGCAGATTTCAAACACTTTTCTACACTATATAAGACAATATTCTTAAACAGAACTATTTTTGATATGAAAATCAAAATAATCCTTGAATAAAAGAACAGTAATGAAGGACATTAATTAATGAAATAAACTTTTTAGAAAACAATATGCAAATTAGCTAAACCTGAAGAGTGATATTTCCTAGAAGTAGATAATATATAATGCATATATTGAATCTTTAGCCTGTAAATTACTATAATGTAGAGCTTTGGCGTTTTAAGCTCAGAATTCATAGGAGAATTGATCTCCAATTTCGCATTTATTCCGATAGATTTACCACAGATTTTTTTACTTAATTAGACATGTTTCTCTAACTTTTCAAATGTTGAATGTATCACTAAATCTAATTTCTATTTTCCCATCTTTACACCATATTAATTTTATCTTATAAATTGTTCCCTGTTCTGTCTCTCATGAAATAAAAATAATTGTTTGTACGGAAAATAAGGATCTACGTACATCAAATCGTCTTTAAATTAAGTGACAGCAGGAGAATTAGCGTTGAACTTCCAAAAGGTAAGCTTAAACATTAATTCAATACTTAAATGCAGTGATCAATTTTGAGTTCTTCTGTAGTTTATTGAAGCCTATCGCATCTACCCCTCCCTAGCTATTGTGATGGTGGTCAAACCAAGAGTCCTCCACAAGAGCTAGCTTAAAATTTTAGGCTAGTTGCAATTTTGGATACAAAAAGAAAATAATAGTTACTCTCCTTGAACCATGAAATCAATGATAATGGCTAGTATAATATATTAACCACGCTTAATCTGGCAACCCTGAATCTGAGCTCAACGAAAATCGTTCCCTGCGCCTAACTTTTCTAGGGTTTTTGAATGAGCTATGAATAATTGAAATCGAACCAGTGGGATCAGAGAAGTTTCTTAGACACACACGCACAATCACACACACATATACTGTACTTTATACATAAGACTTGTTATAATTGATCCATATACCGATATATTTCAAGTGTATAGTATTTTTTAATCCCACATCCTAAATTCTTATGATGAATTCAGGGTACGTGCCATCACTGCTTTCATTCGAAACTCTAATCGACCGTGAATTGGTTAAGCATTTCACCTTGTAGTGTCAACTTTAAGATAAACAATATAACTTTCGCTTCTCTAGTTCAACTGCCGATATATTAACAATTATTGCTGAATCTATCAAGCTTTAGATAAGAATGGTGAAGCTCGGGCTGTTACTTTGGATACGTCGAAGGCATTTGACAGGGTTTGGCATACTGGTCTTTTACACAAGTTGAAAGGTGATAGTATTTTTGAAAGAATTTTTCCATTGATTCAGATCAAATCGCGAAATTAAAGTTGTCTTTAATGGCCACTCTTCTAAATCTTTTTGCATTAATGCAGGCATCCCACTTGGCTCTATCCTTAGACCTACATCATCAACAATCTTCCTGGTGGCATCATTTTTCAACTCGGTATCCATGCTGATGAATGGGCACGTGGCCGATTGGTTAGAACGTTTGCATTCTGACCATAAGACCTGGGTTCAAATCTCACCTTAGTCGATTTATCAGGAAGGAGAACTGGAGGGGTCGATCCCAGCAGCACGTTTGGAAAGAAAACCATACCACGGGTTGACCAAGTTTTGTGAGTGAAATTGGGTAGACGGAACCCTTGGGGGCCGACGATAGCTGTGCAAGCACGAAGTCATCATGGTCGAGGTTGGGCTCTGTGGGTGTTGAATAAACACAAATGCACCTGAGAAAGCGTCTGCAATAGGGATTGGCTAGCCGCCCTAGTAGACGGGTATCCTCGAATACGAGTGGCCAGCTATGCATCTGATGACACAACTATTTAAGACTGTCTTAATAATAAGTCTGATTGGCTCGATAAGATCAAATTGACAGAAAATTTAAAAAAAATGACCTACAATCTGTTGTTAACTGAAACAAAGATGGGCTTATTAATTTTAACTCTTCCAAAACGAACCTGCTTTTTAGTAATCGACTGAGAGAAAACTTTCTGCTTTCAATGCTAACCTCAAGCAGAGTGACTCATTGTGCTTTCTCGGGCTAAAGTTTTCCGCTGACATGAAGTGAAAAGATTATATTGAATCAGTTGATAGGTCTGTTGCTGGGAAAATTGATTCACTGCGTCTTGCTAGACAAGCTTTCTCTCCCGAATCTATTTTACATATAAGTGTACCATTAGTCCGTGCTTTGAATATTACTGCCACATATGGTCTGGTTCTCCTGTTATATATTTAGAAATACTCGATAAAATCCAAAGAAGAATCTACGATATCATGAGTCCTGATCTGGCAACTCGGTTTCAGTCATTTCCCTACTGCCAAAAATGTAGCTTTCCTGTTCCTGTTCTATAAATACTTTTATAGTAATTGTTTTGATGAACTTTGCTCTGTGATAGACTTTATGAATTTAAGCGCAGTACTAGATTGAAGTCAAGGTTTCATCATTATACAGTTGAAATGTCTAGATGTAGCCGTAAGTTTTATGCTAATAGTTTCTTTGCTCGCATTTCTCGCTTGCGGAACGTTGCAGCTCCTGGGCACATAAATGTGCATTTAGTATGTCGTTATGTTTTAAAAAAATCTGTATGGAATAATACGCCAATGATCCCACCACCGCACCACATTGCCTTTCTTCCATGGGACTCAGTTGCGAAGATTTATCCTTGTCAATCCATCGCCTTTTGCGTTGAACATGATCGTATGTAAACCATTTTCAAAGCTTCGTTCGTTGTAGAATTTTGCTCAAAAAGATATCGAAGAACTGCCTGATAAGTGGTGGCAAATCTTTTCAAAAAATGGTGAATATAAAATTGAATAAAATGTACTTTATTTTCTGAAGAATAAAGTTGTTAAACAAAACAGAAAATATTTATGACTGATTATATAATTCTAAAGAAACGGGGGGAAGAGAGAGAGAGAGAGAGAGAGAGAGAGAGAGAGAGAGAGAGAGAGAGGTGGGGGAGAATGAGAAAGAGGTTGAATGACTGACATCGAACGTAGAGTGAAGGAAATTATTAAGTTTGGGAATCTATTTAGTTAGCTAGATATATTTTTCTTACAATGATGTTCACCCTGTACAGGGCCCAAGAGCCACTTGAGGCAGAGAGTTAAAGAGTAAGAGACACAGTTTATGGGGGATATGTGGGGAAGATAACGATAAACTCTCGACTTGGACTGGTTAAGATTGTAGCGATTGGGGGAGTATCCACTTGGGAGTCGTTTCCACAAAACAGTGATACGTGATAAGCTGCTGCTCACGTGGAACTTACTTCTCACGACTGGAAAACGGAGAGAATGAGGGTGCTTCGCTACAAGGTGTGTGGCATGTCGAGTCTTAGCCGTGATGGTCAGAACTAGATGAACTAAGGAATATAGTTCGCCTAAAGATGAAATACCGATATAGCAGGTGGGGGTGCTTGCGATGTTGCATCTGTGGCAAAGGTGTTGTAGAACGGAAAATAATACGTCCCTCGCAAGGACGCGGAGATGCTTATGGACGCTATCAAGACTGGAAGGTAAAGATTGGACAGCTGCCGCTCATATATGACAGGAGTACTCAATTTTCGACCTGTTTTGGTTGTTGTAAAGGTAGAGGATAGCAGGAGGAGTCAGGTACTTACTGGAGCGGCACAGGAAACCGACCATTTTTCCACCATCTTTACTGATGGATCGTATGTGCGAGTTCCACTTGAGGTCTTGGTTGACTTAAGTTCTAATAGCCGCACAATGCACAGGGCCTCCCTGAAAGGACACCCGTTCATCACGATCGGTGAAAATTCATGATCTGCTCTTTGATGATGGAATGTCACTAGTTTTATTTTCGAGGCATTGAAAGTGACCAGCCAGTTTTATGCCACTCGGCTGCAGTGGAGGATCTATTATGAAACTAATGAAGCTTAGGCTTCAGAATCCCTAGTCCCAGAGAAGCCCACGAAGCATTTGTAAAGAATGAATTTTTCAACAAAATCGATGTTTTTTTAAAAAGTGTTATTAAATTAATCATAAGCCAATAAGTAGAAGTAGCTAATGTTGACCTCTCATACCTATTAAATATGGTCTCAAAATTCCCCTGTAACTGGTCAAATTTCAATATTTTCTTGCAGTGCTCGAACCCCCAGCTATATGGGCTCGTCGAGCTCACCAAAATCTATTCATAGCCTACATTTTGGTAAGTGGATTCTCAAATCTATTATTGTTGGTTGTGAAGGGGCTACGATATATGTTCAAGCTTCATGACCACAAAAATGTAGGTCCGCCACTGCTGAGCTGTTAAAGCTAGCTCAGAGGAGAGATCTGTTGCCAAGCTCTGGTCATCTATAGTTTTGGAGGTGCACCTATATATTTGTATCATCAGCATAGATATTCACAAAGAAAGAAAGAGTCCAATGGCGGATGAAACAAAGACATGTATAAAATAGAGATAAAAAGAAGATACAGGAAGAAAATAGAAAGAAAGAAAGAAAGAAAGAAAGAAAGAAAGAAAGAAAGAAAGAGAAGAAGGTGAGTCTGATAAGATCGATGAATAAAAGATCTTTAGGAAAAATACAAAAACAAATTGAATAAGGGTACAAAAACTGAAGCCCGAAGGAAAATTGATAGATATAAAGAGGAAAGCAGATTAATAATAAAAGTTGACTGGTGGGGTGGGGCGAGAAAATGAAATTTTATTTGCCTTCTTTATTGATCAACAATTACCCAATGATTATTAGTGTCGTCGCTGTTCACACAAATTAGCTGGGCACACAAGAAGACGACGGCCAGTCCCTGTCCCCGGAGGGCCGGCCGAGTCTCATCTGTCCACCACGTGTTGCCGTTCACACGTGGCTGGACTGTGTGAGAACGAGCAGGATATTTAAACAAAAGAAACTGACCCTAGAAATCTTATATCGAGGGAGGGAGGAAGGGAGAGAGACAGAGAGAGAGAGAGAGAGAGAGAGAGAGAGAGAGAGAGAGAGAGAGAGAGAGCGAGAGCGAGCGTGTGTGTGTAAAGCGTAGTATAAGAAGTATAGATAATTTAAAAGGGGAGGTAAACGAGGTGCAAGAGAAAAACACAGAATCGATGAGGAAGGAAAGCGAAAAAGACACTTTATATTTATATATAGAGAGAGAGTGAAAGAGAGAGGGAGAAGGAGAAGAAAAGATAAAGTTGAGAGAGAGAGAGAGAGAGAGAGAGAGAGGAAGAGGAAGGTAAGAAAGGAAAAAGAAATGTGAGGGGGAAAGACATTGAAGACGACTAATAATTGAGGATTAAGGGAGAGAACTCTCTTTCTCTCTGTGTATAACTTCAACAATTATTTTGGTGGATACCCGTGTTTAAAATAGACACACCATTTTTTTTATTTTAAACAATGTGTATTACGTCTGGGCATTCAAGAAATCTGAAAGAAAATGTGCTTTACGCCTCCCCTTGGAAGAAAAACAACTGTTTGAATTGTGCTCGGCTCGGCTCGGCTACAGAGAGCGTCACAGCCCGGTATGGTTCTGGTTTCCCTTTTAGGAAATACACACTTTCTGCTTCAGATTTTTCTCGAAATGCCATATCTGCTCAGCTTCATAAACAAATCAATTTCTAAAAAATTAATGAATTTATTTTTAATCCGACATTATTTTTGGTGGATAACCGTTTTAAAATAGCACGTTTTTAATAACGTTTGCTCATATATATAATAATTTATACTGATGTCTGCTGATATATATTTTTTTTCTCGTTACTTTAAACGCTATATATAGTGAATACACGTATTTAAATAAAATCCCGTATTCTTCAATGTAAATCTATGTCTTGTCTGACCTCTGGTTACGACAACAAGTGTTCATCCCTTCCAGAATACATATTTTTTATATTAAGATTCTTGAATGCACAGGCCATAGACATAGATTTATAATATTTAAAAAAAACAGGGTTGTTTACAAAAACACGTGTATACACTAAATATAACGTTTAAAGTAATAACAAATAATGCCGGATTATAAATAAAATCCATTAATTCCTTTTGTATATATATATATATATATATATATATATATATATATATATATATATAATTATGAAAGTGAAACTATATTTTTTTCATTATATATATATATATATATATATATATATATATATATATATATATATATGTATGTATGCTATATTTATGAGTAAAAGTTCTCGATATCAGAGTGTCTGTAAATATAAAATTGGACACTGAGGTCAACACCAAGCGGCGATAGTCGTTTTCTTGCTTCAACGCAATCTGGCCTGAAGATTGTGTTGAAGCTTGAAACAACCGAATATCAACGCTTTGTTCTGGTCTCAGTGTCCACTTATATATATATATATATATATATATATATATATATATATATATATATATATATATATATATATAGAGAGAGAGAGAGAGAGAGAGAGAGAGAGAGAGCGAGAGAGAGGGGGGAGATAGAGAGGAACTTTCTTTTTACAGGAAAACGTCGGCGAAATAAAAATGGTACATTAACTTTAATCGAAAAATTATTCTAATATTGATTATTTCAGCAAGAACGTTTCGGTCGTGCATGGTCCGGCTATCTTCAGGTGTCTGTTGGTCTCATATCCAGTTGTGACCATGTTTCTATTAGTTTATTCTTGCGACTCTTTTATCTTCATTTGTATTTTTTGCTCGTTGCTGTCGAACGAAACTATCTGAATTTTCGATATTGTTCATAGTGCTTCAACTCAGGCAACATTTAACCAGCCCTCATATACTTTAGGCTACCGTTTCGAATGGCATCAACTTGTGCACTTTTAGTGGTTTAAATCTAACGTCAGATAGGATGTCATTCGCTTTTAAGAAATGAAAAACAATAGAAATGATGTGCAAAATAGTAGTCTGGTCACCGCTTGTGAAGACATTCAGGAAACAGGTTCATATATATTAAATTGAAGAATAGTTTATTTAATGCCGAAATATTTTTTTTCCAAAAAATCTATTTCTGGTAATATTTTTTCCTTCAAAAATATATTTCTGGTAAGAATTTTTCATTCGCTGTTAATTTAAAAAAATAAAAATTTATTGTTGGTAATATTTTTTGGAAAAAATGTATTGCTGGTAATAATTTTTTACAAAGTATTTCTGGTAATAAAACCTATTTTTAGACTTTCATAGTGTTTTGACCCGAGTTTGGGGGTTAACTATTTGTCCATAGCTGGGACCATAACAGGTGCTACCGTCTCCGGTCAGGGTGGACTTAGAAACACCACCAATTAAGAGGTGGTTCCACGCTCCTCAAAATCTGATCAGAGGCCTTGCTGTTGGACGTAGTTATATCGTCTTACACAGAACGCGAATGTAGTTTATTGTCATACCCAGGACGGTAGATTGAAGAAATTTAAAGAAGCCTCGTATTTCTGGTCTATAGGCTACAATTTTGAAACAATTTTATTGACCTGATCATCGAGGAAACATAACTGGTCTCAAAATTACGACCAGAACGATGAACGACCTAAACGATGTTTTGCTACAAGGAAACAATTTTAATTCAGTGACTTATGGCGATATGAATCCCGAAACGCCCTGGTTTTAAAGCTTCACTCTCCCTACAAACAAAGAAGTAAAAGTTCAATTCTGGAAGTAAATCACTTTAGTATAATCTAGTAATTTATTGTGGTAAAAAAATTGACTTCCGAAATCCTATCGCAAGACACAATACTGTAATAAACCTTAGTTTGAAATTAAAGTTTGTGTAGTAAGAAGGCAAATAATTTCGTTACTTAAAAAAACCTAAAACTCAAATTCACAAACTAACGCTTTATTCCGTGGGACAATTCTGTGTGGAGGACATAGAACCTTAAATCTAACCAGCCTGCTGATGAGTGCTCCTACTGCTTAACTACATTCACTGAAGCTTCTCTTTTGTTACGGCTGTAGCTACTGCTGTTGAAGACCTGATGTTATTTGCCTTTCTTTTCATTATATCGTATTTATTTCTATGCTAGGCCTACTAAAGATTTCTCCATAGTCTAGCATATGGGTCTAACTCACAAGCGTTCTTCCTTGTCCAGTATTTTCACTTCATTCCACAGCGGCTGATGACTACCTTTTTCCCTCCATACATGATTAGCCATGCCTGATTTCATTGTCTCTCTCCACACAAAGGCTTTTAGATTTTCCTCTAGCCTTACTTTTAGGAGGCGGCTTTTTTCACGTTTGTATTATTTGCTACAACTGCAAGGAGTGGTGTACACACAGTTCTTGGTCATGTTCTCTCTCGTATTGGGCTTATTTCTCCATAGATCGGAGTTGCTTCTGAATATTGTCCTGATGTTATATGGACTACAGGTCTTCTGAATCTTTTCTGATAAACCCTTGACGTAAGGCAGACAGACATTGGCAATTTTTTCGTCCTCTTCTTTGACCTTTCTCTTTTTCGCTGATGTTATGTTTGCAGGATAGTTGTTATTCAGAAGGATACACCTAGTACTGATCATTTCCTGCTGGTCTGGATCGCTACTTATGATTTTTGCACCTTGTTGTAGGCAACGGACGATTCCTTTCTTCACGCCTATAGGTGGTGGGAATTGAAGTTGAGGTATTGTCCAGTGAAGATTGGCTTGTGATATACGGATGTCATGAACCCATTTTCTGTGTGGCAAACGTACTCGCAAATTAAACGCCAAAAGGACTTTTTTTCTCTTGACATCACTTCCCGCTATTTTTTTCTCTTGACATACTTTCCCGCTAATTTTTATTGAATTAAATATTTTTAGAATTTTAATAAAACCTAAACATATGAAACTGGATATATAATTATTTTTTCTTGAGTATTGCAAAAAATAAATAAAAAAATAAAAACTATTTATTAGATTATTTATTTACAAAAATAATTTCATATTTGTAACGTTATAAAAAAACTGTGAATCAACTATATTACAATATTTATTAAACCTGTTGACATTTTTTTCAACCCAAATGTTGTTGGGCATTCGGCACATGTTTCTGGGCTATTTTTTCACACTGAATCTGAAAATCAAGTCCATTTTGCTCCATCATATCACATTTTCTCAGTACAGATAATTTCTATAGTGCTTAAAATAGGCCAAAATGCCTAATTCACAGGGATATGCCATGGGTTATATATACAAGTGACATAGTTGAAACATTTCGTTTCATGTTAAAATGATTTATCATTCGAGAAAAAGTATCCAAATAACTTTCAAAATAAATTCTGAGCTATTTGTGTTCAAATAAGCTGACCTGAAAATTCTTGATTTTATGAGAAATATCTCAATGTAAAATGTTCTTGTGCCTTCAATGTTCTTAGCGTGTTAAAACATTGTGATTTGTGTTTATTCTCTACTTTCCATAGAAGAAGCACTTTAGAAGTCATTCAAGACAGCGATTTTAGTTTTTATTAGTAGTTTTCACTTTAAGCCTGAAACTGTCATAAGATTTTATTTACGGAGGTCTGATATTGTCATGCAGTCTCTGTAGAACATGCATAGGAACATCGAGAAATAAGGGTTGTTAGGGAATTAGGCGAGTGTATTTGAGACTATTAGAATTTTCTTTATCAATGCTTAAAATAGACGCCAAACACCAGATAGGCACAGGCAACTAGGCACTTTGCAGATGGGATATTAACATGATGGCTAGAGCATCAAAAGAGATCAACCTTATCAAAAACACCGTAGAATTTCCAAGAAGAGAAGATTTATACCTTTGGATGGACAAAAATGAATGTATTTTTCATTTCTTTGTATCTTCTTTGTCTGGTTTGATTCAAAAATTGATGACACGTTTTTGCTTTAATTTAATTTTATGTGAGATTTTTCTGAAAACTTTTTCTGAACTTAAAAAAGTCTGAAAATGAATTCTTTAAGTTATTGGGATACTTTTTCTTTTATAATAAGTTATGACCTGAAAACGTCTAAGGTTGGTTCTACTTGCTCTAGATTATCATTGTTAAATGGGTATTTTTGCCTATTTTAAGAAAAATTGGAAATTATCTGTACTGAGAAAACGTGATGTGATGGAAAAAAATGGACTTGATTTTCAGATTCAGCGTGAAAAAATAGCCCAGAAACATCTGCCCACTGCCCAACAACATTTGGCTCGAAAAAATATCGACCGGTGTTATTTATCATATTATAAAGAAATAACTATTGACACAAATATTTTTTTATATATATAAAATTACAAAAATATCAGTAAATTATGGAATATGAAAATGTAAGTACCCAACGACGAGTAATTATGAATTTTGAGAAAAACTAAAGGAATTTTCGCACATGTCTTTCATTTGCTCTTGGTCCAAAAATTCATTAAAATATGTTCAATGCATCTGAAATAAACATCTTTCTGGAAAAATATCAACAAAAATGTTAAACACTATTTATTTATTAGATTATGTAATTACCAGAATAATTGTGGCAAAGTTTAGCAAAAAAAAAAAAGAAAAAAAAAAGAGTGTGAGTATACGGTAATAGCAGTGTAAAAAACAAAAAACACCCATTTGACACACCGTTTTTATAGATACCTTTGTTAAACTTTGCCGAAAAATCAGTAATAAAAGTTACCACTTTTCAGGCAAGCAGAATATGTTCATTTTAAATTCACGACGTGCTTCAAAGCATTTATGCCAAATTAAAATTTGAAGGTGTTGTATCTGGTTCAAATCTGCGCTCAAAATGCGATTAGATGGCTTTGTTGTTTTTAACCAGATCGTGATTTAAACACTTTCGTCAATCATTAGCAAGATATTTGAATTGGGGATCAAGTCTGCGACGTGTTTATTGCCATATAGGTCGGCGCTTTGCCTTCAGCTGCACATTTCCTGAAAGATAACAGCTGTTAGAGGATGGCACTCCATCTCAGCCGGCTCATCTAAGATTAACTATTAAGTCCTGACTGCGTTTTCACCAATCTGCGACAAACGTCTTGAATTTTGGTTTGGTAATAATTGAATCACACCAGGCTGGATTAGGTTACGAGGCGTGTCAAAAGATATCATTAAACAACATTGGACCATTGCTGATTTGATGAGTCTCAATGATAAGGAAGACATACACCTTATTTCACAGACCCACGCGTAGACGTGACAATGGGATATTCCCAATTTGGGTGAAATGTCAGGAATAAACACCAAATACCCAATTCGAATTAAAGTCCTGCTAGCATTAACGTGCGAGCAAATAATTAATTATATTTTCGTTTTGTAATTTTCTTTTTGTTGGATTTATTCGCAGCCTTGTAAACGTAAAATTTTTTGTTGGTTTGTTTACTTGAGCTGATGTTTGATACACGAAGAGAAAGCTCGCGTTAGGAGGAGAGGAAGAGAGAGAGAGAGAGAGAGCGAGAGAGAGAAGCGGGGATGTCCAATAGTTAAGACTCCTTCAGGCAATAGCTAAGTTTGCACCCCGCTTTGCAAGTTACTTTAGCTGAAGGTCAAAATTCGATTTAAAATAATTTCGATATAGAGAAGCGACCTGATAAATTAAAAACAAACAATCTTAATTCCATTCCACACACATACAAACGTAAGTAAGTAAAACAGAGATATGAATTATATTATATTCACTCAGAGATTAATATTGTTGTTTATTTAGTTTAATCTGGAATGAGACCACAATGGTGGCGGAATCTGCAATGAGAGAAATCACTATTGCTTTGAGAGATACGCTTGCCAAACATTACGCTCTCGTGGGCGCCACGCACACACAACACACACGCACACACAACACACACACACACACACACACACACACACACACACACACACACACATACATATATATATATATATATATAGTGTGATTGAAAGGTAACTTCTTTTTTATGCATGAATGGCCAGTCAGGAGTCCTGACTTACTACCCTGTAACGTTTTTGACTTTTTTCTTTGGGGTTTGGTTAAAAGAGCAAGTATACTATACGGAAGCAATACTTTGGAAGAACTTGAAGAGCGAATGCAAATAGTCATTTCTTCCATACCACAAATGTTCCTGGTGAAATCAGTTGACTCGATTCTTGGGTGGCACGATAAGGTGGTAGCAAAATCTGGTGCCCATATCGAATTTTAAATAAAACTTCACGCTAAACGATTTCCTCTCATATTCATTTCTTGTAAAAAATTATAGTTAATAAATAAATTACAAGTATTTTAAAATAGGGAGTTACTTTTCAATTAGCATATATATATATATATATATATATATATATATATATATTTCCAACATCGGTCGTTCGTGCGCATGTGTAGTTGCACTACCTTGAAAAATTTAGTCCGATGACCTCCTAAAGGACGAAACGAGTCGCAAGAAAACTTTCTACACTTTGTCATACATTTTTCCCCATATTGTTCTTGATATATAAAAATATATATCGTTATCTCGTAACCATTAGTTCATTTTTATATATATATATATATATATATATATGTGTGTGTGTGCGTGTGTGTGTATGTATTGGAAACAGCAATCAATATTCCATGATTACTATCAGTCTCAAGATTCAATGGGATCTTTAGACATGCGTCTACTTTATGACTGCGTGAAAACGCATTAAACATTTAGTTGTGGTCGACCACTCTTCATTTGGGAATTTACATAGAAATATTATGTCTTTACCATTTAATATGGCATTGAGCACCTTTTCTTCGGTGTACCTCTGTAGCATAATTTCTTTCTTTATATTTATAAGTTGGGATCAAATATCGATCAAATATGAATCTGAATCCGACAGAATGATAAGATAAAGAACAAATAGGAAACGTTTATCGAACTAACACGTTTGACTTTTATTAAAGTTTCATCAGAGAATGAGATATGGAGAAAAAGACGAAAGAAATTATGTTATTTTTTACTCTTGCGATGTTTGATTCTCATTGGTTAGTCATGTTTTACGTACATTCGACTTTTTGAATCAATCCACGCGAAGTTTCAAGAAATTAACGGATTCAAAGCCAACACGGAAAAACCTAAATATTGATTTATGTATGTAAGCGTATAATAATTTTAGTTTGTCTATGTGAGATTCTTTGATGATAATGTATATTCGTAAGTGTGTGTGTGTCTCGTACATATTATGTTCGTTCGTTTTTCGCATGTTGATTTGGAAACGTTTTTACACACAAACCATTTGTTTTAGATTAGCATACATTAGATTCTTTAAGAATAGATTCATTAAAGGTTGGTGATGTAATATAATATTTTAAAGTCTGTTTGTAATTGATAATATTGTTATAATTAAGCCCTCGAAGTACATACTCCGTAAAGAATTTTTTTTTTTTAATTAGGATGACTTTAGTAAAATCAAAGTTATGGCCAGTTTTGTTACTGTGCATTACGGGAGAGTTTGAATGGTTGTCTAAACGTAAATCTCTTTTATGTTCGTTGATACGGGCTTTTAGATATCGTGATGTTTCTCCGAGATAAATTATTTTACATTGTAAAAGTTTATTTGATAAGTACATAAGACATCTGAATTAGAGCTGGGTTTATTTTTCTTTTTAATTATATCTCCGATTGTGTTGGACGTGGTGGTAAAAATCCTAGTATTAAGGATAACTAATTTATTTACAAGTTAAACAGAAAGAGTGTTAGAGGGTAGGATTATGAATTTTATGTTACTGTGCTAGAAGTACTATTGGTGGTGCCTATTTTTGTGTATTTGTGGAGTTTGTAAACTCGTTTTCTCGCGTTAAGAATGAAATGGTATGGGTAGTGAAGAAGTTTAAAACTTTTCTCAATATATTTCTCTTCTTCACTTAGGTATTCTGAGCTACATATCCTAAGGGCTCTTATCATACTCATAAATTCCTATGACTAATTTTAAATTTAATTTTTTGATTGTGGTGGGAATACAAATTAATTAAATCATTTTTAGTGGGTTTAAGATAGACTCTAAAATCTAATTTGTTATTGTTGCGTATTAATAAGATGTCGAGGAAAGGTAGAGATTTGTTTATTTCACATTCGTGTGTGAATTCAACGGTAGTTTCAACCTTATTAAGTTTATTTATTATGTATAATAGATTTATATTACGAAGAATGCCGTCTGGAAATCAGATGAACCCAAAGTGACGTGTAAAACGCTTACACAAAGTTTACGTATATATATATATATATATATATATATATATATATATTAATCGGTATCGCCCCAAGCAAGGCAGTACAGCCACTAACAAGCATGGTGTTACAGGCTGTGGAGGAATTAGGAACAGAAACATTAGTAATCCAGAGGACAGTAGATAGAGATTAACATTGCATTTAAACTTTTGCGGATTAAAGTTGGCTGGAAAGTATGTATCTTGGAAGGGAGTTCCACGGATGAGAGGGGCGAGAAAAACTGTCAGCATAGAAGTAATGCCTACATCTATCGAGCTCTACTGTTAATTGATGCAACCTCGCCGCCAGTCTAGACACCATAGTGAGAGGTAACCTTACGGTAGTGGGAAAATGACTGAGCCAAACTTTCAGATCAGGACAAATAATATTGCTGATTATTCTTTGGATCTTATCAAAGAGCTCCAGGTAAACAGCAGGGGCCCCGGACCATATATGACATCGATATTCTAAGCATGGGTGAATGGTAGATTTATAGATATGCAAGATAGATTCCAGAGAGAAAAATTGTCTTGCTCGGCACAGTGAACTGACTTTCTCAGCAGCAGACCTAGCAATGGATTCAATATAGTCTTTCCACTTCATGTCAGCTGAGAACGTTAGCATGAGAAGGCGTAATGAGTCACTTTCCTGGAGGATATCATCAGCCATACTGATCGCAGACAGAGCGGGGTCTCTCTAATGGGGAGGAGTTTAGTTATGGTCGCGTTAAAGTTGACAAGCCATCCTTTACCCCAGTTAATGACGGTCTTGAGGTCATTTTGGACACCAGCTGCCATTTTGATTTTGTCGGACTTACTATTTACTCCTGCTTTACTATCGAGGCAGGAGTAAATGGTAGTGTCGCCAACGTAAATGCCAAGATGTCATCAGGAAGGTTGTTAATGAAGATTAAAAACAGCGTAGGACTAAGGGTAGCACACTGCGGGGCAGCCGAGTTAGAAAGAATATATATATTCTCTTGATGGTTCTTGAATGAAGATGGAAGCCAGAATGAATGTTGGTACCATTACGGAAGGGCTGAATTATCATTTACCTCTCATCCTTGCTCAGTTGGGAAGATAGTGGGGCTGAAACAGAAGGATTTTAACCTGTTCTCTTTCTAGCTGAATAACTCAAAGCGTTTTTCATTGATTCTTACAATAAATGGTATCAAGATGCATAAACGTCTGATCTGTAAACCTGGAAAAAAGAAACTCATTTAGTTTAGTGGTGTTTTAGATATTAAACGTTTTGTGGGATGGACAATTATGATGTTACATGATTTGGAGAGTTTTTCCTGTTACACTCATATATTCATATTCCTGCTTTAAACCCAGGTTTCTGGTTGAAAGTTGTGGAATAAAATCTTTAATAAAGATGCATTCAATCTTCCAACCATGATGTAATTTTGCTCTCTTAATCCTACTCTGAATAAAGGAGGGGCAAACCTGGTAGCGGATACATTGTTTGAAAAACTTAATTACACCCAGTATATACACCATACTCATGTCAGTATGCACGCATTCGCTTGTAGACACATCAACGGACGCGCACACACACATTTTTACACCCGGAGACATTCACATATATACCTCCTATACCTCATATATATATATATATATGTATATAATCGAATTCACCCCATGCAAAGCAGTAAAGTCACTGAGACATAAGGGGCTAATGGGTGTGGTAGAGTTAGAAAAAGAAACATTGCTAAGGAGTAAGAACAAAAGAAGAGTAATCAGGAAGACAGTAGATAGCAATTTTACATTGCATTTAAGTTTTACAGATTAAAGTTGGCTATATATATATGCTAAAATATAGTGAAAACAGTTTGTTTCTTAGTTGACCGCAATCTTCAGGCCATGTGTGTTGTGTGCTAGCTCGACCATTTATATATGCTGGTGCATGGGGCATTATGGGTAGCAAGGTCAGATAGCTTATTGTATTATTCTAATGGTCACTGGGTAGGCAGCAAGGATCATATTTCAAAATGCTCTAAAATCTATTTTATAGAAATAATTTATTTTGCCTGCAGATTTTGCCCGTTGCATCTAAGTCCGTTGATGGGAGGCGTAGGTAAGAGGTTTATATATATATTTATTTTGTAGCTGGACACACACACACACACACACACACACACACACACACACACACACACACACACACACAAAAGAATATTTGAATAAATAAATTAATATTGTATTTAATATTCTTCTTTTAAATTTACTTTGTTGCTTTGATATACATTTTTTGAGTTACTCTTTTATTTACTATAGATGTGAAAATAAATTCAAGTTTAAATATATCTTAATTTAAGTTTATTTACCTTTTTATTAATAATAATCTCCTCCAAAATAAATAGTAAATAATTATTTTTCGTTATAGTTTTTTCCTTTAAAAAAATGATTAATTTAAATATTATTAAATATATCTTAATTTAAATTTATTTATTTTCATTTAAACGAATGGTAATCATAATCGAGAATAAGAATTATTACAGTTCGTTTTTATTTTTTAATTCTAAGATTTTCATATTGATTCTAACGCATTTTAACTTTAAAATATTTTCTTAAATACAAATCATACAATGATATTTTTTTGCAAAATGCTGGCTTAGGTGATAATGAGTCTGTATATATATTTACTTTGTCAAGAATTACTGTAGTTTTTTTAGTTTTAGCCGGGGACACACATAGAAAAAACTGTCCTTTAGATATGTATAGATAATAATTTACATTAGTCTTGATGAAGTTCCTCAATGAACGAAACGGCTTTTAAAAATAAGTCTTATTTGTTATTTCTTTTTTATTTTAGATACTATGATTTCCGTTCATACTTACATTATACTTACATTACACTTGCATACTTACAAAATCAAGTCTAATATATATATATATATATATATATATATATATATATATATATATATATATATATATAACAAACAAACAAATAAGCACGTTCTGGTTTCTGGTCGTCGGATCTGATAAGGCAATTTAATTCATTGCCTCTCTTATCCTAAAAAAATTCCAACGCACTTTCCTTATACACAATTTTGTCTTTCGTTCTGACCTGAAGAAACACCCTACAAACACGCATATTAGATATAAAAGCAAATTATATTTTTATTTTTAGCTAATAATATTTAGGAATAATAGCATATTCCATAAGACCGACTTGTCCAGATGAAATATCAGGTCAGGCCAGATTTGATTTGCAGGTCGTAGTTTACCTACCCTTGTCTTAGACCATTGCAAGGGGAAGTGAATTAGATCTTCACTGGGTGTAATTTTGTGCTAGAATAAACAAAATTTATAATTTATATTTACATACCTTGTGGCCCCTA
This sequence comes from Acanthosepion lycidas, assembly GCA_963932145.1. Taxonomy (NCBI): domain Eukaryota; kingdom Metazoa; phylum Mollusca; class Cephalopoda; order Sepiida; family Sepiidae; genus Acanthosepion; species Acanthosepion lycidas. The sequence goes on along the minus strand of OZ010573.1, from coordinate 34,400,521 downwards.
CAGACGGTGGTGAAGGAAAGCGAAAAGAAAGAATTAAACATTAATTGCAAGAAGACAGAATATATATTTGTTAGTAAAAGGAACAGCCCAGCATGTAAATTAAAACATGAAGATACCGAAATGAAGAAAGTACAATTTAAATAACTGAAATGTGTTTTAACAGAGGATGGAAAGTGCGACACTGAAGTCCGAATGTCTATTGACATAATGACTTCCAAAAGCTAAGCAAAGTATTAGGTTGGTGCAAAAATAATGACGTAATAATGTCGTTTTTTCAAGTTAAAAATACGTCAAAAAACGACATTATTACGTCATTATTTTTGCACCAACCTAATATTAAGAAACAAAAAACAATTCATTAGAAACAAACAAAAGGGTACTGGACTTTTACGGAATATCACTCCCCCCACATGGCAGTGAATGCTGAACACTCTCCTCACATATGATTAATTGAATGATTTGTTTTCGACAGCTTTTGAAGTCAGAAAATATTTTTAGATTCTAAGAATATTTTGGACATGATAATGATTTATTGATATATGTCCTACTAATTAACCCATATCTGGAGGGAGAAGAGATGGATTCATACGTTTCCCAAGGGTATTGACGATTTCCAATTTCGGATCGTTACCCATTAGACCAACAGCACGTCCAAGCTTACAGCACCGGGTATTTCCAAGCGGCCACCCATCTAGGTACTAAACAGGTTCTACATTGCTTAACTTCGGTAACCGTACGAGAACCGCAACGTGATTTGGCCGTAAGCATTCTCACAGATGAAGAAGCAACAGAAATGTGCTTCAACAGAAGGATGCTGAGAATACCATGGACCGAATGTGTGAGTAACGAGGAAGTTTTAGAGAAAATGAAAACAAAAATGACATTTATACTTAACATCGGGAAGAGGCAGTTGAAATTTCTAGGGCACATGATGAGGAAAGATGGCTTGGAAAATTTGATATTCACAGGACAGATTGAATACAAGAGGGACAAAAGAAAATAACGCATAAACTGCCTACAGAGCTTGAGGAAATGGCGGAACAAGGTTTAGGAGTGATAACAAAAGGACAAAATTTATTAAGAGCTAGAAAGGAAAGGGAATAGTGGAGAGCGATGATCGCCAAAGACTTGAGGGTACACAGCATATAAAATAAGTTGTTCGATAAGTAAGCTAGTCCGGCAAGCAATTGTGAGTTCTTACGGTGTTGATCAAGTGCTTTAGAAATGAGGTCTTGTGTCAGATTCGTCGTAGTTCAACAAATACTACAATGAAAATTATATACACACAAGAAATTCATATGCATAGATTAAGGCGAAAGTCTAGCACGCGGAAAACGTCAAGTCATACACGTATACAAGTCCCATAAACTCCAACACGGAGCATAGGGTCACAGCTACAACGTGCTAGACGTTGCTGCTGTGGTTTATGTAACAAGTAGGTTTTTACAGAGTGCAGTGGCTAGTTCTACACTCAATCACTTTTGGAATTCCTTGACAATCAAGGCTATTGATCACGATCTGCATTCGTAGGAGGAAGAAACGATAGGTTCATACCTATGAAAGAGAATACAACGTCCTCGACTAGAATTTGAACTCTGCACGCCAATCCCACTTTTCATGTCGATAACCAATATGCTATGCGCACATCCACGCGTACACATAGAAATCGGTACATTGAGAGAACATTTCATTACAATCTTCTACACATTATAACATTTTTGCGATAAAAAGAACTAAATGGAGTATGTATAATGGAGCCGCCAGCCGAAATTTCATAGAATCTGAACAGGAGACTACTTCGAAGGAGACGGTGGAAACTCGCTTTAAGTAATTTTGTTTTATCTTCAAGTTCCATGAAATTCTTACTAGGATCACACACACACACTCACACACACACACACACACACACGCACACACACACACACAAATTGTCGCAAGCATGAACATGCATTAAAGTAATCTCATATATAGATGTAATCTGTAAATCCAGAGATCTTTGATAAAATCCAAAGAAGAATCAGCAATATTATTGCTCCTGATCTGGCGTCTCGGCATCAAGGACTTTTCAATCGCCGTAAAGTTTACTTCATCTGCATTTTTGCATGGATACTTTCATGCTAATTGTTTGGTTGATTTCTTCGCTATGGTAACTAGACTTTATGAATTTAAGCGCATTACTAGACTGGTGTTGAGGTCTCATCAATTTACATTTGAGTTGGTTAGATGTAACCGCAAATTCTATGCTAAGTTTTTTTTCTTGCACGCTTCTCGCTCGTGGAACTCTCTTCCGGTTCCATGCTTTCCAGTCGACTTTATTCTTCGAAAAATGAATGCAATGTCAATCGCTATCTATCGTCCTCCTGATTGTTTTTCTTTTGTTCTCGTTCCTTACTAATGTTTCTGTTTTCTAATTCTTCCAAACCCAGTAACGTCTTGTCTCTTAGTAGCTTTATTGCCTTGTTTGGAGTCAACTTTAAGTCAAGCTTACAAAACCTTTCTTATAACTAAGACTGTAATTTCCTGCAAGGTGCCTGTGATCAAAGGTCCGAACACATGTAAAATACTAACGAATGAGTATTTTCAAGGTAGGGAAGTTCGCTTTAACTGAAAGAGTAGCACATCAAAATCAACTTGGCACCAGTTGGGGTTGTGTCATATTAAGCTAATCTTAATAAATATAATGCACTTATATGTACACGCATATGGCCGAGTGGTGAGGACATTAGCTTTCTGACCATGAGAAACGGGTTCAAATCTCGATTTTTCATGAAAATAATAATTCTTGTGAATATCAGCATAAGGATGCGGTTAGAAAGTGCTTGAACGCTATAAACGGGTTTAATGAAGGCAGCAGAAACTGTTCAATCGATGATTGTGTCATCGTGACCGAAGGTTTGAGCATATTGTCCTTGTTGAACGACTGTTCACGCCGGGTATTACGCTCTCTCCTAGAAACCGTAACTAAGGTCTGCTTAGCATAGTTGCAGTATAGGTTGGCTTTTTGGTGTTAAAGAAACACATGTGTCTGAGCGGTCGTCGGCACCACTTTAGTAGACGGGTGTACTCGGGAACGAACGGCCAGCCATTTCATATATGCTCACACAAGGGCTCAAGCACCTACACATTTCTTCTTCGTTTTTACTTTTGTTATTTCTCTGTTCTTTCTGCTTTTCTTTCTTTCTTTCTTTCTTTCTTTCTTTCTTTCTTTCTTCTTCTTCTTCTTCTTCTTCTTCTTCTTCTTCTTCTTCTTCTTCTTCTTCTTCTTCTTCTTCTCCTCCTCCTCCTCCTCCTCCTCCCTGGGCATCCCTTTCCTGAACGCCATTTAAAACTTTTCACAATTACAGTCACGTCTTGTGTTTTTGTTCAGTGGCATTCATCAGAATATTTTTCCCCGACACATTTTATGTTTTTTTCCCGCCTTTTTCAATTGACGGTTGCAAACTTCATCCTTTCAGTTGCATTGTTTGGCTTGTGACCCCACCGGCACCCACAAGCCACTCACCCCCTTTCACGTCAGACAAAACATGTCAATGATAGCTGTTACCTAAAGCGACCAATACAAACTTGGATGTCCGGCAGCAGCGTTTACAGCGTTGTTTTTTTTTTTTTTGTTTTTTTTTTCATTTAAGAAAAATATATTTTTAAAAGGTTAATCATTTTCTATGATCGAAATCTTGAGATGAAATTAGAATCTTACACTATAATTAGGATTATATTCTTCAATTAAGAACTTGACGCTAAGAAAGTTTTTTATTTATTACAAATAATATTAGAAAAGTATAAGTTTCGTAATTAGGATAATTATTATTATTTTTGCTAACATGAAAATTTTTAGCAAAACTTTGCAAATGGATTTAGTGAGATTCGAAACCACACACTAAGTCACAAGTGTGGGGCTCCTATCAAGTAGTGAACGTACAATGGTAGTATTGGCTTAAGGCGAGTCTATTAAATTCTTCTCTCTTGCAAGATGTTTCCGAAAACTTTTCCTTACATTACATGAGACTTGGTTGTAAACGCTTAATTAAACGCAAATATACAAGTAATTAATAATTATAAAAATATAACCTAGCCCGATGATCCATGACCAGAAGTGTAAGAGTTAAGTAGCTAAATTATTTATTATATATATATATATATATATATATATATATATATATATATATATATATATATATATATATATATATATATATATATGATAAAAAATATAGTTTGAAGGTATGCTATATTTATGGGTAACAGTGCTCAGTATTAGAAATAGAGCGTACATAAATATAATAGTAAACACTTAGTTTCAATTTGTAACGCCACCCTCAGGCCACACACACACACACACACACACATATATATATATATATATATATACGGTTCACACTCTTGCCTGGATTTTGAACAGGAGTAGGGGTTTATGACTTGTTTCCTGTTTAGGATTAGATTTCCGGTTCCTTCTTTAGTCTTCTTATTCTCTTTCACTACCAGTAACTTCTTGTGTCTTTGTGACATTATCACCTTACTTGGGCTGAATTGATATATATATATATATATATATATATATATATATATATATATATAATGTATTTGGGCAGCAATCCCTCTTTTATGCAAGTTTCGTTATAAATGAGTGAGACGGTGCTGTGGTTAAGTTTTTTTATATAATTTTTCATGTGTTCTCATATTTTTTTTTCTTTTCAGTACATAAGATTATATTAAAAATATTAATATACTCATTAACTCCGTATATAAAAATAATTCAATTCCACCTCCATCCATCTAATCAAATATTCTCAAAAACTTATTGCATGCCTGCACAACTACAGTCCTCTTCTACAGCACTAAAACTAATAGAGTAACTGTTGGAAATTCCCTCGGTCTGTGCTTCTCTAACTATTATTAATTCCACATACTAAACCGAAAAAATATGTCCTCTGTGTAGATGATATTTTTATTTTAGCTGAGAACAAACACGAAACTGATAATTTCAAAAGTACTACATTTGAAGAAATTCCATCTTCAACTTTACTTATGAACTGCGTCAAAAGAATAAACACCCATTCTTGGATGTCCTTATGCAGTTTAGTAAATAAACTACAGAATAACTCAAAATTGATCGCTGCATTTAAGTATTGCATTAAGATGTAAGCATATCTTTTAAAAGTTCAACAAAGATGAGTTAATGAGAGTTTTTTTCCTTTAATTGGAAAATTGTGACACATTAGCATTTAGTATATAGAAGGAGACGAGCTATTAAGAGTTGTGTCCCTTTAATTGAAAAAGTCTGTTTCAGGACTGACGATTGCGTCTATTATGAAACAGACTGTCGCCTCTAAGTGTGTTCAATGTTCATTTTATATATACACACGCTCTATCTATGATATCGAGCACTTTATCCCATAAATATAGCAACCTTAAGACTATATATATATATGTATATAAAGAAATATAGTCTGATATATATATATATATATATATATAACATCCTTATAATTAGGTTTCATTTATTTATAGTCTGTCTTATGCTTAAATGTAATCTTCTAGTCATGTGTCTTGTGTTTTGGCCGACTATTTATATATGTTGTTTAATGCTGCTTTATGAGCAGAAGGTTTATTGTATATTCCTAACGGTAATTGGGTGATAACGATTATGTTTCAAAATATTTCACAGCCTATTGAATAGAAATAATTTTGGATCTGAATGCGCTGTTTTTTAATTTGTTTATTATTCATTTAATTTGTTTATTTAATGATTCAGATTTTTTGTTTATTTAATTAATTTAATTTTACTTATTTACGTAATTAATTATTTTTTTTTGCACTCCTTTTTAGTTTTCGATTCTATGTAATGTTGAAAAAATGCAAACACGAAAATAATTTTTAAAAAATAATCATTACCATACACCCAATAACTGTTAGGATCATACAATAGGTCTTCTAATCATAATGTACCATTGACCAGTATATATAAAGTGTCGATCAAAAATACAAAACATAATACACCTGAAGATTTCCTTTAAACATGAAACAATCTCTCTCTCTGTCTCTCTCTCTCTATATATATATATATATACACACATGTGTCTGTGTGTGTGTGCGCGCTTGTGTGTATGTGTATATTGGCGTGTAAGTTAGCTTCAAATTTTCCATCGATGCCAACAATCAGCGTTCGAATTTGTCCAAAAGAATCTTGAACGTTAATTCTCTACGCAGGTAGATATTCTTTATTTAAAAGATTTGTATCTCATCTTTCTTTTTTATTTTCTACGAACCTACACTAAATTAAAGAACGTATTTTTTATCTTCATTTGAAATTATTTCCATTTCCATAGATTTATTTTAATGAAACAACTATTTCTCTTGAGAATCCGTTTATTGCATCAAACAGAGCCTTTTTTTTTTTAACTTAAAAAATTCAAAATGTCTGTCGGTCAAAAAATATTTCCCGTTAGCATGATCAGTATTCAATGATAGGATTTTTAATGCTGATTTTCTTGATCAGCACGTTCTTTTCTCCTTAAAAACCGTATAATACTATCTTCCTTCACATGCTTCCTGGTGTCTAATAAATATATGATTAATACATATTTAAAAAAAAAAAAAAAAAAAATAGAGCATATATCTTGGAGATATGGTCTTCCATACATGAATTCAACAATCGTCTGAGCATAATCTGAAAAGAATCCTTTTGTACTTTTAGCCTTTTTATTACAAAATCAGATTTATCACTTCAGTGTGGCCGTTGACGTCCATAATCCTCTTAAGATTGGTCATTCGAGCCCAAAGGAACAATAATAGGATCAGCACGGCTTCTAAATCGACGGATTCAACATCTGCTAAGGACAAAAAAATAAATAAAAATAAATAGATTTGCAAGTAAAGAAAACCGAATAAGAGATATGATGAAAAATAAAGCAAAGATAATAAAAAATATAATAAAAAACGATAAAAATACAAAGAAGAAACTAGAATAAAAAGTCGATAAAAAAAAAAATGAGAAAGTAAATACAATAAATTGAATCAAATAAATACTGTGGTTAATTAAATAGTTGATTTGAAAAAGGCTGTCTCGTTGCTGATTCCCTGTTTTAAAAGATTTGTATAAAAACTGTTTAAACAGGTGAGACTAAACTATTATGTAGTACTTTATTTAGTAAAAATGATTAAATATCGCCTTTGGCCGCGTCTGCTTGATATCAAGTTATTTCCGATTTATAGAAATTATATAATTCTTTGAAAAAGCTAATTATTTCTGTGTTTAATGTATCGTCATTGATGTGCGATTATAGATGACAGAGAAATATGCGGATGGATCAAGGATTCTTCACTGTTTATTGTTTTTAGTTTCTTCTGTAATTTTCAATTGATAGAGCCGAAGTTATCTCCTTTTTAGACGGGTATTTATTGCCAATTTATGTATAATTAAAAATTGCTCATAACCCGCTAGCTTGATTGGACTGGAAATTGCTTTATTTTGCAAGTTAGGGAATTTTTATGGTATTACGCTAACAACAATTGCGTAAAGACATGCCATTTTGTTGCACTAAGTTTAAAACAAAACGTAAGGAAATCGAATAAATATCATGTAGATCATGGTGAGCTTAAAATGGAAAATCTTCAAAAACATATTCAGTTTTTTTTCTTTTTACTATTGGCTGTTTCTGCAAACAGATGGATGTGCAGGTGGTGTAATGGATAGTGGCACTGAATGAGAAATCGGAGAACCGACTTCGAAATCCAGTCGAGTTCGTTGCATTCACTTACACACAAATACCTTTGGAAAAGGTATGAATCCATCTCCTCCCTCCAGCTATGGGTGAAATAGTCGAACATGTATCTGGAAAAAAACATTGTTATTCTCCAAAAATTGTTATTGCAATATTCATTCGCAAAAAAAATCATTATTCTTGCAAATAACCCCAGTTGAGTTCGTTATATTCATTTATGCACAAATACCGTTGGGAAAGGTGTGAATGCATCTCTTCCCCCCGCTATGGGTTAATTAGTAAGACTATTACCACTAAACCATTATTATCTAAAAAAATAATTACGTACAAAATATTTAGATTTCGGTATTAAATACCCCATAGAGGTCGATATGCAGCTAAACAAGAACAACCAAGAACCGGATATCCAGCTATTTCAATCTCTCCACTTTGCGACTGTTCCGAGTGCTCCTATGATTACGTGTAGTAGCATAGTATCTGCTGTTATTAGAGATACTACAGCTACTCTTGAACAATGAATAAAGAAGACATGCATCAATAAAGTGTTTTGTTCTAATGTTGGTTCGTTCAATAATTGGAAACTTTTAAAAAATCTGACGAAAATTAAGCTAGAATCAGTAAATATATTTCTAGAAATGTAAATGTCATTTGCAGAAAAATTATTCTATCATTTTTTTAGTTAATTCCTTATAAAAGAATTTTGCTTATAAATAGTAAAATAAGTTATTCTTTGTTTCCTTAACCAAACTTGTATAAACGAAAACATATTTTTCCCCAAAATCCAGTTAATATATACAGTAGATATATTCCAAAACCACCAGTGAATGTCTAAAAAGTTAGGTACTACTGAAGCCTATGAACTCAATAGATATTTTTCCTATACACACTTACATACAACATACCTATTATGAAGTTTACATTATAAATTTTACAAAATCAGATATTAACAATAGGGTTTAAAATAGGACAAATTAAACAATATTATTAAACTAGAAATCATTTGAAGAATTGGGGCAACACAATCTTACATTTCCCTCAAATTGGTATTGTGTTATGTTCAATAAAATATCAAAGAAATAGTCTTTATACAAAGGCCAGCATAGATTTTCAGTTTACCCAGTCTCCCATTCGAGCATTAACTCAAATGTCATAAGTCCGCTAAAAGATTTTAAAGAAAATAATGTTCACTAGAAATATCCGTGAAAATTTCACGGTTTTCCTATTTGAATTTACTGATGAATCTTAATTCTTAAGTTAATGATTGAATAAACTCATGGCGAGTTCTACGACAATATAACAATTCCCCTGTCGATCAATTAAATATTTGAGCTTAACAACTTATGGTATTGTAGTAAGAATGATAAATATGAATGTTGGTCTTTATTTAATGATGTAAGGAGGTACAAATAAAAAGACTTGAAATTGACAATTTTTTTCATTTCGTTGAAATCGACATTGAACACATGAGATTGTTATCGCCCCTCCTTTCATTTTTCTTTCTTTCTTTCACTGAAACCAAGTAGCGTCTTTGATATGTCTTTTCCGTCTTTCCACGTAATCAAAACGGAGCAGTCTATTACTTATGGGATATTGGCAGGGCGTAACGTACGTGCTAACTAAGCAACTAAAGAACGGAGAAGCAGAATTATAAGATATTATTTGTCTGCCACTTTGAATTTTAGTTATTTTTTAATATCCTTGATTATTTCTGATCATCGCTGATTCCAGCTAGAGTAGCGATAAAAAACAGATAAAAATGTTAAGATTAAAAGAAATTACGTGTTAAACCTAATAATTAATAATAATAATAGTAATAAAAGTCAGGCGACGAATAGATTATACGTTCTGATCTTAGATTTTAGCAACCTTTCACTTTTGGTAATGAATGCGTGTGTGGAGTTGGTGTGTGGTGAATGGACGCGCGTTTCAGGCCCGAAAGAAGGAAGCTACAGCAGGAAATAACACGAATGCAAATAACGAGCGAGCTGAAACGCGCGGGAATGTCTGTCGATTGCGGTTCGTGTAAAACAACGTCCGGTGACAAGACGTAAAATAACGCGGAACGAAATAACATTGATGCGAAACGACCCAGAAGGGAATAAATAAAGTGCGGATAGGGGATTGTAGGAAACAAAAACACGGGCACAAATACATTCCCGTCACCTCCCCTGTTTCTTTCCCACGAATATACATATCCCTAAACAGGCAAGTGCCAATAGAGTAAGCATGCATAAACCAGAGTATTCATACACGCACTCATGGTTGCAAATTATGTATTTACAGGGCCATCTTTTGAGCTATCTTAGGGAAATCTTAGAAGTGTTTCATTATTGCTTGTACAACTGTAATGCGTTCTTTACATGCCTGAGGAAAAACTCTGAAGCTTTTTTTTCACTCATGTTCATTGAATACAAGCATCAAGAGCCACTCAAGGTATAGCTGACCATTCGTATTCGAGGATACCCTATTGCAGAAGCTTACTCAAGCACATTTGTGTTTGTTCAACACCCACCTGCGGTTTATACTGCAACTATGCTTAGTTACAGTTTCTGGAAAAAGAGCGTGTTATCTAGCGTGATCAACAATTTGAACAAGGTCAGCACGGCCACGATGACTTGTGACTTCGTGCTAGCAAAGCGATCGACGGCCCCCAAGGGTTCCGTCTACCCAATTTCATTCACAGTGTCCAAAGGTGTCGCACGCTGGGATTAACCCCTCCAGTTCGATAACATCAGAAAGTCTCCTTCCTGACAAATCGACAAATCATGGTGAAATTCGAACCCGGGTCTCATGGTCAGAATGCGAACGTTCTAACCACTCGACCAGGTGCCCATAAGGTAGAGCGCTAGTAACTATGGTGATTGGTATGGATGTAAGATGAGGGAATAGGAAGTGATTGATTGATTGATTTGTTTGTTTAATGGCATATCGACGTCCTTATGGGTCATTTAATGCTGAAGGATTATTTGGGAGCTTTGAAGTGATAAAAATAAATGTTATTCTGCTTTCACAAGTCAGTACATGGTAAATCATACTTAGCTTTTCTGCATATGCATTTTTGTGTGGACATAATTACTAGAGGCGGTGATATGTGTGTTTTATGTAGTTTTGTTGAAGTTATATTTTGGAATACAATTTGATTTCTTTAAAAAAAATTCTAGATTATTATATGGATTATTGTCCTGAAAGAGTTCTTTCATGTTGGTTGGTTGATTTTGTTTAGTGACATATCGACTTCTATGGATAATTTAATGCCAAAATCTAAATATTTTGAACACAATTTTATGGTGTCAACTACAGATAAAATGTATTGTTGGTCATTTTGCTATAAAAATTATTGTTGGTAATTCTGCTTTAAAATGTATTGTTGGTCATTTTGCTATAAAAATTATTGTTGGTAATTCTGCTTTAAAATGTATTGTTGGTCATTTTGCTATAAAAATTATTGTTGGTAATTCTGCTTTAAAATGTATTGTTGGTCATTTTGCTATAAAAATTATTGTTGGTAATTCTGCTTTAAAATGTATTGATAATATTTTTACTATAAATATGTATCGTTGGTATTTTTTTTTTTACATAAAAATATATTGCTGGTATTTTCACTATAAAAATGTATTTTTATACTTTCATAGTGTTTTGTTTTTGTTTGGTGGGGGGGGGTCACTATTTTCCCATAGCTGAGACCCTAACAGGTGCTAACATCACGGGTCAGGGTGAACCTGGGAACGACAGCAATTAAAACCTCCAGTCTTCCGATCCTTGTTGCAGGATGTAGTTTATAGTCATACATAGGATTGAAACGAACATTATAAGGATATGGAGGATAGATGACAATTTGTGAAATAATAGTTTAGTAGACTATTATTTTTTAGAGAAGTGTATCGCTGCTCCGACTTCCTGAGTTTGAGCTCAGGGATCAAATACAAGACAAAATAAAAGAAGTCGATTTTGAGTGGCTGAATTAACGTAGGAAGGATAGATAAAAAGAGGATTTTAAGGAGTAGAGTCTTAACCGTCGAACAATGTAGACGTGTTCTCTATCGTGTCTGGATCTGCTCCCCAGGGGAGTGAGTGAGCGACCCCACTGAATAGTTGGAGGTGTATACGCCGACGCGTTTAATAAACTAGTTAAGGTTAAAATTCCTTCTGTTGATGTCTTTCATCTCTCGGTATTCTATTTTTTGTTTTAAAATATGTTTGTGAAGCATGAAAAAAAAACAAAAAACAAAAGACAAAAACAAAAAAAAACTGATCAGAATTTTGTTGTTTACATTCATTCCTTTTCAGAAATGTTATATGTGCATGCCGGCGAGGTCACGTGACAGAGGCCCAATGAAGAAAAAATGTAAGGAGCACACTTTGCAGACACGAAAGAGTAGACGAAATTTTAGAGCAATATAGTTGAAATATTTTTTTAATGATTAGGTAAGGAATACTAAATAATAGTTTAGCAAACTATTATTCTTCAAAGAATTGTATCGCTGCTACGACTTCTTGAGTTTGACCTCAGGGATCAAATACAAGACAAAATAAAGGAAATCAATTTTGATTGGCTGAGCGAACATGGGAATGATAAAGAGAAAGATTTTTCGGACGTTGGTTCTTATCCGTCGAACAATGTAGACGTGTTCTCTGTCGTGTCTGGATCTGCTCCCCAGTGGAGTGAGAGAGCGACCCCACTTGTTAGTTAGAAATGTACACGTCAACGTGTTTAATAAAATAGATAAGTTTCCAGTTACCTTTGTTGAAGTTCTTTTATCTTCGAACCCAACCGACTAGCGACCACCGGTTGCAAGATGACAAAGAGGAGAGAGAGAAGTTACAACATATAAGTGAATCGACGACGTCGTCCGGGACGCCTCCTGGCACGAGAGATGAAGAATACAACAAATTGACCTTAGATTGAAGAGGTTAAGATTGTACCTATCGAGGAAGCATCCATGTGGTATTGGTTCTTGAGAAGAAGCTGTTCATTTAACTTCCTTTTTACAAATGGAACAGGAAGGGAATGGAGATGATTTGGCCCTGTGGATGTAGCATGGCGGGTTTTAGCTGTGATTGTCTGAACTCGTGGAACTAAAGTTCGTCAAAACATTTACCATGGAAATAGCAATAGGAAAATGGTTTGCACATGAAAGCATTTTTGTCCATAACGATGAGAACTGGATTTATTGTGAGAATCCAAAACGGAGAAAATTCAGGACATCATTCAACATTTCAGATAACTGAAACCTATAAGGAAATGGTTATCTGTGTTTGGTGTAATTTTGTGCATCGTTTCAGTGAGCAAATGGCTCGTTTGAATGACTGTGTTTGGTGGGATTCAAATGAAATACTTTTTAGCGGATTGCTGGATAATACTTATGTGCTAATACCCTTGAGAAAGGTATGAATATTCTTCTCCTCCCTAGCTATGTGTAAATAGCAGGACAGACGGGGTTCTACAGCCTTGGGTGGCAACTGGTCTACCGCAAAAAGAAATGGCAACCTAATGCCGGAAAAATCTGCCTCGTCAGTCATGTATCGAAAGATACAAGATCGCCTAAGCGTGTATCACGCATGGCACATAACTGACTAACTGGATAATAGATAAGCTATTATAAAAGACGACGGGAAATGTGACACAGAAATCCAAAGGCTCATTGGAATAGCGGGGGATGTCTTCCAAAAGCTAAACAATATATCAAGAAGCAGGGAAAATTAATAAGAAACAAAGAAAAGAGTACTGAACTGCTATGCAATACCAGTGCTCCTATTATTGCAGTGAATACAGGACAGTTTTCTCCTAGATGATGAAGAGACCCGAGGCAGCGGATATGCGGTGCTACAGAAGGATGTTGAGAATATCATAGATCGCGTGAAGAAAGAGAAAATTTTAAGGAAAACGGATGCAAAAGGAAACTTGTACTTACAATAAAATAGAGACAGTTGAATTTTTTAGGAGATAATGAGGAAAGAGAGCTGCGAGAATTTGATACTCACTTGAAGGCAAGAAATGCATAAGTAAACATCGAGTAACCTACCTAATGTGTAAATGAATATGTAAATGAATGCCAAAAAGGAAATGAGTGGGATAGCAAGAGGATAGATATTGCATAGACCTACAAAGGATGGGAAGTTATGAAGAGCCATGATTTCCCACGTCCTGAAAGTACACTGCACATAAAAAAAAGATTTCTTTATTTTTAATAATTTCATCCCAAGCAATGTGACAATGCCACTAAGATAGAAAGGGTTACTGGGAGTGAAATAGAATGAGAAGACATTAGGAGAAAGAACCGGAAACCCAATCCTAACCTGGAAATAAGGAATAAAATTCTACTCTTGTTCAAAAAACGGAGAAGGAGTGTGAATGTGGATCGTTTCAGTGAGCAAATGGCTCGTTTGAAAGAGGTCCTAGAAAAGAGATATATTTTCTTGGTAAAGACGATGATGACAGGTGAGATATTGGCGCCTTACATCTGTTGTCAAGCTGTGAATGTGATGTAGAAGACCGGATCATGGAAGAGTGTATTTTTCCTATTCTAACATCTTCCGTCTATCCTTTGTTTCGTTTCTGATCATTGGTTCCAGGAGTTTGAAATTATTAGAAAATTCCTCGGAAAGAATTATCGAAGACAAAAAAAAACCCCAAAACAATTGCTCTTTTATGACAGGTTACACAGTTAAGTCGAAACATAGCTTAAAATCATAGAGAGATACTTTTATGGCTGAATTATGATGCAATAAATGTGTTTGAATAAAAGAAATGTCAGAAAGTTTAGCATGAAACCAGTGCACATCGACGGCATGGTGCTACACGTAGTCTCTTGCCAGATGCGAGCTTGGAGAAGAGGGTTTGTTTGCGTAGGAGGATGTCTGGCATTCGGGCCATGTGTCCGGCACATCGAATATGAATAAAAAGCACCGTAAAAAATATTGGAAAGTTTACCATTAAACAAATACATATACACAGGGCTGGAATATTCTTTAATCTGGTATAGGCTGCAGCCAAGGGCCTCTCAAGCTTTTATAAAGCAATGATCTTAATTTTATAAATGTTATAATTTCTAAATGGTTTCATAAACTGAAATGATATAAATATGACAAACTCATATTTATTTTGATTGTTTTATTGTTATAATGCTGGTTATAAAATTTGTTTTCGAGAGCACATTTTCTTTATTAACTCACGAATCGTTTTCATCGATAGTCTTGAGGAACGAGAAATTACAAAGCTCAGAATCGACATAGATAAGTATTAAACTTTATTATTTTAGCTTCAATAATATCTACGTAAATATCACTTTCCATCTCAAGGGATGGTGATAGTTCAGTTCGTGGGCAGCTGTTTGGGTAGATAAAGAATTGTTCAGCTCCCAAATCCAGCCTCCCATTATTTCTTTCAGAATCTAGCAGCAAGGTAGGCTCCTCACAGCTGCTACTAGATAAGTTGCCGTGAATGACTCAACTAAGGTTCAAAAGGCTTCGTAGCACCAGTTTGAGTTTAGAGTTGTCCTTCTGGGCTGTAGGTCTTTCAGGAAGAGTCTAGAATACACCCAATGCACACTCATACAGAGGGGTAAACCTCCCCAACGAGTCCTCGTGTTTACCATACCTCTGTCTACCTCTTTGCCTCAAGTGCAAACCAAACCTGTGTGTACCTTTTTGAATCTAGTGCAAACCAAACCGATGTCTAAATTTTTGACTCAAGTGCAAACCAAACCTGTGTCTACCTTCTTGACTCTTTTGCAAACCAAACATGTGTCTACCTTTTTAAATGTAGTGCAAACCAAACCTGTGTCTACCTTTTTGACTTAAGTGCAAAACAAACCTGTGTCTACCTTTTTGAATGTAGTGCAAACCAAACCGAACTCTACCTTTTTGAATCTAGTGCAAACAAAACCTGTGTCTACTGTGTCTTCTAAAGATAGAAACAGATTTGGTTTACACTTGAGTCAAAAGACTCAAGTGTAAACCAAATCTGTTTCTATCTTTAAATTGTAGAACAAAATTCGGTATTAAATATCCAGGAAAAGATGTCGGAAAGCTAAACAAACGAGACCATCTCGTAGACTGCTTATTACCCAGTGGAAAAAAGCATAGTCTGTCCTGTTATTTAACCCATAACTAGAGAAAGATAGATTCTTTTTTTCATGCTTTTATCCCTTCAATGATAGTTTAACAGTCAAGACACGAAAAGCAGAATCCGCTGACCAAGTTCAAATTCTGGACAAGTCTGTTATAATCATTTCGTAATATATATTCATATATTATTTAACACATAAATGCATACATAAAGATATATTTGAAACATAAAGAGTTTTATAACTTTTATTAGATGAAGCATTACCAGCCATTATTAATTTTTGACAAATATTTCTTCCATTTTCGTTACTTTCTGTCACAACTACTCAAACTATCATTCTATAGCCATTAGATTTATATCTAAATTATTTGTTGCTATTTTACAACTAAAATGTAACCATTAAAATTTCCATGCTAAATTCTTCGACTTAGAAATTAGTATTCACTTCGAACGATCTTAGACCATCATCAGGACTGTTTATAAATTTATGTGGAGTTAGATTTTATGCTTGCAGATTCCGTTTTAATCTTCTTCAACTGCCCATCTTTATTTGTTTATAGGGCAAGTTGAAAAAGGTGATTACACAAGGAATTGGGAAGTGGATTGGAGAGGTGTGTCAAATGTGGTACGAAACAGATGGAATTGTTTGTGTCTGTCTGTGCATGTGTGAACGTAAAAGAAATTACACGAACGCACACACATATATATGTCGATATAAGCTCTGCATAATCTGGCAAATTGAATTAACATTAGGGAACCAAGCAAGGTTTTAATTCGCTAAACTAACATTTATAATCGCATTATATATATATATATATATATATATATATATATATATATATATATATATATAATACAAATATTAAGTTTTTCACTTAGTTGATTGATGTTATCATCAACATACTGACTCCACAGTTTCGTAGACGGATCCTCCAGCAATCACTCCGTCTATTCGTCAGGAAGTATCAGCAATTGACTCAGTTATGTGTCTTGCGTGTACATATATCTTTCGATACATGACTGATGAGGCAGATTTTTCCCGAAGTAGGTTGCCATTTTTTCTGCGGTAGACCAGTTACCATTCAATCTATAGAACCCAGTCTGTCCTGCTATTTACCCATAGCTAGTGAGGGTAGGGAGAAGAAGAGTATTCATACCTTTCCCAAGGGTATTAGCACGTAAGTGAATGTAATTGATTCGACTGGAATTCGAACACGGCTCTCCGATTCCTTAATCTGAGCCGCTGTCAATAACTCCACCGACATTTATTATTATCTGACATTATTATATTGGACACTTCGTATTTAAAATAGACACCCCATTCTATTTGAAATACGAAGAGTCCACTATATAAAAGTTTGAAGTAATATAAAAGTTGGATTATAAATAGATGCATTAATTTATTAGAAATTGCTTTATTTACTTTTTGGATAGGAAACTGAGCAGATATCAACTTTCGAGAAAAATAATCTGAATGAAGTGGATGCGCTTCCTTAAAAAGAAAAAAGTTGAACCTTCCTTACTGTCGCGGTCTTCGTAGCCGAGCGGTAAAGAACAGCGAACCAAACGGTGGTTTTTCCCTATGAAGACACATTTTCTTTAATAAGATTTCTCCAATGCACCGACCGATAGACATGACACAAACTAAAAATGGGACATCTATTTCAAATAAATGTATCCTTTATAATAACGCTTCAAGTAATATATATTTATATGTGTGTATGTAAGTGAACACTAAGGTCAAAACCGAGCGGCAACAGTGTTTCATTTTTAAATGCGATCTTCAGGCAGTCATAGAAGGCCTGTCGATTACGTTTAAACATGAAAGAGACTGTCGCTATACGGTGTTGACCTCAGTGTCCACTTTTATATTTACATACAGTTTATTCCGGATATTGAACCCCTTTTACTCATAAACATAGCATAACTTGAAACTATATATATATATATATATATATATATATATATATATATATATATATATATATATATATGTTTTATAACAATAAAACATATTAAAAAATAAAAATTTTCAGACACTCTGGGTTGTATATTAATATTTTTTCTTTTATTACTTCATTTAAGATGGCCATCATCAGGATAAAAAAATCCCTGCTTGTTAGTAGCAGCGAACTACAGAAGTGAATGACTGTTTCTGAAGGAAGTGAACTTTATCTGTAGTTTTCATTTGTTTTTTTATCGTTAAGTTTGGTCAATCCTTGTGTTGGTTAGACGGCCTCTTTACAGTTGTTTTTACGATAGATGATGGCAGATTCCTGACTAAAAATTCCCTCCTTGGTCATTTTGACAGTTTTATTGGTTGCTGGGAAATGGGATGCATGTGTTACGTGTATGCTATCTTTTAGTTCTTTGAGAGTGTGTGTGATGTGTATATATTAGTGTGAGTGTATGCATGTGAGACTTCAACACCTTATAATGCCCTGTCAGTGTTATATATATATATATATATATATATATATATATATATATATATTACACACTGACAGGGCATCATATTTACAAGCGACCACATATTTTCAGAGAAAATCTCAAAACTAGAGTCAAGGGATTAGGGTGGCTGTAAAACATCTGCTAGCAGACCTTCTTCTTGCCTGATACAAAGCGTCAGCGAAATCTTTATAGTTTAGAAAGTGAAACCAAGCCATTATGATAACACGTATTTTATTATCTTGAAATGGTGGTAAAATTACCTAAAATAGATTTTTAGGAAAGGTGAACTAAACATTACCTTGTTTCGTTTATATGTTTTGCCGCCTTAGCGCAGTTGCTGGACATTTCCTGTGACGCTTAAAAAACAAAAAAAAAAACAAAAAGAAACCCGAATCAAATTGCTCGGGTGAAACTGAAATTGATTTGTTGAAATGAAAGAACTCTGACTGATGATACCCTACCAGCATACATCCAGAAAGGAAAGCGATCTTTGCTTGGGAGTTAAACTTATGACTATGACATTGAAGAACTCACTGAAACTCGCTTCGAAGAGACTGGTCAAATGGAGCAAATCCCTGACTAATGAATCTATTCTTTGGAAAGACAAGATGGAAGGAATCCACAGAAATGCTATATATCCATACATATTTCTTATTAATATTAAGGTTATTTTTAATGGATACACGTACTTAAGTTGCTAAAATTGTATCTCCGACATTAGGCAATTCAAATCTTTTTTTGTCAGGCTGGTCTTTATGGTCGAATTGGTAGAGGCATACCTTGGTTCAAAAAGTCGTCACCTTGATTGAAAAAAAAGGTGTGCAGATTCTTTTCCTGATGGAGATACTATCTTTCTTTAGTATGACTTCTCAACTTGTTATTAATTTCACAGTTTAATAAAATAAAAAAACGTGGATAGGAACTGAAACACGTATACTCAGTAAAAAATAACATTTAGAGTAATAAGGAATCATGTCGGATGGAAAAAATATCCGAGGATGTCCATTTATTAGGCTAGCCAATTCCTGTCGCAGACGCCTGCTCAGGCATCTTTTGTGTTGATTCAACGCCCACAGAGCTACCTGTGGTTTATACTGAAACTATGCTGAGCGGACATTAGTTACAGTTTTGGGGAAAGAGCGAGTTACCAACAGTCTGAACAAGGCCAGCAAGCCAAATGATGACATGTGACTTTCTGCTAGCATAACCATCGACGGCTACCCGAGGAGTTTCATCTACCCCATTAAATTCACATGGTTTGGGTCAAAAACGGGTATGGTTTTCAGACACTTTCCCGCACACCGGGATCGCCTCCTACATACCGATAACATCAAGAAGACACCTTCCTGAAAAATCGATTATGGTGAGATTCGGACCCGGGTTTCATGGTTAGAAAGTGAACGTTTTAACCATATAATATAATAAATGCTTTCAAAGCACACACACACACACACACACACACACACACACACACACATATATATATATATATATATATGTATATATATATATATATATACATGATGGCCGCCTACTATCGATATGACCCCTTAAATTAACCGTTAACCTCAGAGAGATTATAGTGGTAGACCATTTATATATATACAACACGAATACTAATCTCTGTACATCAACTACTCTTGTCCAGTGACAAGAATGTTCAGTATAAATGGTGATAGCCTCTGTCACAGATCTTATTTCAGAGTTTCATCCTCTTTCACTTCACTAAGCTTGAGAAGTCAATCTACCCTAATTTGTTGTACGCAGGAAAGGAGACCAAAAACAGAGTTTGTTTTTTAAGAATAGATTTCATCTACTGGTTTAGTTACCTGCAACAGAGTTAAGAACCCCAACTGCTACATAAATATACGAGGCTAAGTAAAAAAAAAAAAAAAAAAAATCACCTACACTTTCACCAGAACATATTTTTATAAAGGGCGTTCAAATGTGAATTAAGTTTAAGCGTCTAATGATTTTTTCTTTCAGATTTGGCAGACATTTGGGTGATATTATTTTTCACACATAATTGCCATGACTTAAATAACATGATCCAATAGAGAAATAAATAAATTTTCACCAATAACATTAATTTATTTACTGCTGACTTTAATCCGTCTTAATGAAACACCCTTATATATAATCCGTCTTAATGAAACACCGTTATATATAATCCATCTTAATGAAACACCCTTTATAAGACTGTGGATAATTTTTTTACTTTCCTTCATATATACATATATAAGTGCGTGGGTATGTGTTTAGTGATCATACATTGATAAAGCATACAAATGAGAATTACTTTGTTGTTTTCTTTTATTAATGTTCATTCTTTTTACTAACGGACACTCAGGGTAGACGGTTACTGAAGGCGGTTGTTGTGAGAGCGGTAAGAGTAAGGGCCACAGTTTATGCGGATATATGGAACGCATTTGATTTTAGATTTATATGGTATCAAGAATTATAAATAATATTTATCAATATAAATGATGATAATTAAGTAATTATAATTACCGTTTAATAATTTAAATTCATACCCTACTTACCTTAATTATCAGTTTTTGTATGGAAGCGTACGATATTATACGTATTAGGCACAATTTAGAGACTATCGTAATTCAATAGACTATAATCGTTATTTGAAATATCTATTTGTCATGTCCTTTTTACACGCATTTACAATTAAATATGGTGTGCGTTTGTTCATGTTCTCGCATATCGATTACAGTAGCCCATCATTCATTGAAAAATTAATTTAGAAATACACGTCCACCATACTCACACGTGACCACTTATGCGCGGGCGAAGACATTTTCACACAAGGTCCCTTGACCTCTCGCTGAAACACTCGCACCGCAGAAATAAATATATTAAAAACGGATCAAAATCGCATGTTTTCTTAACTGTCAATCTCGTCTTAAACAAACTTGGTACATTAACTAAAAATTGATATTGTCCTCAACAGAAAACACTGTCGGGTACGACATGATGGCGTCTATAACATTCCACAAAATGAATACACGGAACACAAAAAAGTATCAAAATCTAATGCCTGCAAACTAACAAATTAAGGTCGGAGATGGAAGTCTCTCCCCTATGTAGCGTCAATGAGAGACTGTTTCTTAGGTCAGCCGCGGGCCCATCGTAAAAACAGACGCTTCATTGCCAAGAGACATTACCCAATACGACTGCGGGTCTCTATTCGCGCCAATAAAGTTTTCCCTCTCACACTAATTACTTTTTCGTGTTTTCACGCGATGGCCTTCTTTTTCGTTCTTGAGAAAAGCCGACCACTTCAGCACCTAATGCATTCCTCTCATAGTGACCCTGCACACCTTGGCACAGCAATAAGCAAACAAACTCAGTACACAGGCACACGTCCGCCATATTGAAATGGCTTTTTGAACGCTTACCTCTACCAAACAATTGAATCACCAACAAACATATAAAGACGTCTGGGCTTTGTTGATGGGTCCAGGAGGGGAAACCGCCGTAAGCAATGTATTGTTCGAAATTGGATTTTACTCTGTTGAAGGGGAGAGACAAAACGAAAGGGTAAATATTTATAATTAATTTGTTCTCCGATGTAATCCGTTTAAGGGGCAAGTGTAATGCTTGGTTTGAAGTGGCAAATATAACAGGAAAGTTGACTGGATGAATTGTGACTTCGAGGTAAAAAGCAACATGGTGATGATTGGGCAAAGACGAACAAAAGAAAGCAAGCAATTATTGGACGAACGTTGTTCACTAGATTCAAAATAACGCTTCTTTATGCAATAACCTTTCGTTTTTTACACTTTTCTTTTTATTCGTTTTATCTTTCTGTTCATTCTCTCATTTTTTTTTCTTTTACAAATCATTCTTTTGTACATTTATTCATAAAGTTTTTCCTTTCTTTCGGAATGACTTTTGGAAAAGAAAAAAAAAACAAAAACCGGTAAATATGATCATAGCAAAAAAATGGACACAACTTTCGGATGAGAAATGCATCAGTGAATAAATATGGCGGAGAAACGATAGCTGACAGAGAATCATCAAATGAGGTTCGTGATACTCATTCTATTTTTTGTCAGAAAGATATTTTAATGAAATTATAAGGGAAATACTATTAGATAATAAAAATTTATTTTATGATTATAAAACAGTAAAACTAAATAATAATAATAATAATAATTATTATTATTCGTTCTGAATAATAATAATAATAATAATAATAATAATAATAATAATAATAATAATAATAATAATACCAAGCACACATATTGAAAAATTGTGCTAGTCCAAAATTCAGAATTCTGTGATAAATATACAGAAACAATTTACCATCTTGTATCAGGTTGCACGGCATTGACACTCACTGCATATAAAACCTGGCATGACAGAGTAGGCGAATATCTGAAAATTACGGAAAGGAAACTGCAAAAAAAAAATAAAAAAAAAAAATAAAATAAACAACCCCCCCCAAAACCCTCCAAAAACAAAAAAACGGTATGATCACCATACAGACCCGTTTACAGAAATTGGATCTTTAACAATTTTATGGGACTTTACAATACACACAGACAGAACAATCAAAGCTAATCGCCCAGGCACTGTGATCAGAGACCACAAAAACAAAATGCATCTTCTTATTGGCATGGCAGTCCTTACAGACTGTAATGTATCTTTGAAGATCTTCCAAAAATTACCTTGAAATCGAAATCTCAACAATGTGGCACATGAGCACATTAACAATTCTAGTTATAGTTGGAGTCCTCGGATTGATTAGAAAAGATTCCGATATACTCATTGAAGAGATTCGCCTTAAAAAATACAAAACATACAAGTACAGCTAACACCTTACGAAGAGGTTTATCTATGTAAAATATGTGTAATCTTAGGTTTTATCCCCTCAAAAAATCTTCAGCGTGAAATGTCATATGCCATCTTTGACCTTAGGTCTCCGTTTGAGACCCGGAAAGAAATGAGTATACAACAGAAATCAAATGAAATAATAATAATAATAATAATAATAATAATAATAATAATAATAATAATAATAATAATAATAATAAATGAATATTATGTAAATAACATGATGAGACGATAGATCACTTGGTGTCTGGTTGTCCAATCTTAACGCCGAAGGAATCCAAAGACTGACATGATAAAATCGGACAGTATATTCATTAGAAGAAATGCCAATATTACATTGTGCCACACATTGAAAATGGTATGAAAGTCACTCTGAACCAGTTATAGAAAGCCATTACTATTCTTTAAGACTTTACCATTCATACTGAGACATATAAAAGCTAGTAGACCAGATGTCATGATTAAAGACCGTAAAACTGTCTTCTCACATATATAGCCTTAGCATCATGTAAAAATATATATCTGTTAAAGAATATGACAAGTATAAAGATTTTGAAATTGAAAAAGGTGGTACCTTAATGCTACTGTTATACTTATAATAATTGGAGCTGTGGTACGATTAAAAAAGGGACAGATAAGAACATTAACAAGAGGTCAGGTAGGCCATGTTTACAAGAGATTAAATACTGTACTGTGTAGAACTGCTCACCCACTCAGGAGAGTATTATTAATATAATGAAAATATAAACATTGTACATGCTAAGTACCACTTAACATCACAGTTTGTACAAACAGAATGTATATATTTACTGCCTTGCTTTAGGTTTTGGGTAGTAACCAGGCAAGGGATTGTACTAAACAGAAAGTAAATAATAATAATAATAATAATAATAATAATAATAATAATAATAATAATAATACCAAAGCTTTTATATCAAAGTTAATCGCCCTGAGATCAAGATTAGAGAACGCAAAGACAAAATGTGCCTCCTTATTGACATGGCGGTCCCTGCAGACTGTAATGTATCTATGAAGATCTTAAAAAAATATCAAAATACAAGGGTCTTGAAATCGAAATCTCAAAAATGGATATTTCATTAGCTCAAAGTTGAAGGGGAAGCGTATGATTACATGATAGTCATTGTTTGTCCTCCTAACACATACAGCACATCTTGGGCAGGCTTTTGGCCTTCATGATAGAAACTTGTTCTAACCAGAGTCCCTATTTCAACAGCATGGTCTCAGTGCTAATGACACCCGCCTTTTCTAGGACTTCAACGCTGGAGATGAAGTCATTCCAATAAATTTTGAGGATGTTGCGGCGGCAGTGATGGTGGAAGCCCTGACGGAGTCTCGGTGGTAACGATTAGCAACTTACGACTCAGGGTTTGTATATGAAAAGAGTTCGGACAATGGGTCTATATACACTGATCTTAGAGCTTGTCTTCAGGTGTTTGTTGGTCTAGACTCGTTTATATAATCTGCTTGCTTTGGTCAGTCAACTGTTGATCTTTTTTTTTATTGGCAGCTGATGAAATGATGAAGTAAATGCAATATAGAAAATTGGGACGAAAAACTTTTGATGATAAAAAAAAGAAAGAAAAAAAAGAATATGAAGATTATGAAGAGAGGCAATATAGAGATATTTTATTTAAAAAAAATCTTTTTCTCCAATTGTCCAAAATATCAGCGAGAAAGGTAAAAATAACAAATGTGGCAAATTCTTAAAACGGGCATGAGAGGAATGCAGGCATAGGTGACTTCCATATATCTTTTCTAGAAACTAACAATTAAAATTACTTTCATGGTAACTGTTCTCATGAGCTTTACTCTTTGGTACCCCGACCGCATGAATTTAAGATTATTACTAGATTGCCATCTAGTTCTCATCATTTTATTGTTGAAATAGCTAAATGAAACCGTAAGTTTTATTTTAATAGTTCCTTCTCTCATACTCCGTTCCTGTGCAACTCTCTTCCAGTTTCCTGCTTCTTTGTCACCTACAATCTTCTAAAATTAAATGCAACACCAATCGCCATCTTTTGTATTCCTGAATTTTGTTCTTTTATTGTCCTTTTTCATCACAGACGTTTTCTCGTCTTCTTTCGCCCTTAGTAACCTCTTGCCTCCTGGTAGCATTATCGCATTGCTTTGGGTGAAATAATTAAAAAATATGGTATGACAGTAGTTTGCACTCGAATTTATTAAAAATAATGTCGAAGAATGGCATTGTGAAAAAAACTCACGCGGTGATGATTCCTAGAAAGAAAGGTTATTGTAAACTGCTAAAAACCACCAAATTCTTTTAAGTATCGTATTTACCAGCCTGCTAGATGCAGATTTTACAAGTGTATTTTTCGCGATACTGCAATCCATTTAGATCCAACTAGATATACAAATTGAATCTTCGGTTATCATCCCATCACCATAATATAATAAAATCAATGGATGTCGTTTAATATTTTGATTGATTTTTTTACGTCGATGTGACTGCATCTTATAGACAGTGAAAAACAAAAATAAGTCCCGGCCTAAGAGTAGTTTAACTCGGTGAACTGATAAAGGTATTATGCATTTATTTACTTCTAGGAGGTGTGTGGTGACTTAACGGTTATCCGTACAGAAAATGGAAACCGGGAAGATGAGTTTGAGGCAGTTTGAAGATTTCGGTTGAGGCAGTTTGTGCTCACTTCGTACTAATACCCAGGAAAAAGATATGAATTTATGTCACCCAATAGGTTGGATTGAAAATTATTATTAGGAAAATGGAGTCGGCAGACCAAGTTCGAATTCCAGCCGATTCTATTGTAGTCACTCCGCACTTACGAAAGCCATGAATTCCTCACTTCTTGCCCTCAGCTATCGGTTAAATGGTAGGGTAGAATGAACTCTTTAGCATTAAGAGGGTAAGGATGTAATAAGGATAATCCTGAAACCGCCTTTTTATATGACTGGGAGCGAAGGGAATATTTAGATATGGTAAAGGAGGGGGAAACGTAAAAGAATCAGCAATATTACTGGTCCTGAATTGGCGTCTCGGATTCAGTCACTTTCGCACCGTTTTAAAGTTGCCTCGCTGTACCCTTACTATAAATATTTTCATGGTAATTCTTCAGGTGAGCTCTTCGATATGGTACCTAGACTTTATGAATTTAAACAATGTACTAGACTGCCTATGAGGTTACATAAATTTACAGTTGAGTTGGCTAGGTGTCACCGCAGGTTCTATGTTAACAGTTTCTTTTCTCGCAAATTTCGCTTATGGAACTCCCTTTCCAGTCAACTTTAATGTTGAAAAAATTAAATGCAATGTCAAACGTTATCTGCTGTTTTCCTGGTTACTCTTCTTTTGTTCTTCCTTAGTAATGTTTCTTTTTTTTTAAAATTCTTCCATGCCCAATAACAACTTCTTTCTTAGTCACTTTACTGCCTTGCTTGGGGAGAACTCGATTAAAAAATGTAAACAGATATCGACAGAGTTAGCTAGATATCAACAGATAGATATGAACTGAGATAGATAGATAGATAGATAGATAGATAGATAGATAGATAGATAGATAAATAATTAACTGAATGAAATATAAACTTAGATAGATAGATAGATAGATAGATAGATAGATAGATAGATAGATAGGAGCTGGGTGAGATGTGAACTTAGACAGATATGGATAGAGTGGGATAGATATGAAATTAGATAGATAGATAGGAGCTTAGATGTGAACTTAGATATGGATAGAGTGGGATAGATATGAACTGAGATAGATATTAACTGAATGAAATGTGAACTTAGATAGATAGATAGATAGGAAGGAGCTTAGATGTGAACTTAGACAGATATGGACATGGGCACCTCGAAGTGGTGTAATGGTTAGCAAGCTTGTCTGGCTAGAACAATTACAACTGAGTAGTGAGTTCGATCCTCACTGGGTGCCCCATACTTTCGGCCTTGTGCCACATCTAAGCTACGCTTGGAAAATCACTAGACAGATATGGACAGAGTGGGATAGATAAGAACTTAGATAGATAGAAGAATGGGGAGCAAATGAAAAAAATTCTAAGCGAAGGGAATCGTTAGATATGGTAAGGAAGGAGAAAGGTAGAGCAACAGAAGAAAAAGAAAATCGGAATCTTAGAAAACAATAAGAAAAACAGCCGAGTTTAATCGATGCCCAATGAGTAAAGTTTCAGTTGATAACTTCAGTTTCTCGCCATAATGAAAACTCACCGTGAAACTTGGTCATCCGCTTGCGAACGCGCATTCTTCACCGGATATGTCGCCTTGGGCATCCTGCATGCATCGGTCAGCATCCCATGGTGGCATGATGTAATTAACTGAGGAATTCCGCGACGGTCGTTGATGAGAACTTGACACCAAACATGACCCTATAGAGCAACCCCCCTCCACTCGGAGGAGTCGCCAGCACAGTGGGCACCCGACTAACAGTATCATTCACATTCCCACTCTCTCTTCTGACCACGCAGTCTTTAATGTACTTTTCTAATGAATCATTTCCTCTCAGAAGCCGTCCATATTTGTCCGAATGGTTTTCCGATCTCCTTCACGTCACTTGTTCGTTGCGTTGTCGGTTGACAATGTAAAGTGCTTATATTGCCTGTATACCGCTTTCATATCTAGTATGACAGGAATAGGCGACTATTCCTTCTTCTACCCGATAACACCTTTTCTTTTCCATTGGCACTTCCCACCCTCGTTTCGCCTTCTCCCTTTCTCGAGAGCTGATCACATATTGACACTGTAGACTTTATTAAATTGATGAATTAATAAGGCAAGCCAGAGATTGTTCAATGACGTGTAGAAACGGGCACGTTATTGCCTAAGTAAGTGCGTTTGAAAATGTCTGTGATGGGCAAAGTGAATTAGATTGGAAAGCGAACGGTGTCTGGATGAGTTGGAAGAAAGAAGATAATCTCTGAACGTCTTTTCAAACAGATAAAAAATCGATCTTCTCGTGTATAGAAACAAGAAGGGACTGATAAAATGAAGTTGTTTCTTTTACTTATATAGTTTATCGAAGTTTATTTGTTTTCATATCACTGTAAATGTACATTGATTTAAGTTAATTTCAGCATGAGATCAAATTGAAGACGCGAGAGTTAAACCTGAAGGCTGACCATCGTTCTAAAGCGTATTATGAGTGTTACAAAAACGTAAAACAGTAAACAATGTTATTCTTTAACATCTGTCTATATATCTAAGATGAGGTATTGTAATTATTTACATTATTTACATTGTTTCGGACTATTGTCTTAATATTTGATGTGATATTCACCATGTTTCGGCCGATGTACGCTCCCATATTCTTCAGGTGATTGAAATTTACAACAGAACCTTTGATTTCGTCCACCGGGGCATCTTGATTTCAGACAATTTCTCACTATCGTGATGTCTCCCTTCTGTCTTTCCTACAAATATTTTCATTACAATTATTCTGATGAGCTCTCCTCCTTGATACCTCGACTTCATCAATTTAAGCATACTACTAGAGTGGCAATTAGGTCTCACCGTTTGACCGTTGAAATAGCAAGATGTAACTGTAAGTTCTGTTCCAATAGATTCTTTTCTCGCACTTCTCGCCTGTTTAACTCCATCCCACTTTCTTGCTTCCTTGCCACCTACAACCATCAAAACTTTAAATGCAAACGCCTTCTGCTTCCTTAAACCTGTCATTTTATTGTCCTTTCTCCTTACTAAAATTTTTTCATTCTTTTTCACGCCCAACAACATCTTGCATCTTAGTGGAATTATCGATTTCCTTGGGGTGAAATTATTAAAAAAAAAAAAAAGAGACAAATATAAACTGGCCGAGTGCATACGAACTGACCGAAATAGAGAAAAATATGAACTGAACAAAGATAGAAACAATTATGAACTGAACGGGACAAATATGAACTGAAAGAAATAGAGAAAAAAATCGAACTGACTGAAATAGAGACAAATATTAATTTACCGGTAGAAATCTGAACTGACCGATATATAGAGAAATATGAAATAACCGGGAGAGAGTCAAATATGAAATGACCATAAAGAACTGGACCAAATAATAGAAAGCACATTACTTGATGATTTTCAACAATAGCAAAAACTAAAATGGATAACACATTTAACTCTTACAGAAAATAAAGAATTAATAAAGATATTTATGTTCCACACTCCTCCGGATAAAAGGTTACGAAGAAAACTCCAATACTGGAAAGTAGTGAACTTGTGTAACCTGATTTTGTGAAAAATATTTAATAGAAAGATATAAATTTCAACAGTTACTAACATTGGCAGCTTGGTCAATGAATGTCGAGTGTTTCCTCGTTCGTCTAATATTACCATTATGGTACAAATGATTTTGATTATCTATCTAGATTGATTTTTTTTTACTGCATTTGCCAATCTAGTAGTATGCTTAAATTGATGAAGTCGAGGTATCAAGGAGGAGAGCTCATCAGAATAATTGTCATGAAAATATTTGTAGGAAAGACAGAAGGGAGACATCACGATAGTGAGAAATTGTCTGAAGTCAAGATGCCAGGTCAGGATCAGTTACATTACAGAACCTTCTTTGGATTTTGTCAAAGATCTTGAGATATATAGTAGGAGAACCAGACCAAATTTCGCTTCAATATTCAATGCACAGGCAAATGATAGATTTTTCAATGTGCAAGATGGAAACTGACGAGAAAAAATGTCGGTCCATATCTAATTGTTTCCCTATTTTATTCTGCACTTAGTGCAATATCATCGACGACTAAAAAGTTTCTTTGTGATTATTTTCTCCCGCCATTCAAGTCTAGTACAAGGTTAAGTTTCCCTTCCCTTACGCAATCATTAGGGCTACACGCATGTCAGCAGTCATAAAGTTCACCTGTTAAAACTCCATTATTAGCTTGTTTCTTGCTCTTAAATTTGTTGCAGGGAGCTAAACTTGCTGATGACTTCCCAGCAAAGCACACCCTACACAGAAACACACATATCTAAATAACTTATATTCTTCTTTTATATGCCGTCTCCCTACAAAACCTTGGCGATCACAGCTCTTTATAACTTCCTATTCTGCCTGGCTCTTTGTTCTGCTATCTATTTACACGAGTTTGTTATGTAGGTTACTCGCTGTTTACCCTCTGTATTTTGTGCTTTCAATGTCTTGCGAGTGTCAAAATATCCAAGATTTATTTCCTCATTATGTATCACAGAAACTTCAACCATCTTTTCCTGATTTTAAGTACAAGTGTACTTTTTATTTCCATTTTCCATAAACCTTCCTCGTTTCTGGAATGATCCGTCTATAGTATTTTTAGCACCTTTTTTTAGAACCATATTCCTGTTGCCTCAGGTCCTTCATCTGTCCAGCATTCTTTGCCATATTGGAAGATTGATATTATATAGCCGGTCAGTACTCTTTTCCTTGTTTCTAATTTTCCTATTTCTTAATACCGTGGAACTTTGGTTCACGAATTTAATTCGTTCCTGAAGGCTGTTCGTAACACGAAATGTTCGTAAACCGAAACTCTTTTCCTAATAGGAAACAATGTAGAACAAAAAAGTCACAGTGCAATAAAATTGGAAAAAAGCACAACACAACATACGAATGTATACAACATGGCGGTCGACTCAGAAATTATTCCGTTTGGGTTAACTAGGTTCGGCAATGTTCGAGAACGAAATTTTTTTTCGATAACCGAGGCATTTTCATTTCAAATTTTCTGTTCGAAAACCGATTTGTTCAACCTGTGAGTCGTTCGAGAACTGAGGTTGCTCTGTATTTGTTTCGCTTTTGGAAGGCAGCTTTCGTTATTCCAATGCACCTTTAATTTTCGGTGTCATATTTTCGGCCGTCTGCCAAAACGACACATATGCATAAATATTCTTTGTTTTCCTCCATTTGCACATAAATATTGTTTCACGCTGGAATGAGGAGGCTATAAGTGAACTCGCGTAGAAAAACGCGTCTTGTCGGAAAGGGAGAGAGAATCAGTTATATTATCTTGTTTAGTATTAATTTAACTGTCATAAAAGCAGACCGAGGTAACCAAAGGAAAAGCAAAATGGTGGGGTTATATTATTGGCTGGGGGAGTTGATTTTATTATTTCCTGATGGCGGTTTTCATTAATTGCACTTTGGCGTGAAATTGCTTACCAGTATGGAAAATTCGTAATGAAGGGTCCAGTATGGTCATGGCAAAGTTCCAAGGCGAATTAGAATTCTTTAATAAGATTGACTTCTCGTATCTTCTACTGTGTAACACGCTTTTTCATGTTCTCATATTTGTCTAGTTTTTATATATTTCATAAGGTAGACAAATCAAGTAAAACGTCCGAAGACCTTGCATAATTGGGTGATAATAAGAAAAGAAATTACTTTCAATATCTTCAAGACAATATGGTTGTCAGAAAGAGGAGCATCCCAATTACGAATTAAAGATGCCAGCATCAAGCAGGTACAAAAATTTGGGGTTTTAAAGGAGGACAGGAAACATGAAATCGAATATCTGTCTATATCTTTGAGATGAAGTATTATGATTACTTATATTATTTACATTATTCGGACTGATATCGTCATCTTCATTGCTATATTCACAACGTTTAGGCTGTTGTAGGCTCCGGATTTCTTCAGGTGATTGGATCTCTGAGATGGGGTATTATGATTACTTACATTATTTACATTATTCGGACTGTTATCTCCATTGTCATATTCACATATTCAGTTGGAACATTTTACCCCGGTGGACGAAATAAAGGTTTCGGTTCGAAATTCCAATCATTTGAAGAAGGTCGGAGCGTACAACGGCCGAAACGTTGTGAATATGGTAATGAAGATGAGGATAACAGTCCGAATAATGTAACTAATATAAGTAATGACACCGAAAGTTTCCAAAAGCTAAGCAAAATATATATTGATTGAATCATTCATTCACCAGCTTTCTTCAGCTTATCAGCCCATTGCAGTTTATTGAAAACCCAAAAATATTTTTAGATTGTAAGAATTATTTTTAAAGATAACAATGGTTTCATTATAGAAATCTTACTAATTAATCCATAGTTGGGGGAGAAGCGGCGGATTCATACATTTCTCAAGTGTATTTGCGTGTATAATCAAAGTTTTAAGAAACAGGATAATTTCGTTAGAAACAAAAAAAAAAAAAAGAAAAAAAAGAGATTGCTGAACTGTTACGTAATATCAGCCCTCCTACATGGCAGTGAATGCTGGACAATCTCCGCACAGATGAAGAGGAGGCTTGAGAAACAGAGATGTAGTTCTACAGAAGGATGTTGAGAACCCCCATTGACTGAACATGTGGAAGTTTTAAGGAAAATAAAACAAAACAAAAATGCTTATTTACTTAGAATCAGATAGAGACAGTTGAAAATTCTTGCATAATGCGGAAAGAGGGCTTGGAGAATTTGACACTCACAAGAAATATCGAAGGCAAGAGGGACAGAGGTGATACAGAGAGTAAACTAACTGGCTTGCGTAAATGCACAACACAAAGGGATATTAAATAAACATTGCTGAGATAGTGGAGAGCCATGATCATCCACATCCTGAAGGGTCATGGTACATAGAAGAAGAAGAAGAAGCAGCAGCAGCTTAGTCAATAAAATTATCTGTAATTTAGTATTTCATTTTTGAAATGAGTAATGTTCAATATTCTTGTATTATTTCGAATTATTGTTCTCATCTTTGACAATATCAGGTGTTCATACAAACCAATCAATGGACACCTGGTGATGACCAGTGGGTACTTGGTTGAAACGTTGTGTTTATAATAACATCAATAAAAACAAAGATGAAGACAACAGTTCGAAATAATACAAGAATATTGAAAATTGCCTATGTTGGTAACTTTCAGAATACTAAATTGTTTTAGAAATTGTTGTGGTCTGTTTTTCTCATTGACATCGGGGATATGTGATCGCGATATTTCTCTGCCCTGTTGGCTGAACGGAGGTGTGAGCCTCCGTTAACCGCAAATTCCAACTCCAGATAGATGTCAAGTATTCCCCGGGTGGTTCATCCCTAACCATCCCGGAAAGCTCAAGTCTCGGCATTTCGAATCGCCGTCTACTCTAGTCTCCTCTGCACTTCATCTCTCTGTGCAGAGGTCCATGTTTGTATCAGTTTGATTTCCACGTCTGAAACAAGGCCTAAGCGACAATTTTCTGTCAGGTGTTTTTGAATGATGCCGGCGTCATTTTCAGGTCAGAACTTGATCGATCAGCACCGAGGTTAATTCTTCTGGTTATTATATCACATATGTAAGAATCAGCGGAATTTCCACATTTCTGACTAATAACACACACACACACATACGGTAATGGTAATAATATTAGCCGTTTCTTTATACGGAAACATTCGACATTCATTCACCGATCAGCCAATGCTACTTTCGCTTCACATATATAAAATTTTTCTCTTAAAACAATTTTTCAGGAAAATAGGTTTCTCAAGTCCAGTAGCTGTTATTGCTCTTTCCAGTATTGATGGGGGTTTCTTTCTTAATATTTTCTTTTACGAAATGTTGAACATTATCATTTTGATTATATCATTGGTTTCTCTTCGAGTTACGTGTGCTATCTATTTTAGTTGTAGTTGTTGACAGTCCTCAAGTGATCTAGTTTCTGTCACGTGGTACGGTTATTTGTGATTCATGAGGTTCGAAGAACGGTGGTCCTTGCTAAGACCTACATGATTCATTCGCTGGAAGCCATTTTTAAACCTTGATCTGAGAGTTTAGATATTTCTGAACGATTTTGGCGCCATACATGACAGCGAAAGGCTTTATTTGACGAGGCTATTTAACAATAGGACTCGTGATTTTACGTTAATGGTTTTTTGTTTTTTTTTAGCAATTTGCGATCTAGGGCAAACAGCCTATTCTATATTCAGTTTCCTTACCTCCTATGCTAAATTTATTATTAGGTTGGTGCAAAAATAATGACGTAATAATCTCGTTTTTTGACTTTAAAAAATACATCAAAAGACGACATTATTACGTCATTACTTTTGCACCAACCTAATATAATTGAGGTATTTGAAGTGTTTAGTATTTACTAATTTCGCATCTAGAATTATTATAATGGATTCAGGGTAGGAGATTGACGTGTTGCGCCTTCGGTTAATATTCTCGGCTGACATAAAGTGGAAATACTACACTGAATTCATTGCTAAGTCTGCAACTAAGAAATTTGGTTCTGTGTCGTGCTAAACAATTTTCCTCTCCAGAATCCTTCTTACATATCTATAAGTCTATGCTTGTAATATTCCTGCTACATATGGTCCGGCGCTCTTGCTATATATTTAGAGTTTCTTGATAAAATCCAAAGAATTTGCAATATTATGGGTCCTGATCTAGTGCCTCGGCTTCCGTCACTTTCTCACCGCCGTAAAGTTGCTTTTCTATAAAGATTTCTTGGTAATTGTTCGGATGAGCTCTTCGCTATGGTACCTAGACTTTATGAATTTAAGCGCAGTACTAGATTGGCAATAAGGTCCCATCAGTTTACGGTTGAGCTTGATGTAATCGTAAGTTCTATGCTAACAGTTTCCTTTCTCGCACTTCTCACTTATAGAACTCTCTTCAGGTTCCCTGCTTTCTGGTCAACTTTGAACTTTAAAAATTTAAAAGCTGTGTCAATTGTTATCTACTGCCTTCCTGATTACTCTTCTATTGTTCTTGCTCCTTCATAATGATTCTGTTTTCTAATTCTTTCACATCCAGTAACTCATTGTGTCTTAGTGACTTTACTGCCTTGCATATGGTAAATTTGATTAAAAAAAAAAGAAAAAATTCGCCATCACTGGTTTAATTCAAATTCCAGCACATAGTTGCTGTTTCGGAAAATTTTTATATTTCTTGAAACATTTGGTAGTGATTTTTAATTTAATTGGCGTGACCCCCATCATCATCAATATATTAGTATCGGGAGGGAAAGCAAGAACACTGTTTTTTTTTATGTGTATAGTCATTTACAATGTGGTTGGCCACCCGCTCGTATCCGAATATGTCTACTAGGGCGGCTAGCGAATCCCAGTTACAGACACTTGCTAAGGCACATTTATGTTTATTTAAAACCCACAGAGCCCACTTGCAACTATGCTAAGCGAACCTTAAGTATAGCTTCTGGGAGAGGGCGCATTATCTTGTCAGTAAGCTCAAATCCACGGTGATGATATATGATTTCATATTAGCATAACCACCGAGAGCTTCCAGATAGTTCTGTATGCCTAATTTAACTCACAAGGTTCGGATTAACCGATTATATAACTTTCATTTTTCTAAATGTGTCACAAGATGGAATCACAGCCCGATAACATTAAGAAGTTACCTTCCTGACAAATCGACCATGGTGTGATTCAAACTTTGGTCGCATGGTTGGAAAGAGATGAGATGTTTTATGGAATGCCTAAATGCTAATCTCTTCAAATATATGCTTGTATATTGTTATATATGAATAAAATCTCACTACCGACACTTGAATTTGAACATAGACCGCCCATGAGCAAACACGGGCGATCTCATTATTGAATTAAGCAGACCAGGTGAACTCAGTCTTCTAACAGTTCTGTCCTGTTTGCAGCGTGTGTATGGATACCTAAAAAATATTACTGATTTGCAATGCACAATGTGCAGACTGAATGCCAAAACTTGCTCAAAAAAAGTTTAGACAATATACACAAAATTCAATGTTTAACCATAGATTTTACCTCAAGTCAGAAGATATGGAGTAATAGTTAAGTCAGTGGACAGTGAGAAGAAACACTGAAGCCTTGTCCATATATATCAGTTTCAAATGCAGTCGGCATTAAGTTTTGGTTGATTGGTTGGGTTTTATGGCATATCAACCCCTGTAGGTCATTTAATGCCAAATTTAGTTACACACACACATACACACATATATATATTAAATATATAGTACTAGTAAATGTATAACTGGCAACATTATTTTTTCAAAGACATATAGCTGGCAACATCATTTTTGGACGTGGTTTATCCCCCTACCCAGGACGCGGATGTAGTTTATCGTCATACCCAGGACGTGGATATATGCTGGGAAAAACTGGGAGTTCACTATTTGCCCATAGATGGGACCCTAACAGGTGCTACCACCCTGGGTCAGGGTGGACCTGGGAACACCAGCAATTAAGAGGTGGTTCCACGCTTCCTCAAAACCTCCTGATCAGAGGCCTTGCTGTTGGATGTAGTTTATCGTCATACCCAGGACGGATTAAGTTTCGGTTTTTCCATGGTAACTGTGTCATTATATATATTTAATCCGTGTAATTAATGTAATTTTTAACGTATTTGCTTAATAAATTCTGCCCCGTAATAACAGGGGATACGTAAGCAGATAGTGAGAATATATGGTAATAAATATAAAAGCGATCATTTTTAGGGTACTTTTTCCATCCTTACGGTAAAATAACAGTTATTTTTTTATGTTCTAATGATTTGTTCTCTTTGCAGATTACTTAATATAAGAATGATTAAATTTTGTCTCAATTTTATTCTTTTAAAACGTATCAGATATTGTATCCTGAAGGGATTTGACAAGGGCTCTCTTGAAAAGCGGTAAAAAATGTGGAAATGAATCTTTAAGAGTCCGGACATTCCAAGAATAGTTTGGTTAGTTTCAATTTGGAAATTTTTCTCTGTAAACTTCCCGTCGATTTGGACGACCAATTCATGTCAATACTGAACTTCTGCAAACCGGAGTTGAGGAAAGGGCAACGGAGAATGACTCCATTATCCTTTCCACTTAGTCATGGTATTTTATAGTTAATGAAGAAAACGAATCTGTGGAAAGCCATGATCACGTACATCCGGAAGGGATACGACAATTATTTTTTTCTCTAACATCTAGTGC
Organism: Acanthosepion lycidas; assembly: GCA_963932145.1. Taxonomy (NCBI): domain Eukaryota; kingdom Metazoa; phylum Mollusca; class Cephalopoda; order Sepiida; family Sepiidae; genus Acanthosepion; species Acanthosepion lycidas. Next base: position 34,363,554 of record OZ010573.1, on the reverse strand, counting down.
GTGACAATACCGCTTTATAAGTACCTGACTGATCTCTTAGGATTTCCTTTGGTTTGTTAACGAGAATCACCTATATGTCAGCTTAAAATCCTAATTCATCCGTCTGATAGCAAGTCCGTTGCTATCTGGGTTGATTTTACAAATGACGAATTTTCAGTGTTCATGGAAAGTTGGTTTCTGGCGAGGCCTGATTAGTACTGGCCCTGTGGATCATTTGGTCGGCTATTGATTCGGTCATCTGTCGCCAGCACATAAACAAAGAGGGAGAAAAGACAGTCAACTGGAAATTGTAGTCTCTAAAAGGGGGACGTCGACTTCTCCCTGGTTGTTCTCGCTTTTGTCATTTTGAGTCTCTTTTTTTCTGTCTTGCGCAACTCCCTAATGTTGCAAGCGGGGCACCATACAGAGAAGATAATTAGAGAAAGAAGACAAGTACGTCATGTGACATTGCTTTAGTCGACCGGTGTCAGACACAGCATAGTCTCCCGTGTAGAAATGACCCTAATCGCTGGTTGGACTGCAGGGTTGTAAAGGATAAGTTGGTGGAACAGGAAGGCAACAGAGGATTGATAGAATATATTTAAAGACTGAAAGTAAAGTAAAATAAAGGAAAGAGAGAGAAAGAGAGAGAGAGAGAAGAGAGAGAGAGAAGAGAGCAAAGAGAAGAAGAGAAGAGAGAGAGAAGGAGAGAGAGAGAGAGGGAAAGCATAAAAGAAGAAGATTAATAACAGGGAGTTTTTTTAAGTTTATACTTCAAGAAAAAGTTATTGGATGGAACAAGAGTTTATGAAAGTGTCAAGCGAAAAGTGAAGTGTAGAGAAAAGAAAAGAAAAGAAAAGAGAGAAAAAAGAATATCCAGAAAAATTTCTCAGTATAGAAAATATTAAAAAGTGAAAAATAAAAAGAGAAAATGGAAGAGATTATGTGAGAATATTAAGCAAATAATATATATATATATATATATATATATATATACATATATATATATATATATATATATATATTTGTATATATATATATATATATATATATATATATTTGTATATATATATATATATATTTGTATATATATATATATTTGTATATATATATATATATATATTTGTATATATATATATATTTATATATATTTATATATATATATATTTATATATATATATATATAGAGAGAGAGAGAGAGAGAGAGACAGAATAGGAAAGACAGAAAGAAAGAAAGAAAGAAAGAAAGAACGAAAGAAAGAAAGAAAAAAAATGAAGAACGCAGACAGAGGTAGATGTAAGTAAGTAAGGTAAGAAATAAAGGAAAATAAAAATTAAGAAGGAACAAGCTTTTGGAGAGAAGAGTAGTGTGGGCTTTGAAGTATAATTGAACGAGACTCAAAGATAGATAGATAGATAGATAGATAATATACCAATTGTGACAGATAGATAGATAGATAGATAGATAGATAGATAGAACAGGCTGAGATAAATAGATAAGTAGACAGATAGATATAATAGGAGCAGGCTGAGATAGATAATAAACATAGATAGATAGATAGATAGATAGATAGATAGATAGATAGATAGATGGGAGGAAGGAAGAAGTTGTTTAAAAATAGTAAATAAGGAGAAAAATGACAAAAGCGGATACATTGGTATAAATGAAAAAAAACGTGTGGCAAAGGGAAAAATCCATTTGAAGGTGAGTGAAAGAAAGACAGTTTGAAAAAAGACACTGAAGTTGATGTTTGTGATAGAAAATAAAATAAAACAGAAGAAAATAAATAAAATAGAAATAAATTCGATGATTTGTCGATTTACATAAAACTGAAAGGAGCACAAATGTTCGAGTAATTTAAAAAAAGAAGCGAAAAAAGCAGTAATAAGCACGAGGAAGATGAATAAATATTTCTAAAATTAAGAAATATTTAGAATTATAAGCGAAATTAATAGAATTACAAAAAAGGAAAGTGAAAAGCGAAAAAGAGAAAAGAAGAGAGAAAAGGAGACAGAAAAGAAGAAAGAGAAAAAGAAAGAGAAAAGAAGGAGAAATAGAAAAGAAGAAAAAGCGAAAGGAAAAAAGAAAATAATAAAGAGAAAAAAGAATAGTAAAGAAGAAATAGAAAAGAATAAAGAGAAAAAGGAAAGAGAAAAGAAGACAAAGAAGAGGAGAAAAATGTAAAAAGAAAATTAGAAAGGGGAAGAAGGAAAGAAGAAAGAGAGAAAAAAGAGAATAAAAGGAAGAGAAAAGAAGAAAGAGAAAAGTAAGAGGAAAAAGAAAGAGAAAAGAACAAAGAGAAAAGGAAAGAAGAAAAAGAAAAAGTAAAGAAAAATAATAAAGGGAATAGGGAGAGCGGATTGGAGACATTCAAAAAACTGAGTGAGTAAAAAAGAAAATGAAACAGATTTACGAGTGAGGAGAAAGAGAAAAAAACAAGCAAAACGCATATAATGCAGAAGAAAAGGAAAAGAGGAGTAAAAGGAGAGACAATGAATGATAGAATAGAAAAAAAAGACAAATGAAAAAAAACGATAAAAGAAGTGTAACTTGAAAATGAATTATAATAAGGAAATGAGTGAACAAAGAAAAAGATGAGAATAAAGATGGCGAAGAAGAAAACGAAAAGAATAAAAAAAAACAAAAGATGCAGAATGCAAGACGGAGTAAGAAAAAAAAAGGAGCCACAAATTAGGTAGGAAAGCAAATGTGCGTTAAAAAGAGAGAGAGTGAGAAATACGTGGGGAGATAACGATGAGCATATGAGTGTGTGTTCCTCGACTAAACGGAAAACATTGTCAGTGTATCTGTGTTTCCAATTCAATATTGAAAAACTGGAGTAGATATTTGCATGCCGTTAATTATTGTGCTTCCTCGGGGCTCAGATTTCACGTCGATTGTGTAAATGTGTTTGTTGAGCAGCTCAGGTTGAACTTCTCACAATAGGCAACCTCCATCATCAAAACCATAGCCGATAACGAGAACAAGAACAAGGATTTGGTCGTCGCAGCCTGTCACCGGCCATATTGTTTTGTCTAACAGAGCCACCGACACAATGGAGACAAAAATGGTCGTAAGACACAGCTGAGTGGGGAAAAGGCATTTGATTTGATAAAGTCGTAGGTCAACGAGTGCCAGTTCACTATTGTTCATTTGATTGTGTGGTTCTGGAAAAGAAACAGGAAAAAGCGATGTGCAGTTGACGGTCGGAATTAAAATGGTTGACGGCTAAGGGAATCTTTTTTTAAAATGTATTTATTGAATAAGGATAAATACTATATATATATATATATATATATATATATATATATATATATATATATATATATATATATACAAATTAAAACATTCTCTCAAACACATAAATCACCTACTGTACCGGGTGCGATATGTAAATTGTCGCTATTTTATTTTTTATTTCGTGCATTGTTTGTTTTTTATTTTGTCGACTACACAGTATAGTAGGGTCAATTAAGCATCGTCTGTGAGATATAGAGCACCATGACGCAATCCACTCTGTCGTAAATTTGGAAACGGCATGCTGTACTGTTTAGCATTCACGCCGGAAGCTCCAATGTGAACATTTCAGAGTGTTTGGGTGTCAATCTGAGGACGGCGCAGAGGATTTGGAAAGAGTTGGATGAATCTAATGGTGATTATGAAGGTGTTTGGAGTGATCACTAATGATGGCAGCGTTATGCCGCCATTCATCTTCCCACGAGATCTCAGACTCAACACAAAGGCCTACATCAAGTGCTTTGAGGACGTAGTGCTGCCCTGGGTCAAGAGGATGGCTGCTGGATAACCCTATGTCTGACAAGAGGACGCCGCACCATGCCATACAAGGAGGAGAATCTAATCATGGCTGTCAGACAATTTCTACGACCATATCACCCCTTACATCTGGCAACCTCACTCCCCAGACTGTAGCGTCATTGATTATTATGTGTGGGGTGCATTTGAGCAGCAAATTCCTTGTAACATCAAAGATTAACTGATGGCAAGGATTATGAAACCGTCCAGAAGAGTTGCATAGGATTCCGATGTTGGTTGAAGCCAATGGCGTTTTTTATTGAATTTATTTACTCTTTAGTATTTCAAGATATTTTTGTGTAATTTTAGTAAATATATCTGTTAAAATGAGATGCCAGTGTTATTTTAATTTTTGAGGCGAACATTAACCCATCGCACCCTGTATTGTTACAATCTACAAGACCAGTGTCACTTTAGTGTTCGATTGAATGTTAATTAGGTGCCCTCACACTCATGGATTTGTACGCTAAACTATATATATATATATATATATATATATATATATATATATATATATGCAATTTTTATTTGAGGTAATGTATTGTTATTTATTAATCTGGCAAATACCTCCTGACGAGTGGTCCAAACAATTACACAAAGATTCATCTTCGAAAGTTTGGAGTAGAGGTGCTTAATATAACAGCACTCGGCTAACATATTTGTATCAATCCTTTATATTTATATATATATATATATATATATATATATATATATATATATATATATATATATGTGTGTGTGTATGCGCGTGTGTGTGTGTGTGCGTGTATGTGTATATGCATAAAGGGATGAGGTTATAGTAGTTCTAACGAGAGAAAAGTGTGTATATTTGTTGTGGATTCCGGGTTTAAATCCGGTACCAATAAATAACAAACGCCAGGAATGAATATATGAAAATAATATATTAGCTGAATAATACAAACTGGTAAATCAGGTTAGTAGTTCCAGGAATACGGGTTAGTAGCAAAATATATATATGCAGTCTTTGGTATTGAATATCACTGTATGACTTCTTACTGAGTCTACGTGCTCGCTCACTGTGACTCCTACAACGCTGTTACCTCACCCCCACTCTTCCGGTTACCTACAACCTTTTACTCTGTCACTTTGGACTGGACTCGACTCCTCGGTCTTGCTGTATTTATCGATCCACCCACGAGGACTGAATGTGGCACAAGGCCGGTTTAATGTGGGTATCTCCGAGTCCGTAGGCTCGGCCAAAAATATAGCTTTGGAACCCACCTAGACGGGTTCAGGCCCTGTCTACCTCCCCGGACGAAACCTTGCCCTTCAGCAAAGCTTCAGACGTCACTTACAGTCAAAGACTGTATCACGACTCAGTTAGACTCCTCGGTCTTGCTCTCGGGTCTTCCTGTAGCCGTAGTATATGTATATACTGGGTGAGTCCATTTGTGTAAAAAGGGGTGGACCGCTCAACAATATTAAAAAGAAGAGAGAAACCGCAAGCGTTTTTGGTTGTAATGTGGATGTTTAAAAAAAATATATTATGCTTTATTTTCCATATTTTTGCTATACGTGTTTCCGGTCTCGTGATCTTCATCACGTCTCGCGACCATCATCAGGTAATATTTCCACATATTATTAAAATAATTAATTTTTTCTTATGTTTTTCGATGTTAAATATTCTCGATATGAGACATTCTCTTTTTTGTGTGTTAGTGACCCAAATGTCTTCCTGAATTGGCAGTGAAAAGTTCTGCGTGAAGGGTTATAAAACAATTAAGATTGGTCCGAGAAATGATGAAGGAGATATCGGCATTCTTATCTTTTAATGACCCCTGTGTGTTAGATCTATTTCCATATTCTTGTGTTTTTGTCAGCATGCGTATGTATATGTATATTCCCTCTCCATACATACACACTGTCTTATTATAAGGAATTAGTAAGCACATTTGTACACACACACACACACACACACACACACACACACACACACACACATATATATATATATATGACAATCTTGCGCTCCTTGTCTTCGGAAGTAATGTAGAAAAAAATAAGGAAGTATATATATATTTTCACATAATAATTCATCGAGTCAAGATCAAGAACCCTCAACAAAATACACTAGATGACCGTTTCGTCCTTTCGGGGACTCATCAGTAGTGTATCTTGGTGACGAAGAGGAAACTAATTCAATATAGCGTCGCTATATATATATATATATATATATATATATATATATATAGTTAAACCTAGAGAGCCAGACAAACCTACCAAGGTTTCACCTAAGCGGATCGTCAGGGAAGGCCGGCCTGACGATCCACTTAGGTGAAACCTTGGTAGGTTTGTCTGGCTCTCTAGGTTTAACTAGGTCTGCTCTACTCATTGTATTGAGCACTTTATTTAGTTCTTTTGGGTACTCGCATCGGTTTTTTTCTTTGGGCCTTGAACTCGTATGCTGGACGATTATTTTCGGTTAACGTACATGTTCTTGTTTTTTTTTTTATATACCTTTTTATTCCCCTTTGGTATTGGCTTGTTTATTTGCAAATTAATACACCGAAGGTTTTCCGAGCGAGTATAGTTTCTTATACTTATGAGATTTCTATTAATAATATATATATATATATATATATATATATATATATATATATATATATATATATATATATAATGTTTATACGTTCTTTTTATAAAAAATGTTTTAAATAATTGTCGGACTTTGTCCATTTCATAATGTATGACGTCATTTGTTTACATTTGGATACGCATTGAGCAGATATGTATGAATGAGAGAAAATCATGGAGAATTGTGTTTAAAAACAGTAAAATTTTTAAGGAAAATGGGCACGAAAAGGAAACTTTTGCTTAGGATCAGAAAGCGACAATTAAAATATCTTTAACATATAATCAGGAAAAAGTGCTTAGAGAATTTTACACTCTCAGGATATAATGAGGTCAAGAGGGACAGAAGAACACATTGAGTAACCTATATAACGTGCTTGTGTATATGGATGGCAGAACAGATATTAGGAGGGATAATAAAAGGACAAACATTGGAAAGCATAAGGAAGTTGCTGAGAGCACGCTTCCTGAAGTAACTTACTATAGGCTGAAGGTCAGTAGACTTCTCTAGCAAGCATGTGGTAATGGCGTAAGTTCGATTTTAAGTGTTCCTCACTCATGATATGGAACCAGACGAAACTAAGCACAGTAAATATATATGAAATTGAAGTGCCAAAAATTTGAGCGACAGCTACTTAACAACAGCTAACTCCTACCAACACGTGAATAACAACGATGTGGAATAGTTTCTAGGAGGGGGGTTGGAATCTTTGAAATCTATCCAGGCAGATTCCACTCCATAACTGAGTTTTGTTTGTTGGATGTGGTTGTAGGAAATTTAATGAGACCTGCAACATGTCTCACGTATCCAAGTATTTTAAAATGCTTTACAGTGCTCATATGATAAATATGGAATATCACTGTGATATCCCGTATCGTATAACACTGTCTATTTTTAATGAGTATTTCTATTTAGTCATCATCAACGACTCCAGGTCAGTAAGAACGTTCTCAGTCTTTCATATAAGAATTTCCACTTCTGAACCGAGCGAACAACTTACGAAGAGTACTCTCGGCTATGGTACCATCTTCATAAACGGCACATATCGTTTTTGCTGTTTCTAGAGCGGATGTTTTATTCACGAAAATTTAAAAGGATCAAATGACGAAAATGCATTTCATTTTCCACCATTTTCAATTTTAGTGTAAAAGCGTTTATAATTAACATCCCACACATGAATCATATAAAAAAAAGCGGTGAAATGTTACCTTTCAAAATATCTATGTTATAAATTACAGGTGTTCAATTTGTGTTATAAATCAGGTGTTAAACGCCATCGATAGGAAAACGCTACGAACTTTTGTACCAACCTATTAGGTTGGTGCAAAAATAATATCGTTTTTAGACGTATTTTTAACGTCCAAAAACGATATTATTTTTGCACCAACCTAATAATATTCAACAAGAGATTCTCATTCAAAGTTTACTCTCTCACACAGACACACACACGCGTGCGCGCGTGCACGTGCATATGCGTGAGCGTCTATAAACAGTGTGGATATAAAAATCAACACAGTACACACACACACACATACACACACATATATGTACTAGCTGAAATGTCGCCTTATAGGGCAGCATTTAAGCTCGCTCCTGCGGAGGGTCCGTGATTGGGCCTTTAGTTTGTTCAGAAGTTTGAGAGTCCCTAAGTCTTTGCAAAATCTCAGCATTGAAAACTCTCCTGGCTGCCGTTTGATCTAGGTTTTCATTTGCATGGGACTTTCATTTCCTCGCTGCAGTCTTGGCTCTTTTGATTGGAATCTGGTCGTCTGTTAGCGGATATTTCTTTTTGCGAGACATACTGCTGCTGTATGAGATAAACATTAAACTGAAAAGGAATTCAAACGATCGCCGCATTTAAGTATTACATTAATATTCAAGCCTACCTTTTGAAAGGTCAATGATAATTCTTCTGTCGCCACTTAATTTAAAGACAATTTGATGTGCGTAGGTCCTTACTTTTACTTACGTTTATTTTTATTTCATGGGTAACTTCCGCTGGATTTCGCAATTAATTTCGATTATTTATTTCCAAATTACAGTGAGTGTTATCGTACAAAAAATTTGTCGCCAAAAATCGCGTAAAAAATTGCTGAAAGCAATCGCAGCAATGAACGCTTGGAAATCCAAAATGTTTTTAACATGACTTATTGAAAGTTAAGGGGATGTGTCCTTTTAACTAAAAAATTGTGACACACTTACATTTGCATTATATATATATATATATATATATATACGTGCCTCAAATTATTTTAACAGTAATTAAGTAAGAAGGGGGGATAAATTATATATATATACAGAGAGAGAGAGAGAGAGAGAGAGAGAGAGAGAGAGAGATTCTTCTGTGCCGCGTCACATTAAATATTGGAATTAACACTGAAGTTTCCTGCCTCGATGCAATCTTCAAACCAAGATCTCATGATGATATTTAAGTATGAACTTGACAGTCACCATGCAGTGATGATTCCTATGCCTACACTGTATCTATAAACTCTACGCTCTATCTCCGATATTAAGTACTATAGATATAAAAATATAAAATATAGTTTAAAATTATATATATATATATATATATATATATATATATATATATATATATATATATATATATATATATATATATATATATATATATATATATGGTATATTTTAATTTTGCCTGAGGTATAAACCAATCTCTGCCTATATGTGTGTATGCGTATGCGTATGTGTGTGCGCGTGTATATGTGTGTGTGGTGGCATGTTTGATTGTGAGGAAGGAAAGAATCTTCAAAAAGGTCACTTAATGATAATAGTCACTTACCATTAAATCAAATCATTTAAATATCAATTTATCCAAGCTTTCCCTTTATAATTTTGTTTCTTTTCTTTTATTTCTAATCATTTCGAAAAGAAATATAAAAAATTGAAAAATGGTTTCTAACATTTCTAGACACGTTTTTTTTTCCATTCATTCGTCGAAAGGGTGAAAATAGAAAACGTTCGTTTAACATTTTTATTTTTTTGTTTTTGTTGTCATAGTTTTGTTTTTTCTTTCAACCCCGCCCCAAACAATTTCTAATTTTCTATTCATTGTTTGTTTTTCATACTTTTGCATTTATATTATCATTGTTTGTTCTAAGAGTTTTCTTCTCCTTTTTTGAGAAAGGATTGAACACTATCTTTATTTATATACAAAAAACAAAAACAGAATTCTTTCTTTCGATTGACATTTCAAGTTTTGATTCCAAGTAACAATGAAGTCTCCCTTCCTAACTCCGTACCAAGAATCATTGCCATTTCTAAACATATCATTGTTGTTGTTTCTCGCCTTTGGCCGTTTTTCTATTTGCAGCAAAATAATGCAAAAATGTCGACACGCCAACGAAAGAAAAGAGACTAAACAAAATGTCAGTAAATGCGCCATCTTTGTTTTTTTCTTCTTATATTAAAAATCCTTTTATTGTAACCTGTGTGACTCGTGTGTATAAAGATTTGTATCAGTGTTATTCATAATGTTTGTAGTTTTTTTTAAAATGATATAGTAAATGTATCTTTACAGCTATATGTATATTACTGATGTGTGCGCAGAGAAGCAAGCATTTGTGAAACTTCATTCAGTTTTTAGAACAGTGAATTTAATAGCAGACTGCTCGTGTGTGCAGAACATTCACATGTACATTAATTTTAACCGAAATGGTCGATTATTTTTCAACGATAAAATGATAAGTACATTGTGCAAATAAATGCAGACTAATATTAACATTTACTTATACATTTGTATTAGGTTGGTGCAAAAATAATGACGTAATAATGTCGTTTTTTTACCTATTTTTTAACGTCAAAAAACGACATTATAACGTCATTATTTTTGCACCAACCTAATAGTACGCTTGATTGATCTATCTATCTATCTATCTATCTATCTATCTATCTATCTATCTATCTATCTATCTATCCAATTTTATCACTATCTATCTATCCATCTATCTATCTATCTATCTGATAAGCAATTAGAAGCCCTCAGTTTGGGACAGAAAATTGCCACAATATGACACTACAGATTACATAATTAAAAATCATCACCACAATGACTCCGATTATACCAAAGGCTATATCCAAGGCCTAATCACAGCTACATACAAAAAACAAAAAACAAAAAACAAAGCAAATAAACAAAAAACAAAACAAAACAAAAAAAACATGACACTGCACTTCCTCGAAGATACATAAAAACCCTGAAAAAATTAGTTAATAACAAAAACATCAATATATCTGCTTCTGATAAGGGCGGGGAAATGTAACCATGAAGAAACACATTTACCAACAGAAAATGATGATAACATCTATGAAAAAGTAAATGAAAACAAAGCTATAAAAGAAACATAAAAATTCACAAGCAACATCAAAAAGCTATTAAAAAATGAAGACTTCTTTTGAATAAAACTTATTGAATACCACCCAAAACCATCAACATTATACGGACTGCCGAAAACACATAAACCGAACATACCAATGAGACCTATCACATCATGGATAGGCAGCTTCCCACATAAACTGGACCGCAAACTAAGCAGAATTTTAACCCCACTCCTCGGCTCTATTAGTCCATCATACATAAAAAGAAATTGGGTGAACTCCTAAACAAATTAAAAAAAACAACAACATAGATATTAAAAACAAATATATGGCTAGTTTAGATACCATTTAGATAATCTCTATACCCAAACGTTCCTATAGAGAAATGCTTAAATTTACTTAAAAAACACCGAACAAAAGGAAAAATCAAATTACCTCAATCTACATATAAAATCATAAAAATATGCCGGCTAATCACCAAGAAATGTTTCTTTATATTTGATGACCAACTTCATAGACAAAAATTTGATATAATAATGGAATCTCCTCTCAGTGGTATTCTTGCTTGTCTATTTTTAGAGTTTCTAGAAAGTTACCCATTCAAAAACATTCTCTCTCAAAACTCTTTCTATTTCAGATACATAGACAACTCACTAAAATATATTCGCACAATACTAATTTAAAAGATCTTCTGAACCAACTTAACAGCGTTGAACCTACAATAAACTTCACTTTTGAAACTGAAACCAACTACACTCTTCCTTTCCTAGATATCATGTTACACCGAAACAATAACGAAATCAAAAATGACCTGATCAGTTTCTACTCAAACCACTCTTTTAATATTAAATCTGGAATTACTGCAGTTTCACAATATTTCTGTCACGTCCACTATTCAGAACAATCTATCTATCTATCTATCTATCTATCTATCTATCTATCTATCTCACAATTTGCTCACTATCTCTCTCTCTCTCTCTCTCTATATATATATATATATATATATATATATATATATATATATATATCTGAACTAGGTAGGTATTTTTCATTGAGTTCAGCAGACTGAATAATGCATAACTACAAATGAATTACAATTCTCCACGGTCAGATTTTTTTAATTAATTCACCCCAAGCAAGATGCCAGTAAGAGAGAATATGTTATTGGGTGTGTTAGAGAATGAGAAGACATTACAAGGAACCGAAACTCAATTCTAATCATGAAACAAGGGACAAACCTCTACTCCTGTTCAAAAGACCGGAGAGAAAAAGAAATAAAATGTAAAAATCCTAAATTTTTATAGCCACTCTACCAGTAGTTCTGCTATTTGCGAACTCTCTCTCTCTTTCTCTCTCTTTATTTAAATATTATAGACACCAATAATAAAATCAACACGTCTTAACACCACGAGAACGCAAATTTCATAACGCTTTACGGATCAGTATGTATTCTGCACCTGAAGATTGCATATCCGCATGAAACTCCGAGTCGTTCTATCGACGTATGATATGTATATTCACTAATATATACTTAATAGCTCTGTTATATAACATTGGGTACCGTTTTTATAACACCTGAGAAAAGATATATATGTACGTACAAGTATATGAGCGAATACGTATGTTTTTATCATAACTATATCTATATCTATCTTTTTCTCTCTCTCTCTCTTACTCTCTATCTCTCTCCATATATGTGTGTGTGTGTGTCAAATGTTCAGCAAACACAAAATAGTCTCCACCCACGCAGTCAGTTATTTGTTCAATTACTCAATTACTCTCTAACTAAGGCGAAAATGTTTAGAAAATGCTTTAATTGCTAATTTACCCAGAGTAAATTTGCGTTAGGGTTCTTACAACGTTTCACTATTTTTAGCAGATTTTCTGTTTTCACATTGTGGGATGTTTAATAGCAAAGATGATGTAAACAAAAAGAATCTATATGTAATTGGCTAAATTGTATACCTAAAACACATTAAAATTTTTTATTTTTCTAAATGTAAAACTCCCAGCGCCTCTCGTTCGTAAACAAACGTAGTCTGATGAAGTCCTAAAGGACGAAACGCATCAAAAGAAAACTTTTTACACTTTGTTATACAGCTTTTCTTCATAAAATCCAAAGAATTTACCACTTACCCGTAGGAAAAACCCACCAGTACGAACTTTTCTCTTTTTAACTCTGCCCGGAAAGATATAAAATAGCAGTGATAAAAATCTTCCTAAATAGAGCACACTAAAATTCCTTTTCTCAAAAAATATTTCTGAGCGAACTAAAACTCATAGAACAAACATTAATCAACAATAATTTTCGAAACTACAGTGCTATTCGATAAAAGTGACTCACCTTATCCTTTGAATTTAGCTCAACTTTCGTTTCATCGGAGAAGAGAACATTCTTCCAGTCTTCTACGGTGAAATTTTTTAATAGTGAGCCCATTCAAGTCCCTTGGCTTTGTTTATTAGCGGCTTAAACCTTCGTGTACAAGATTTGTAGCCTTGTTCTAACAAGATTTGTAACCTTGTTCTAACAAGATTTGTAAACTTGTTCTGACGGACTGTTGAAGAGGCAAGACTAACACCTTGCTCTTCGCTTAGACTGGCTGCAATTACTTGGCTAGTTATAGTCCTATTCTTCGCAATTTCTCTCTTGATTACTCTGCCAGTTCTATCATCAATCTTTTTCTTTCGTCCCCTTGTTTCCTTTATTGGAGCAGGAGTGGCATCATTATGTGCCCTAAGCACTCGAAAGACTGCGTGGTTATAGCAATTTCTGCAATTTCTCTCGTAGACTTGCCTGCTTTTGAGAGAGCAATAATAGATGCCTTAAGTGGTTCTGGTGCCTGTTTGTACCCTTTCATCTGGTTAGTGACTTGATTGACTATTTCAAGCTATTATAGTGTATGAGTCTTCCTGGAATATTCTGGAATACTCTAGATTTAATTTAAGCTGTTCTAGAATTCTCTAGAATATTGTTCTGAGTGTATTGTAAAATAGTTTTCAATATTTTGTCAAAAGCTCCTTAAATTTGCCAGTTTAATCATTAGAATGCGATATCTGAGTCACTTTTTTTGCACAGGTTTTTTTTCTTGAATCCCATTTATATCCAAATTTATAATTATCAATAGAATACCTTAGGGTGAATAAGCTTTTTTCCTGGGTGGTCGGGAAGGGGTCTTTATATTAGTAAGATTAAAAATTATTATGACCACCAAAAACAATAGACAAAAAATATTTTTAGTAAAAAATATCAGGTGAGTCATTTTTATCGAACAGCACTGTAGATTATTGATAAATAAATAAAACTATTGTTACAAAAATACACGACAGTAATAAAAATATCATACACACAAAAAAAAAATTAAATAAATAAACATCAACATATTTTACTGTAACCAGACGCACAATAATTATAAGCAGGATGAATTCGCTATACGAAGAATTATTAAACACCATATTTCAGCCGTAATTTCCGAAAAACATGTAAAATTTATAATATATTACAGGAAATGGAAGAGCACCAAACTTGTGGTCAGTAATGAAAATAACGCCATTAAATTTAAACTAGCGATGACCAATATAATTGATGTGGGCCCAAAGTCGGGACCACGGAAGGAAAACACGGAACACGGATTAGAGGTAAGAAAGATATATTAAACAAAAAGGTTACAAAGATAGTGTAAGTGTAAGCGGAGATTACTATGTGCTAGTGTCCAATATTGGTAGTCGTACGCGGCTGATACTACGTTATTAGAATACTCTCTCTCTCTTTCCTCTTCTTCTCCTAGAGTGTTATATCACATACTTTATATAGTCCTGGAAGAGTCCATGTTGTAGGTATGTTACAGTCTCACAACACCCCGCTTCCAAGAGTTTTTTTTTTTTTTTTGAAAAAGAGAAAAGAAACATAAAACTGTTATTCTTTTTTCTCTTGGGATTTACGTCTACGTCGAGCGGTTGAGTAAATTTCCTTTTCCTTCTTGAGCGTCGCACTTCAGGAGAGACTTGGGGCGTGTCGAGATCGAAGTGATCGAAAATTACGTCGATCGGCTCTTCACAGCTATTTTGTAGTGATTCGTCTGATTCCTTCAAACAGCATTTTCTGAGCTGGTTCCAATGGCGTTTGTGAGTGTTTTTCGGTCTTTGGACAACATAGACCAGTTCGCCAATTCTTTGTTTTATGGTGCCGACTTCCTAGAATGTTATGTTGTTTTTATAAGCCTTGAAAAAGACTTTATCGCCTGGATTGAAATGTTTCTTATAAGGCGATACGGTTTTTTTGAACTTTGCTTGCCGTGGAATAAGTTTGTCGAAGACAGACTTGATTTTCCTTGCGAACATTGTTTCTGCAAGCGAGCTTCCCATAGGCGTGTTCGGATTAGGGGTTATCCGATACACCTGCAGAAACTGTTGCAATGCTTTATCTGTCGGTGTGCCTAGTGCCTTTTTTAAAGCCCTTTTTAGAGTGTCCACGAACCTTTCGACCTGGCCATTCGACCTAGGGTGGTACTGAGGCGTTGTAATGTGGTCCACCTGATATGACTTGAAGAAGTCTCTAAATTCACTTGATGTGAATTGAGTGCCATTATCTGTAACTACACAATCTACCACGCCAAAACGCGCGAATAGCTCGTGTAGAAATCCGATCGTGCAGTTAGTGGTTGGTCTTTTGCATTGTAGGACCTCAGGTTATTTTGAGTGGCTATCCACAACAATGAGGTAGTACATGTTGTCTATAGGCCCTGCAAAATCGACAGGATTTCTTTGCCATGGATGGTCTGTGTTTGGCCATGGTTTGCACGTCGTGGTTGGAGCTTTTTCTGCAAGCGCACATCCTTTGCATGATTCTATCATGTCTGCTATGTCCTTGTTCATGTTTGGCCAATAAACATAGCAGTGCATAAGGCTTTTCGTACGGTTCTTCCCCGGATGTCGCATGTGAAAATCCCTGAGGATTTTTCTTTGTAGGCTGTTTGGAACCACTACGCGGTCATGGTATAGTAGGACATCATCGCAGAGGGAGAAAACTTCAGGCACATTGGGGTCTTTATTGCGAATTTTGCTTTTTATGGATTGAATGAATTCATCCTCTCGAGACTACCTTTTTATGTCGGCCAAAGTAACTGGGAGCTCTCTTATGGTACTCGCGATCATGTTTTTGATTTCTGATGTGGGTGCCAAAGTTTGGTCCACAGAAGTAAAAACACGGAACACGGATTAGATGTAAGAAAGATATATTAACAACAGGTTACAGAGATAGTGTAAGCAGAGCTTACTATAAGTTAGTGTCCAACACTGGTAGTCGTACGAGACTCTCTGTGTCACTCTCTATCACTCTCTGTAGAGTGCTATGTCGCCTACTTAATATAGGCCTGGAAGAGTCTATTGTGTAGGTAGTTTCCGGTCTCAGAATACCCCCCTTCCAAAGAGTTTTCTTTTTGAAACGGAGAGAAAAAAATAAAACTTAATACTTTTTCCTCTTGGGATTTATTGTTTCTCAGCTGGAAGTAGAGATTTTGATGCGTGAGCCACAGCTTTTCGCGAACCGTCTGGCAGTTTATGTAATATGCAAGCGCCTATGCCGTACGAGCTTGCATCACTTGCGACTATGATGTCGAGACTAGGGTCGAAATGTGTCAGGGAGAGGTCTGAAGTAAGAGTTTTCTTGATCTTCTCGAATGCGTCTTGACATTCCGGGGCCCATGACCAGGGTTTGTCCTTTTTTAAAAGTTGGTTTAAAGGCCCTCTCAAATTTTGCATGTTCTTAATGAACCCTTGGTAAAAATTAGCTAGGCCGAGGAAGCTTTGAAACGCTTGAACGTTATCTGGGGCCGGCATGTTTCTGATCGCGTTGGCTCTTTCTGGATCCGGTCGACGACTACCTTTATTTATAATGTGACCTAAGTATTTAATCTCTGGTAAGAAAAAGTCACACTTTACCTCCTTAACCTTAAATCCGTATTCTTGTATCTTTTCGAATACGTTTATTATATGGTTCCGGTGCTCTGTCGTAGTTTTACTAGTAACTAGTATATCATCCAAATAGGCTGTTGCGTAGTCAAGATCGCCCAGCATGGCGTCCATCACCTGCTGGAAAATTGCAGGCGCAACCTTTACTCCAAAAGCCAGCCTGTTGTATTTGTACAACCCTCTATGGGTGTTTATGCAGAGCAATTTGGAACTTTCTTCTTCCATCTCTATCTGAAGGTATGCGTCCGAGAAGTCAATTTTAGAAAAAAAATTTCCACCATTGAGTTTATTGAAAATTTCTTCAGGGCTTGGGAGAGGATAGTGGTGATCTTGCAAGGCATCGTTTAACCCTGTGGAAAAATCAGCGCATACTCGTATTTGATTTGACTTCTTTTTTACGTAGACAGTAGGTGCTGCCCACTCGCTGAAATCTGTTTTTGACAGAATACCTGCTTGTTCGAGTCTATCTAACTCTTTGTTGATTTGCTCTAGAGCAGCGAAAGGGACATTCCGTTTCTTTTTGAATACCGGTTGTGCACCGTCCTTCACCTTGAACTTAGCTTTCATTTTAGTACATTTCCCAAGGCCGCCAGAAAAAAACCTGCGGAAATTGTTGTTTGAGTTCCTTTTTTAGATTTACCAAATTGGACGTTGTACTTTGTATCTTGCGACAAAATGTACTCATTGGGCAATCCCAAAGATTGAATTTTTCTATCCAATCAGTTCCAAATAAGTTGTCTGAAGTTTTTAGTACGTAGGCTTTGAGCTTTTTAGTAACTCCATTTAGTGTTACTGTAAGTATTACCTCGCCTAAAATGTTAATCTTTTCGCCAGTTACGGATTTTGCTGTTTTATCCGTTTTTAATAATATCGGCTTGTTCAATTTTCGCCAAGTACGCCAGTTAATGGTTGAAATATCAGAACCCAAGTCAAGCTGGAATTTAATGGACTTATTGAAAATATCCACTGTTACATATTTTCTTAAATTCCTATCAACAATATTGTCAGATTGAGCTTACCTGATTTTATTTTGGGTTTTCTCGTTCTGTTGGCGTACCAGCACGAAGTTAACGTATGACCACTTTTATTGCAATTTTTGCAATATTTTTTGTTCTTAACTGGACAGAATTTCATCCAATGCCATTTACCACAATGATAACATGGTCCGGGCGGTTTCTTTAACCTATTTGGGTTTTGGTTACTGCGGAATTTAGGACATGAGATTTGCCTTTTGTCTTTTTGAGGAGAAATAGGAGGTAGACTTACTTCTGATTTTATTAATCTGAGTCACACCTGATTCCTCGATAGTGTTTGAGTCACGCTTTACAGATATTACTCTTTGACAGTCCTTTGCCAGTTTTTGGAGAGTCAATCCTTATTCGTTCTCAAGCTTAGTCAGTACCCGTCGTCTGACTTCGGCGTCTTCTACAGATACTAGACCTTGTGCGAAAACTAAGCACTTAAAATCATCGGCAGTCAGTTCGGCTAGTTTAAAATCATTACAGAGCTTGTTTACCGATGGTGCAAACATTAGAAAATCTTGCTGGTTGTCTTTGACTGTGTTCAGGCATTTCCAACGTTTGTGGAACAAGGTTGTGTTAGGCCCGAATAATTCCGATAGGAGCTTAATAGTCTCTCAAAAATCCAAGTCAATGGTTTTCTTGGGTAGTATGAAGTCTATGAACCTACTATGTTCCTAGTTTTCTCAATAGTAGACGTACCTTTTTTTTACTGGGCCATTGTTCACAGTCTACGTTGAAAATATCTTCGTAGCGCCTGTAAAAAGCCTCGAACGTTTTGTCGTTCTCTGGTACGTATTCAAAGGTTTCCATTGAATTGTAGATTATACTCTGGGAGAATATTGTATCTTTTTCAGAGTTTGAGCCTTTTAATGCATTTACGAGTAATTCTTTAAGTTGTTTCTGTTGTAGTTCAGCATTCTGAAGCGTAATTTTTTGGAATTCCATTTGCTGTTTATGTAAATCCAAAAATAGTTGTTGTTGTCTTTCTTCTGATTTTTGTTGCTGGTCCAAATTTAGTTTTAACATTTGGGCAACTACTTTTTGCAAATCTTCCATATTTAAACATGACAGCGCTTTTTTGTTCCTTTGAAACACGTGTACTAAGAGGAGGTACACACACACACAAAAAATATCTTGGATAGATTTTTGTTCCTTTTTTTTTCTCTTTTACAGAAAAAAAAATATGGACAAACAATAGTTAAACTAAACTAATTATGTGTGTTTAGCTTTTTTCCCCCGTGGTTCCGTTAGTTTTAACGTAATTGAATAATTTTTCACCACACTTATGTATTTTTTTTTGTGTGTGTGGGTGTGTAGAAATCGTTCTCGTATTGCACAGACTTTAATATTCCGTAGATGTCGAATCACTGCTCGTCACTGCTGTTTGATATTGGAATATATATAGACGCTGGATGTTTAGCTTTTAGATCGCTAATGTATTAATACCAGCTTAATTTCTCGTTCAACACTGCTGTGGGAACGCGTGGAGTTTCTGTGTATTTTTCGATTACTGTCGCTATTGATACGGTGAGAACGAAATTCTCGAATCTTCTCTGTCGCCACTGTTGTGGGACTGGCAAGGTATTGCGGTTTTTCGACGTGAATGCGTTTCTAGAATTCTTCGTCGACCCAGATGTGGGATTGGTAAGATAAATAGGTTTCGCCGTGAGTGCGTTTCTAGAATCCTTCGTCGCCACTGATGTGGGTGCCAAAGTTGGGCCCACAGAAGTAAAACACGGAACACGGATTAGATGTAAGAAAGATATATTAACAACAGGTTACAGAGATAGTGTAAGCAGAGCTTACTATAAGTTAGTGTCCAACACTGGTAGTGGTACGAGACTCTCTGTGTCACTCTCTATCACTCTCTGTAGAGTGCTATGTCGCCTACTTAATATAGGCCTGGAAGAGTCCATTGTGTAGGTAGTTTCCGGTCTCACAATAATTTCACAATTTGTCCTTAGAGTAGCAATGATGGAGTCTTCAAAGACTTCTGTATTTTTTGGAATGAGTATCTAACTCTATGTTGATTTGTGCTAGAGCAGCGAAAGGGACATTCCGTTTCTTTTTGAATACTGATTGTGCACCGTCCTTCACCTTGAACTTAGCTTTCATTTTAGTACATTTCCCAAGGTCGCCAGAAAAAACCCGCGGAAATTGTTGTTTGAGTTCCTTTTTTAGATTTACCAAATTGGACGTTGTATTTTGTATCTTGCAACAAAATGTACTCATTGGGCAATCCCAAAGATTGAATTTTTCTATCCAATCAGTTCCAAATAAGTTGTCTGAAGTTTTCAATACGTAGGCTTTGAGCATTTTGGTAACTCCATTTAGTGTTACTGTAAGTATTACCTCGCCTAAAATGTTAATCTTTTCGCCAGTTACGGATTTTGCTGTTTTATCCATTTTTAATAAGGTCGGTTTGTTTAATTTTCGCCAAGTACGCCAGTTAATGGTTGAAAGTTCGGAACCCGAGTCAAGCTGGAATTTAATGGACTTATTGAAAATATCCACAGTTACATATTTCCTTAAATTCCTATCGACAATATTGTCAGATTGAACTTGCCTAATTTTATTTTTGGGTTTTCTCGTTCTGTTGGCCTACCAGCACCGAGTTAAAGTATGCCCACTTTTATTGCAATTTTTGCAATATTTTTTGTTCTTAACTGGACAGAATTTCATCCAATGCCATTTACCACAATAGTAACATGGTCCGGACGGTTTCTTTAACCTATTTGGGTTTTGGTTACTGCGGAATTTAGGACATGTGATTTGCCTTTTGTCTTTTTGAGGGGAATAGGAGGTAGACTTGTTTTGATTTTATTTATCTGAGTCACACCTGATTCCTCGATAGTGTTTGAGTCACACTTTACAGATATTACTCTTTGACAGTCCTTTGCCAGTTTTTGGAGAGTCAATCCTTATTCGTTCTCAAGCTTAGTCAGTACCCGTCGTCTGACTTCGGCGTCTTCTGCTGATACTAGACCTTATGCGAAAATTAAGCCCTTGAAATCATCGGCAGTCAGTTCGGCTAGTTTAAAATCATTACAGAGCTTGTTTACCGATGCTGCAAACGTTAAAAATTCTTGCTGGTTTTCTTTGACTGTGTTCAGGGCATTTCCAACGTTTGTGCAACAAGGTTGTGTTAGGTCCGAATAGTTCCGAAAGGAGCTTAATAGTCTCTGAAAAATCTAAGTCAGTGGTTTTCTTGGGTAACATGAAGTGTACGAACCTACTATGTTCTGTAGTTCCCAGTTTTCTCAATAGTAGGCGTACCTTGTTTTTTACTGGACCATTGTTCACAGTCTACGTTGAAAATATCTTCGTAGCGCCTGTAAAAGGCCTCGAACGTTTTGTCGTTCTCTGGTACGTATTCAAAGGTTTCCATTGAATTGTAGATTGTACTCTGGGAGAATATTGTATCTTTTCAGAGTTTGTGCCTTTTAATGCATTTACGAGTAATTCTTTAAGTTGTTTCTGTTGTAGTTCAGCATTCTGAAGCGTAATTTGTTGGAATTCCATTTGTTGTTTATGTAATTCCAAAAATAGTTGTTGTTGTCTTTCTTCTGATTTTTGTTGCTGATCAAAATGTACTTTTAGCATTTGGACGATTACTTTTTGAAAATCTTCCATATTTAGACAAACAAAAATGGTAGCGATTTTTTTGTTGCTTTGAAACCCTTGTACCAAGGGGAGGTACATAAAAAATCTTGATAGAGATTTTTTTTTTTTTTACAAAAAAAAAAAAAAAAAAAAAAAAAATATGGACAGACAATTAGTTAAACTATAATTATGTGTTTAGCTTTTTTGAGATTCCATGGTTTCGTTAATTTTAACGTAATTGTATAAATTTTCACCACACTTATTATGTATTTTTTTTATAGGGGTACAAAAAAGAGAAAACTCGCCTCAATGAATTTGAGGGGAGAATAATTTTATGCACGAGATTCAACTCAGTTAAATAAATTTTTTTTTAGATAGCTTTTTCCGAAACTTGAGTCGTAAGTAGTACTTCGGCTCTTGTGTTGTCAGTTTGTTTTATGAAGAAACTGTTTTTTTTTGTGTGTGGGTGTGTAAGAAATCGTTCTCGTAATGTTATTTGGACAGACTTTAATATTCCGTAGATGTCGAATCGCTAGTTCGTCACTGCTGTTTGGTATCGGAATATTTTTTTATATGTAGACGCTGGGTGTTGCGTTTAAATCGCTAATGTAGTAATACCAGCTTAATTTCTCGTTCAACACTGCTGTGGGAATGCGTGGAGTTTCTGTGTATTTTTCGAGTACTCTGTCGCTATTGATATGGTGAGAACGAAATTCTCGAATCTTTCTGTCGCCACTGATGTGGGACTGGCAAGGTATTGAGGTTTTCGACGTGAATGCGTTTCTCGAATTCTTCGTCGCCACTGATGTGGGACTGGTAAGGTATTGAGGTTTCGTCGTGAGTGCGTTTCTCGATTCTTCGTCGCCACTGATGTGGGCCCAAAGTCGGGACCACGGAAGGAAAACACGGAACACGGATTAGAGGTAAGAAAGATATATTAAACAAAAAGGTTACAAAGATAGTGTAAGTGTAAGCGGAGCTTACTATGTCCTAGTGTCCAATATTGGTAGTCGTACGCGGCTGATACTACGTTATTAGAATACTCTCTCTCTCTCTTTCCTCTTCTTCTCCTAGAGTGTTATATCGCATACTTTATATAGTCCTGGAAGAGTCCATGTTGTAGGTATGTTACGGTCTCACAACAATAATGTAGAAATTTCAATGTCCAGTACAAGACTGTTTTTCTTGTTACAAATCAGCTATATCGGACATAGTACCACTTCCATGACTAGACCCCTTAAGTGTCACTGATCTGTCCATAGTGCCATAAAAAAATTATTAATCCATAATCTACGCTGGACATCTCGAAAGCATTCAGGTCTTCTCAACAACCTGAAAAGTTACGGTGTCTCCAGACATTTTTTGAATTGATCCAGTCTTTTCTCTCAAATCGTGAAATGAAAATTATCGTGAACGTCCA
This sequence comes from Acanthosepion lycidas, assembly GCA_963932145.1. Lineage (NCBI taxonomy): Eukaryota > Metazoa > Mollusca > Cephalopoda > Sepiida > Sepiidae > Acanthosepion > Acanthosepion lycidas. Next base: position 34,340,818 of record OZ010573.1, on the reverse strand, counting down.
TTCGTCTAAAACCTCTCACATTAATGCAGTTGTCCCCAGGGCTCCATCCTTGCTCATACTCTTTTTTAATTTTCATTAATGACCTTCGCGATGACATCAACTCTCAACTTGGTATCTACGCTGACGACACTACAATTTGCCCCTGCTTCGATAGTAAGGCTTATCAGTCTGACTGGGTGAAAATGTCAGCTGATATCCAAAACAACCTCCCTGAAGTCCGTCGTTAACTGGGGAAAAAGATGGCTTGTTAATTTTAAAACTAACTTCAAAACTAAATTCCAAAACTAAAATTCTCTGTATTAAGCATCTAAGAGACCCCTTGATGTCTTCCATAAGCATGGCTGATGCTATCCCCCAGCTCACGTAATCTGCTAATATGAAGTGGAAAGATTATATTGAATCCATTGCTAGGTCAGCTGCTCAGAAAGTTGGTTCATTATGTCGGCCGAGACAATTTTTCTTTCCAGAATCTATCTTACATATCTATAAGTCTATCATTCATCAATGGTTAGAATATTGTTACCACATATGATCCGGTGCCCCTGCTATTTACCTTGAGCTCCTTGATAGGATCAAAAGAAGAATCTTCAATGTTATTGGTCCTGATCTGGTGGCTCAGCTCCAGTTACTTTCCACCACCGTAAGGTTGTCTCTCTATGTCTTTTCTATAAATACTTTTATGTTCGAATGAGCTATTCACTATATCACCTAGAATTTTTAAATTTAAGCGCAGCACTAGATCTCATCAGTTTAGAGTTGAGCTGTCTAGATGTAGCCGTAAATTCTATTCTAACAGTTTCTTCTCTCGTACTTCTCGCTTGTCGAACTCCCTTCCGGTTCCATGTTTCCAGCAAACTTTAATCTGCAAAAATTGAAATGCAATATCAATTGTTATCTTTGTCCATTAATTTCACTTCTCTTTCTGCTCATCATTATTGTTTATGTTCCTAATTATTCCACACTTTGTAACCCCTTATTTTTTTTAGTGGTATTACTGCCTTGCTTGGGGTGATTCTGATTTAAAAAAAAAAGAAAAGAACTCTGGTCGAAAATACAGAATTCACATTATCAGAAACATCTTGTTATTCGACAGGCCCTATATACCAAACATTTCTCTCCTACCATCAATCTTACATTGTTTAATAGTGGAAATGGAGTGTTGAAAGTTTTTAAAAATAAAAAAAATAGAAAGATGCTCAGGCGAATTCCAGTCGCGCACGGCAATTGAGATCTTAGAATGAACGCCCCTTTTTCAAAAAACAACATAAATATAATTTACAACGTAACAGCCAAAACACGAGGTAAAAAAAAATAACAACACCAGAGACAAAACACCCTTGAAAATAGGTATAGAAGTAGCGGAAAACGCTTGCGACAATAACAATTATGGACAATTTTTATATTCCTTAACTCCTACAAAACGGAAAAATGTTAGGATGCTGGAAAAACTTAATAAAAAATAATTCAGTCTTCCTTGTCGGCCGTATTTCATGAAATATGTCTGAAAGAAAGGTTGCTACCAATATATATATATATATATATATATATATATATATATATATATATATAAAGTCTGAAAATTAACAGGACTGGTGTCACAAACAATTTGTTTCGATTCTAAATAAAAAAAAACTACATGTTTTCCCATTCAAAGTAATCCCGCTCAAGCCTAATGCATTTTTCCATCCTTCTCCGCCACGCTTTTATGCACTGCTGGAAGGATTCTTCTTGGATACCTCTCAGCTCCGTCGTTACGGCACTCTTCATGACTTCCCTACCTTCAAAACAGGCCCAGTTGATAATCCCCCTGATCTTGAAAAGAATAAAGCCACATGGAGCAAGATCAAATTGAATAGGGAGGTTGTTTCAGTACGGCGATGTTCTTCTTAGCCAGGAACTACCGGATGTTCAGGGCGTTGGAGCAAGTGCATTGTCGGGGTGAAGGAGCCACGATTTGTCCTGCCACAGTTCTCATCTCTTCTCGCGTACTGAGCGAAGAAAACTCTGCAGGATCGCTTTGAAGACTTGCTGGTTGATAGTCTGGCCCAGTGGCAAGAACTCACACGGAAGAACGGAAGGTCTGTTACTTCTGTCAAATAGAATCAAATAAAAGTGTAATCTTTTTATCAATTTATATATTTACCATTTTGTGATTCTGCAAATCTGACGTGTATAGTAATATAAAAAACAGGGAAATCTCGTTAGAAAGAAAGGAAACTGCTGAGCTCATATGTAATAATTAGACCTCCTATATGGCAATGAATTCTGGACAATCTCATCATAGATGAAAAAGATGAATGAGGTCGACCGTAGTCGGGTTCATTGAGTCACTACGAATTTAATGATCTTTTCCTTGGCTGCATTATATGTGCTTCGCTAGGGCTGAATACGGTTATGAATTCAGTGTTGTCATTCTCCTAGACTGGTTGCCAACAATGGCTATAGGAGCCAGTCTATCCGACTATTTAACTCGTAGCTGGAGGGAGAAGAGATGGATTCATACTTTGGGTATTTGCACATAATTATAACGAACTCATCTGGATTTCGAACTCAACGATTTCTCAATCCGCTCTCCATTAGTCCACCGTTCATCCACAAAGAGACTTGAGGCAATATAAATATGGTTCTACAGAAGGATGCTGAGAATACCATGGACTGAACATGTGAGTAACCAGAAGGTTTTAAGGAAAATAGAAGCAAATAGGGCAATTTTTGATTTAGAATCAGAAAGAGACAATTGAATTTTTTAAGGAACATAATGAGGAAAGAGGGCTTGGAGAATTTAATACTCACAGGATGTAATGAAAGCATGATGTACAGAGGATGGCAGTAAATAATCTGGTATAAATGGTTTTAGGAGGAATAGCATAAAGACAGACCTTACTAAGAGCTACATAAAAGAGAAAGTTGTAGATAGCCATGATCGCTCACGTCCTGAAGTGACGACGAAGAAGTGTCTAGACTCCGTTAGTTTTGACAACGCATTATATTAAGTAAAGTCGGTGTGCTTGATTTAACGACATGTCACAATTTGTTGAGTTATTTAATGTCGAATATCATTCTGAGAAATGACAGTGAACTAATACATGTATAAAGATAGGTTTGGTTTACACTTGAGTCCTAAGTTATTTTTATACCCGAGTGGGAAAGTATCCCCGTGGGAGATGTCGCCTTTTTTGTGGGGATTTTTATTTTCTGCAGAAATTTCAGTCGGTGTATTCTAAGCCCCACTAACAAGTTTGACAAAGAGCTTAACAGTTTTACACTATTATCACTGGATCGACCGAAGAAAGAATGGTTGACACAAATGCTAACATATTTACGTGTCAGCTCCGAAATATCTTTGCCAAAATATCTGGTGATGTGCCAAAGAACAGGCATAAGTGAATACATGACTTCCTGAAGAAGCTTAAACTGAAATTTGATCACAGTTCTGTGTTCTCAGATGATACCTACAGAATAATGATGCAGGTAATAGTGATAGCGTTTCTAGTGATAGAATATTTAATAAGCTTGGCTTAGTTCGGCACATAATAAAAAATAAAGAGTTGTAAGTGAAGGTCAACCAGAGAATTCAAACTCAGTAGGGATGGTCAACCAGAAAATTCAGAGGTGATGGTCGACCAGAGAATTCGAACCCAGTAAGGATGGTCGACCAGAGAATTCGAACTCAGAGCTGATGGTTGACCAGAGAATTTGAACTCAGTAGGGATAATCAAAAAGAAAATTCGAACTCAGAGCTGATGGTTGACCAGAGATTTCGAACTCAGTAGGAATGGTAAACCAGAAAATTCAAACTCAGAGGTAATGGGCGAGCAAAGAATTTCGAACCCAGACGGGAGGGTCAACCAGAAAATACGAACTCAGAAGTGATGGTCGTCCAGAGAATTCGAACCCAGTAGAGAATTCGAACTAAATAGTGTTGGTCAATCAGAGAATTAGAACACAGTAGGGTTGGTCAACCAAACTCAGTCGAAACGGAGTTGTTCGTTATTATTCTCTAACATTATTATCGACTCAAGGTGCCTTGGCGATAACTATATTACTTAAAGTATAATAGGTTACATGAGTATGAAAAGTTCTAAGGCTTAGTGGTAAAACTTCGGTTTCAAATCTAACGTATAGACTCACTATAACTTTTGCAAGTCGGGAGAATCCAGCATACATAAAATAGGGAGTTACTTTTCAATAGCCCTGTATATATATATATATATATATATATATATATATATATATATATATATATATATATATATATATATATATATATATATATATATATATATATATATATGAACTAGTATAAGTAAGATTATTCTTCTTATACCTATTCCTGTGTTTGCTTTGCATATCCTTGTAGATGTAAATAGCCGTCTCCATGCAAATTCACTGAAACTTTCGTTCGTTTCCTTACATGTCGAGTTTCAAATCCAGCTGAACGCAGAGCGAAGAAAAAGTGATATCACTCGTCAAGAAAAGGCTTGTTGGCTCGGCGCGTTATTCGGCCCCGAGAAAAAAAACAAACAAACAAAAAAATAGACTGTTTATATATGGCTCATATTCAAGGGAACACGTATACGTGGATGCTGACAAGGTGATGCTGTCGACAGTCGGTTTCACAGTAGTAGTGGGAATGAAGGAGGTCGGTAATGATAATAACAGCGATGGTGTCACCGAAGAAATTGATGGTTCTTATTACCGAGGGGATGACATTAAATCTCGCTGTTAACATCTTTCCTAGATTTTTTTAAAACTTATTTTATTAACATTATTCATTGATTTACATCTTCAGTATTTTTTTCAAAAAAAAAAAAAAAAAAAAAAAAAAAAAAAAGGAATGAATGAATAAAATCATTCGTAGAGGGTTGGGTTGTGTGGAGAGACTGTAGAGTTTGGCATCGGACAAATATTCCGACTGTTCTTTTATTTCGCTGTGCATCTTTGTCGATTACCTTTTAATGGTGTCCGCCACGCGCGAATATCAATGGACCCTGATTCAATGGCGGGAAACTCGCGCAGAATATCAAAACTAATATTTTGTCGCCATTTTTTTCTATTATTATTCTTTTGAAATTTACAAGTAAATTATTAAAAATCGCATCATTCCCACTCGATTTAACTTGAATAAATGAGTGGCTGATATAAAAATAAAAATAGAAAAATTGATGGAAAATAGGAAAATAAGATAGAATAAAAGACATATGATAGTCGAATTGGTAAAATACAAAAAAAAAAAAAATGTATTAAAACTGGGAAAAGAGACGTTGAAGAAAAGAAAAAATAGTAAGAAATGCGTAGAGGACAGTAAAGAATGAGTGTATGGAAATGGAATGGTGAAAACATAATAAAAAGAGGAATAGATACAAAGAGAGAGAGAGAGAGAGAGAGAGAGAGAGAGAGAGAGAGAGAGGGATGGAGAGAGGGAGAGAGGGAGAGAGGGAGAGAGAGAAAATAAATAAGCAATATAAAAAGAAAAAACAAAGACAGTAAGAAGAAGAAGAAGAAGAAGAAGAAAAGAAGAAGAAGAAGATAATAAGGAAAATAATGAGATGTGTAAAGAAGTCGGGAGAATAAAAGGAAAGAATAAAAACAAAATCATATATACAAAAATAAATCGGTTATGGAAGAAAGTTTGCAAGAAACATTGAAAAATTATGTCTTTCGAGATTCATAGACATAATGAAAAAAGGGAAGGAGGATGAGAAAGAAAGAAAGAGGTAGAGAGAGAGAGAGAGAGAGAGAGAGAGAGAGAGAGAGAGAGAGAGAGGGAGCGGTGAAATTCAGGAGGTAAAATGACAGGGAAGGGAAGAGAGGAAAATAAATTCAGAAAACGAATGAAAAGGAAAGCACAAAAAAGGTAAAAATAAGAGAAAAGTAAAAATAATAAGAGAGTAGAAAAAGAAAGAGGGATACATAAATAAAATATAATAAACAACAACAACAACAACAACAACAACAACAATAATAATAATAATAATAATAATAATAAGAAGAAGAAGAAGAAGAAGAAGAAGGAGAAAGAGAAGGAGGAGAAGGAGAAATCAAAAACGAGTTAGTAAAATGAAAGAAAGAGAAAGGAGTACGAGAAGGATGAAAACAGAAAGAGGAAAAAATAAAGAAAAAAATAGAAAAAGAAAGGAGAAAGAAGGGAAATAGATCGACTTAGAAGAAAGAAAGGAAAGAGAGAAAAGAAAGAGATACGAAAAGAGAGAAATAGTAAAAATAAAAAGAAAGTGACAAGTACGGGGTGAAAAAGATAAAGATATAAAGACGGGCAAAACAACTAGTAAGAGGAGAGAAAAAGACAAACGAGAAAATGTAAAAAAGAGAATGTAGAGATAGAAAGAGAGAGGCTGAAAAGGTGAAAATTAATCAAGTGAGGGGAAGCGAGAAGGACAATAAAAGAGAGAAGAGTTAGTGTGTGTAAAAGAAATATGAGAAAGAGAGGATATATAAGTAAATAGAGTCAGGGAGATAAAAGAGAAAGAGAGTGTGTGTGTGTGATAAAAGATAGAAAATTGTAGAAATGTAGAAGTAATGGTTCCGTGAAGAATATATAGAGTGAAGAGAGAATCAGCGAGGAGAAGTATTTAGTAGAATATTGGCAGGATTGGGTGAAAGGAGAAGATATTAAAAGAAAGAAGTTGAGAGCAAGAACATAAAAAGTCAAAAAATGAAAAGTAAGAATCATTAGAAAGAATAGAAGGATATAATGTAAAGTTTAGGAAACAGAGGGGAAAAGAAAAGGAGGAGAAAAGAGGAAAGAGGAGTGATAATGATATATATATATATATATATATATATATATATATATATATATATATATAGAGAGAGAGAGAGAGAGAGAGAGAGAGATCGAAATGAGGGAGTGAGGGAGAGAGAGAGAGAGAGGAGAGGAATCACAAAAGATAGAAATAAAGTTAGTTAAATCTAAAGAGAAAAAAGAGGATGAAGATAAAAAGAGAAACATTTACAGTAAAAAGAAAGAGAAACAAACCTGGAACGAGAGAGAGAGAGAGAGAGAGAGAGAGAGACAGACAGACAGACAGACAGACAGACAGAATGAGAGAAAGAGACAGGAGTGAAAGAGAGAAGATAGGAGTCGAAAGAGGTTTGGAATGAGGAGGCGTAAAAAAAAGAAAAAAAGAAAAAGAAATATAGATAGAGAAACATTTACAAAGGGGCGCTGAAAAGTTGTCAGTCCGACCCACTGCCCAACTTCTAATCAAAGAACTAAATAGCAGATGTTTGGAGGAGGGTTTCTCGGTTAGGTCGACAATTTTTCAGCACCGCTCGTACTAAAATAATCAAACACACACGCGTATACACACAGAGAGAAACATGGAGAGATAATTTCTAAAAAAAGAAAGATGTATAAACAAGAGAGAAAAAAAAAACGAAAAAAAAAACGGAAAGAAGAGAGCGAGGAAAAAAAAGTAGGTAAAGAAGAAAAAGGAAAGAATGTTGAAAGAAAGAAATAGAGAAAAGATGAGAAGAAATAAAAGAAAAGGTTAAAGGAAATATTGGTTTGAGAAAGTGATAAAGATAGAAATGTAATAAATAATAATAAAAAAAATATCCAAAACAAAAAGAGAAACAAAGCGGACGATAAACAAGTAAAGAGAATTATCAGATTCGACGAAAGAGAAATGGCGAGAGATGACTGAAGAGAAGCCGAAGACAGAAGTAAGACAAGAAACAAACAAAAATAGAAAAAGAAGAAAGGACAAAGAGAATGGCGGAGAATGAGGAATTAAAGTAATATTGAGTAATATTCACAAGAAAGGAAAAGCGAAAGAAAAAGGTTAGTATCAACAGAGAGTGGTAATAAAAGGAAAAAGGAAAAGAAAACTGAAACGAAAGAGGAGAGGAGAGAAATTAGAAGAAAAAAGTGGTCGAGAGTAGAAGAAAGACAAAATAATAAAATAAATAATAATAAAAAGTAAAAAATACAAAACAACAGCAACAAAACTCAATAGAAAAATATCAAAATTAAATAAAAACGAGACGGAAAAAATATGAATGACTGACAAAAGGCGGGAAAAATGGTAAAAAAAAAAAAAAAACTCGAAAAAATTAAAAAGTAAAATAAACGCGTGTAAGAGATCTCCTCCACCCTTAAAAAAATGCTCAACTCTGAAATCGTGATGTGCAGTGAGGACCTCTCGTGGTGCGGTGTCATGTTGGATGGCTAATAAATGGCATGTGTACAGTGCTGACCCTAATGTGTCAGGAAAGTGCACTGACTGCGAATTATTATGCATGAAAAAACATGTCCGTCCAATGCAATTTTAATTGGGAGCAAGCGACCATTGTGATAATGTTATCAATTTGACAGACTCTCGTGGCAGGCCGAATACATGGATGGAATACCGACTCATAAAACGTTTGCCTTCCAGTGCGTACGTATGTACGGGTGTAAAGCATATGTATGTGTGATTGATAGGAATATATATATATATATATATATATATATATATATATGTGTGTGTGTGTGTGTGTGTGTGTGTGTGTGTGTATTCAAGGTTAACTATGTGTAATCGTGTGAATTCATAGAATTTGTATTTATATGTGCATAGATAGAAAATTGAATTTAAATTTCATAACAGTGACGCATGACACATGGGTGTGTTTGTATGTATGGAAAGAACAGTGCATATATGTGTATGTGTGATGTTATAAATATGTGTGTGTGTGTGTGTGTACTGGTAGTGTAACGGATATCATTGTAGAAACTGGAAGCAGTTCAAATTCCGGACTTAAGCCCTTGGAAAAGGCATGAATACATCTATTCCTCCCACCTATGAGTTAAATAGCAGAATAGACAGGGACTATCTAGTCTTGGGTTGGAAACAAAACTGAATTCAAAGACGTGGAGAAGGCAGCGGAAAACCACTTATGACAATTCATAAATAATAATAATAATAATAATAATAATAATAATAATAATAATCCATTTATTCTTATATTTTTCTATGTTTATTATATTATAATTTTCATTATATTATTATGCATTTATAATCTTTAATTATTAAAATACATATTTATTTTTTTATAGATAAGACGTTGTATACATGGATTGTTTTATTTTTTAAATAAGTCTATTCAGCAAGTTTAATTTATCAAGAATGTCCCACTAAGAATTATTATATTAAGAACATTTAATACATTGTATTTGCTAAAGTACTTATATATTGGCACGAATAATTCTACTCTGTATTTAAGTGTAATAGTTCTTTTTATGAAAGAGGATGTCATTTTCGAAACTGTAGGAAAAGTATGTCGAATAGTAATGTTTGTTTTATTTTTTTTGTTTATTTCTGACTATTTGTTCAGTATTGTCGATTTCTTTCTATATCATTTATCATTCAAACATTTTTGACAAGATTTACCTACAATTTTATTCATTTCTTCTTTTCGATTTTTATTGATTGTAATGTAGCATTTTTATAGACGAGAAAATATTTTCGAATTTGTAGGAAAAGCGTTTCGAATCGTAACGTTATTTTGTTTTGTTTACTGTTTTTATTATTGGTTCAGAATAGTCAATATCTTCTATCATTTATCTTTTTAAAAGTGTTCTCACGTATATGATGATAGTTTTATACTTTTATTTTTTTTATATATTTATTGATTTCTTTATTATTATTATCATTTAAAGTAATAATAATAATTATTATTAAAGTAGTACAGTTGATAACGAACTGTTCTGTTTACTCCGATATGTGAAAAATATATATGTGTATTTATGTGTCTGTATATATATATATACATATATATATATATATATATATATATGCATTTCGTGCAGATGGAACTCGGTTCACTGATTAACAATTCCGAACCATTAACCATTAAACCACCGACATATCCAGGCTTACAGGACTTGGAATTCCCAAGCGGTCACCCATCTAGTAACTGACCAGGCTTCGCGTCAAGAACACATGGCTCAGTGGATAAACGCGATGGTTGGATCCAGTTGTTTGAGTTGCGAGTTCAATACCTATCGACTGCAGTAGTGAACAAAAACTTGGAGTAGAGTTAAAGGGAGATAACTGAGAAATCCAGAAGAAGCATAGTAGAACTAGAACAATCTATCCCGGTGAACGAAATAAGGTTCAGTTCGAAATTCAAAGGCCGGTCGTATAACGACCGAAACGTTGTGAATATGGCAAAAAAGAAGAAAACGACAGTCCGAAGAATGTAAATAGTATAAATAATTACAATACAATCTCAGAAATATAGACAGATATTGAAGTTATTTTATCTGGGGTCAACTACAGATAAAATACCTTCAAATTGCGTTCAAAATATATTTAGATGAAGCTATAAAACTGTGTTTAAAATATTTAAATTTCGATATTAAATAATCCATAGAGGTCGATATGTCAAAATCAATCAACCAACAATAAAGTGATCAAGAAATTTTCCAAATCGAAACGAAGAACTGAATTAATTTATAAATAAATAAATTCTAAATACAACGTTATTTGTTGATTTTATAATTTTTTCATCATGAACTGCTAGTTCCGATTTCAAATTTAGCTTTCGTCGACCTGGATATCTTAACTGAATATCTGAAATCTTATTAAAAAAAATATGTATTCGAACCTGCTGGCTGGCGCATATTTGGTGAGCATGTTAGTGAATTTTTTTTGTTTAATATTAAGTTTTCTTTTTCTTTTTTTCAGTTGAAATACAGAGACATAAATTAGTTAGAAATGTGTTTACTTTCGTATTCACAAGACGGTCGTTAGTTAGGAGATACGAGTTGAGACGTCACTCTATTTTGTTGTCTTTACTAATTTTCAACTTGCATTATTTCTAGTAATGGTCACGCCACAATTAAAATTATCTCGCTATTATTGAATTAATGTAGTTTTCCAACCAAATTATTAAATAATTATAAAGGAGAGGATTGAATGAGAATGATGTTTATTGCCGTTCTTGACGCTTGGTTGTTAACAATCAAGACGTTTTGGCTATTGGTGCTAACTTTTGTAGACTTGGACGAAACTAGGTTAAACTTAGTAATTTTCAATTTAGTATAGATTTTATATTTCCTAAAACTGATTATACATTAATATTAATAACGAAGGGAGACGCAGTCGTCCTGTAGTGCAGCACGCAATGCCGTTATCAAAATTATTACATTCTTCTCAACGGTTGCTGCCGGCATCGGATATTCGATGGGTTGCCACAAAAAGAGGAGCAAGTGATCTTGCAAAGTCAAACGTTTGAGTCTCTGCACATTTCTGCATGGTGCGTCGGCAACGTTTTACCCGGCAGCGTGTCGTCTGTATTTGCAGGCCATAGAATGATTAAAGATCTAATTCATTACTAACTCCACACAACTTCATTGAAACAAAACAGGAACGAAAAGGAGCGCCAGAAATCCAATCTGAGTTTTAGACAAAGCCGCACGGTAGGGGTGTGGTGTGCAGTTGGCTCAGTCCATTTTGAACAGCATTCACAAGTGGCAACTAACCTTCTACAAGCAGCACCAGAGGAAAAAGGTAATAGAGGTCCCAGTTTCTAATAAGACGCTTGATGAGAGTCTAATGGCTTGTTAATACCGCAGAAATTGGTCTTGTAATGCCTGGTATTGGTTGGGAGCTAATTCAAGTCGGAGAGGGGAGGTTAGAGAATTGGAAGGTCGATAGCATTGACGGGACGCTGACTGTATCCGGAGGTTGGTTTTCGAAGAGTTTGATGCAAACGCAATTTTGTGAAACTATAAAAAATTCAGAATTAGCCGTAACGAAACGAAATAGTCGATAGGGGGGAAATTTCTTTGACAAATTGATATTTGATGAATGCTGTTAGTTTAAAGGGGGTTTTAGTCCGGCGGATCAGGTTGTTTTTGGATATCCACTAAGAGGAAGAGGAAAAACGTAAGTAAATGAGTGTAGATAATTGTATATTTTTTCGAATATTTGCGCATGCGCCCGCGTGTATAAGTGATTTGTGTGATAATGAGTAGACTTACAACCCAAAAATTTGAGTATCTCATCATATTCCTTGGCATACACGTTCTCCTTTCTCAGCTTATGTGCATATAAGTTCACAAAATGCTTGAAAAAATATAATTTAGCGTTTGGATTAACAAGATTGCATAAACTTAGATATATTTGCACAAACGTACATACATATATATATATATAGGCCATATCGCGGACAGTACTGTTTCGCAGTATCACATCTCCTCAATGCGACCAGACATCCAAATGCCTCAAGCCAGGATTGAAACCCAACCGATTTGGCGTCATTCAGAGCTTCTACCACTGAGCTATCTTCATTCGACAGAGAGAAGCAACTAAATCTAGCGAATTGTTTTTACGAATGTAAACAAACGCCAATCATCCGGAGTGCGCCATTAATTTTACTGACGAGCTTTGCATTAGCGCAGGTGGCTGTTGTTTATAGAATCAGCCCATCTCTGAACAGTGCCCAATTGAAATATATTTTCAAGAGCTAAATTATGTCATTCGCAGACAGTACTGTTTCGCTGTATCACAGGTCCTCAGTGTTACCGAATGCGTCAAGACAGGATCGTAACCCAACCGATTTGGCGTCAGTCAGAGTTTCTACCACTGAGCTATTTTCTAGTATTGTTTTTACGAATGTAAACAAACGCCAATCATCCGGAGTGCTTCATTCATTTTACTGAAGATCTTTGCATTAGCGCAGGTGGCTGTTGTTTATAGTATCAGCCCAACTCTGAACAGTGCTCAATTGAAGTATATTTTCAAGAGCTAAATTATGTCATTCGCAGACAGTACTGATTCGCTGTATCACAGCTCCTCAGTGCGACTATAGTACAGGTAATAGATCCGTTGGTATATAATCCAGATGGATCCTCGTAATATCAGATATTAAAACTTATCCACAGAGACCTCAATGTATTTGTATTTTTTGCTGTATAATATATATATATATATATATATATATATATACATACAGAGAAATGAACGTGTTACAGAAGTTTCTGAATAATGAATAATGTTTGACACAAGACGCATTTACAGGTATATATATATATATATATATATATATATATATATATATATATATATATATATATATATATACATATAAGAACACAAGAATAAAATCTACTTCCATACCTGATGATGTCTGTAGGAACAGACGAAAGCTTGTAAAAATTAAAAAGACCTTATGCAACTGGAATTTATAAACAGGGATGATATCATTCATATACAGGTTCGGGGTTGGTGTATCTTATTTATATTGTTTGCGATGATGTATTCTCACCATTTAAAACATTAACCTCCATATTTTTTTTGTATGAATGATTCATGAATTTATAATATATATATATATATATATATATATATATATATATATATATATATATATGTTAAGACATTTTTACGCTTATACATTCTTTTTATAGGTACAAATATTTAAGTAAATGCTCTGTTTATAATAAACAGTATTAACAACATTTACAGGCCTGAATATTCGAGAAATTTTCACAGAAAATATTCGTCCTCCGGCAGGATTCGAACCTGTATCCTATACGAAACTGTCATTTAGCTTGACGTGCCTTTAACCGATTTCTTTACATTTGATACGCCATGGGCAGATACGAATGTACGTGAGAGGTTCATATAAGAAGAATACCTCATCTCAGAAATATAGATAGATACCTTTGAGTTTTTCAGCTAGAAAGAGAACAGGTTAAAATCGTTTTGTGTCAACTCCACTATATGTTCCCAAATGAGCAATCGTGAAAGGAAAATAGATCATTTAGGCCTTCAGTAATCCGTAACTAAGTAATAAAAATAGCATTTATTTATCTTGGATAACAAATATTTATTTTTCAACATAATCTCTTTCCTTTTCAATACAATTCATTTATTTAAATCTCTTTCCTTGCTAGAGCTCTTAATTCACATAGATTGAAAGGTATGCAGCAACAGATTTCAGCTCAAATTTTATTCAATAACTACGTTTCTGGTCACTAATTTATTTTTTATATAGTTTTGTATTTCTTATTAATTTATTTTGTGGATTCACGTGTTTGAGTAGACGTCCTTATTTTTTAAACAGCGTAAATTTAAGTCCACCAGTTTGTGCATTCGAGAGTCATAATAAAGACTATAATACAATATATATATATATATATATATATATATATTTACCACCTTGATAAGAATAATCTGCAATATTATTGTTCCTGATCTGGAGGTTCGGCTCCAGTTACTTTTGAACCGTCATAAGGTTGTCTCTCTATGTCTTTTCTGTAAATACTTTCATGCTAATTGTTCAAATGATCCCTTCGCTATGGTATCTAGAGTTTTTGAATTTAAGCTAAGCACTAGACTGGCGTCGAGCTCTCATCATTTTACAGTTGAGCTGGCTAGATGTAGCCGTAAATTCTATGCTAACAGTTTCTTCACTCGCGCGTCTCTCTTGTGGAACTCCCTTCCGGCTCCGTGCTTTCCAGTCAGTTTTAACCAACAAAAATTTAAATGCAATGTTAATCGTTATCTACTGTCCATTAATTTCTCTTCTCTTTCTGCTCACCATTATTGCTATTTACTGTCCCCGCTGATTACTCTCCTCTTCCCGCTCATTATTAATGTTTCTGTTTCTAATTCTTCCATACCCTGCAGCCCATTGTCTCTTAGTGGCTTTATTACCTTGCATGCAGTGATACCGATTAAAATATGTGTAAACTCATAATATATTTAAATATTAACCATATAGAGTGGTATAAGCGATACACAAACGCTTGAAATGAATAATATTTTATCTGCTCAGCTATGTTGCCAGTGGTTCCCCATGTTTGAATATTAAAAATGGTGGCCATATTTTAGCCAGGCTTTTTCATTAAATATCTAGTCAACTGAATTCTTTTTGTACTTGTAAAATACGTTTTATAAACAGTTCTTAGATTCAAGAAAATTCTTTTTCTTCTTCCTGTTCTTTCTGAATTTCTTTTTTTCTCTCGGATTTATTTTCTTTGTTTATCTTTTTGAAGAATAGTGAATGGATATCCGGACACTTTTCACACCAATCTTGTGTAACATTCCACGAGAGAAAATAGTCCACTTCCGCAATAACGAAGCGCATTATTTATTTATTTTTGCTACTAGAGGCAATTAATCTAGCGTGGATTTCTCAATACTCCAAGACAGTAATTTATCCTTGCGTTTCGCGTTCTTTTATTTCATTTTTATTTCCCGACTTCTTGGTTCTATCCACCAGAGGACATCATAATGACCGCTATTCACATCCGACAAATGGAAATACGTACAAACTGTAAACGCCTATGAAGCACACAATTTTACCAATTTTTCACGCACAGAATATTAGATATAAATGTGTGGGAAGAAAAGTACTTTAACATAAAGGTTATTGGCACGTCGTAAAGGATTTGGTTGAATCTATTTACGATCATTTAGCAATAATAACACTGGGAAGAAAATCATTCTTCTCTGCACTCTGCAAAATACATTGACAGTGGATGGGGAAGAGAATATGCGATTCTCTATTTTGACAAACCATTCTCCCATGACTGCTCTAATTGCCTATTAGTGGTAAAAAAAAATCCGTTACCTCTGTAGTCAACTATTACAAAACATATATATGCCAATATATATATATATATATATATATATATATATATATATATATATATATATATATATATATATATATATATATATATATAAATAAATAACAGAACGTCCTTAGAAACAAAAAAGCCACTCAAGTAAAAAAAGATCATTCAGCAATAAAAATTTCAAATAGCACAACACTCTCAAAACACATATGGAACGCACCAAAACACTCACAAAAATAATATGAAAAATTAGAAAAACAACACGAACTTACAACAACACCTCAAAACAAGTAAGCTTTGTCTCAGTGAAAAAATGGTAATGATTGCCTTTCCAGAACAATATATGAACCCCTAAACAAAAGACCTTTAAGCGCTTTTTTAAATGAAGACAAGGAAAGGGATTCCTACTATGCTATTTACAAACACATCACAACTCAAACAACTAATGACCTATGACCTAGATTTAACAAAGTTTATTTGAAATGCCAAACATTAGAACTGAAAAAGCCGATATTATAGATGATCTAAAATATTAGCCCTAAAATATCTGGAAAAAAATCGGTTTTCGCCTTACCCCACTTCCCATATGCCCTAAAGTGGAGTAACTTAATGCGTAAAGATTGCTTAAGACGTGCTGTGTTGATATCTATACCCAACCTGTTTTATTCTACAAACGCCCTATCTCCGATACTTTTCAGTGAATATTCATTAAACGGAACCTGGGCAAATCATTTTAAAACAAAATAACACACTTCTTCCCTTTATTTATTTACTTTAGATGTATCACTGTAATAGTAATCCGTGAACTTTACAATAAATATTATCTATCGTTTCTCTAATAGTAGCTGTACCCATCTACGGTGGATTAATGGATAGCGACTAGAATTGAGGAATCGGAGAGCCAAGTTCGAATTCCAGTCGAATCCATTACATTCACTCACGTGCTAATACCCTTGGGAAAGATATGAATTCTCATCTTCTCCCCCCAGCTATTGGTAAATAGCAGGACAGGCCGTGTTCTGTAGCCTTGGATGGCAACTGATCTACCTCAGAAAGAAATGGCAACCTACTGCGGGAATAAAAACTGCCTCGTCAGTCATGTATCGAAAGATACATGATCGCCTAAGAGTGTATCACGTATGGCGCATAACTGACTGATTGACTTATCTGCTAGTATACTAGCCTCCTTCCATCATACTTGGAACATTTGACTGTTTACTACCATACCTCTCCCCCGCCACGCTTCCATCCATCCATTCATCCAATTTTATTAGGTAAGTTATAGTCCACTCCCGCAATAACGTTGCTTTACTCTGACACTTCTTCCTTCAATAGCCAGATTAGAATCCACTCCCGCAATAACGTTGCTTTACTCTGACACTTCTTCCTTCAATAGCCAGATTAGAATCCACTCCCGCAATAACGTTGCTTTACTCTGACACTTCTTCCTTCAATAGCCAGATTAGAATCCACTCCCGCAATAACGTTGCTTTACTCTGACACTTCTTCCTTCAATAGCCAGATTAGAATCCACTCCCGCAATAACGTTGCTTTACTCTGACACTTCTTCCTTCAATAGCCAGATTAGAATCCACTCCCGCAATAACGTTGCTTTACTCTGACACTTCTTCCTTCAATAGCCAGATTAGAATCCACTCCCGCAATAACGTTGCTTTACTCTGACACTTCTTCCTTCAATAGCCAGATTAGAATCCACTCCCGCAATAACGTTGCTTTACTCTGACACTTCTTCCTTCAATAGCCAGATTAGAATCCACTCCCGCAATAACGTTGCTTTACTCTGACACTTCTTCCTTCAATAGCCAGATTAGAATCCACTCCCGCAATAACGTTGCTTTACTCTGACACTTCTTCCTTCAATAGCCAGATTAGAATCCACTCCCGCAATAACGTTGCTTTACTCTGACACTTCTTCCTTCAATAGCCAGATTAGAATCCACTCCCGCAATAACGTTGCTTTACTCTGACACTTCTTCCTTCAATAGCCAGATTAGAATCCACTCCCGCAATAACGTTGCTTTACTCTGACACTTCTTCCTTCAATAGCCAGATTAGAATCCACTCCCGCAATAACGTTGCTTTACTCTGACACTTCTTCCTTCAATAGCCAGATTAGAATCCACTCCCGCAATAACGTTGCTTTACTCTGACACTTCTTCCTTCAATAGCCAGATTAGAATCCACTCCCGCAATAACGTTGCTTTACTCTGACACTTCTTCCTTCAATAGCCAGATTAGAATCCACTCCCGCAATAACGTTGCTTTACTCTGACACTTCTTCCTTCAATAGCCAGATTAGAATCCACTCCCGCAATAACGTTGCTTTACTCTGACACTTCTTCCTTCAATAGCCAGATTAGAATCCACTCCCGCAATAACGTTGCTTTACTCTGACACTTCTTCCTTCAATAGCCAGATTAGAATCCACTCCCGCAATAACGTTGCTTTACTCTGACACTTCTTCCTTCAATAGCCAGATTAGAATCCACTCCCGCAATAACGTTGCTTTACTCTGACACTTCTTCCTTCAATAGCCAGATTAGAATCCACTCCCGCAATAACGTTGCTTTACTCTGACACTTCTTCCTTCAATAGCCAGATTAGAATCCACTCCCGCAATAACGTTGCTTTACTCTGACACTTCTTCCTTCAATAGCCAGATTAGAATCCACTCCCGCAATAACGTTGCTTTACTCTGACACTTCTTCCTTCAATAGCCAGATTAGAATCCACTCCCGCAATAACGTTGCTTTACTCTGACACTTCTTCCTTCAATAGCCAGATTAGAATCCACTCCCGCAATAACGTTGCTTTACTCTGACACTTCTTCCTTCAATAGCCAGATTAGAATCCACTCCCGCAATAACGTTGCTTTACTCTGACACTTCTTCCTTCAATAGCCAGATTAGAATCCACTCCCGCAATAACGTTGCTTTACTCTGACACTTCTTCCTTCAATAGCCAGATTAGAATCCACTCCCGCAATAACGTTGCTTTACTCTGACACTTCTTCCTTCAATAGCCAGATTAGAATCCACTCCCGCAATAACGTTGCTTTACTCTGACACTTCTTCCTTCAATAGCCAGATTAGAATCCACTCCCGCAATAACGTTGCTTTACTCTGACACTTCTTCCTTCAATAGCCAGATTAGAATCCACTCCCGCAATAACGTTGCTTTACTCTGACACTTCTTCCTTCAATAGCCAGATTAGAATCCACTCCCGCAATAACGTTGCTTTACTCTGACACTTCTTCCTTCAATAGCCAGATTAGAATCCACTCCCGCAATAACGTTGCTTTACTCTGACACTTCTTCCTTCAATAGCCAGATTAGAATCCACTCCCGCAATAACGTTGCTTTACTCTGACACTTCTTCCTTCAATAGCCAGATTAGAATCCACTCCCGCAATAACGTTGCTTTACTCTGACACTTCTTCCTTCAATAGCCAGATTAGAATCCACTCCCGCAATAACGTTGCTTTACTCTGACACTTCTTCCTTCAATAGCCAGATTAGAATCCACTCCCGCAATAACGTTGCTTTACTCTGACACTTCTTCCTTCAATAGCCAGATTAGAATCCACTCCCGCAATAACGTTGCTTTACTCTGACACTTCTTCCTTCAATAGCCAGATTAGAATCCACTCCCGCAATAACGTTGCTTTACTCTGACACTTCTTCCTTCAATAGCCAGATTAGAATCCACTCCCGCAATAACGTTGCTTTACTCTGACACTTCTTCCTTCAATAGCCAGATTAGAATCCACTCCCGCAATAACGTTGCTTTACTCTGACACTTCTTCCTTCAATAGCCAGATTAGAATCCACTCCCGCAATAACGTTGCTTTACTCTGACACTTCTTCCTTCAATAGCCAGATTAGAATCCACTCCCGCAATAACGTTGCTTTACTCTGACACTTCTTCCTTCAATAGCCAGATTAGAATCCACTCCCGCAATAACGTTGCTTTACTCTGACACTTCTTCCTTCAATAGCCAGATTAGAATCCACTCCCGCAATAACGTTGCTTTACTCTGACACTTCTTCCTTCAATAGCCAGATTAGAATCCACTCCCGCAATAACGTTGCTTTACTCTGACACTTCTTCCTTCAATAGCCAGATTAGAATCCACTCCCGCAATAACGTTGCTTTACTCTGACACTTCTTCCTTCAATAGCCAGATTAGAATCCACTCCCGCAATAACGTTGCTTTACTCTGACACTTCTTCCTTCAATAGCCAGATTAGAATCCACTCCCGCAATAACGTTGCTTTACTCTGACACTTCTTCCTTCAATAGCCAGATTAGAATCCACTCCCGCAATAACGTTGCTTTACTCTGACACTTCTTCCTTCAATAGCCAGATTAGAATCCACTCCCGCAATAACGTTGCTTTACTCTGACACTTCTTCCTTCAATAGCCAGATTAGAATCCACTCCCGCAATAACGTTGCTTTACTCTGACACTTCTTCCTTCAATAGCCAGATTAGAATCCACTCCCGCAATAACGTTGCTTTACTCTGACACTTCTTCCTTCAATAGCCAGATTAGAATCCACTCCCGCAATAACGTTGCTTTACTCTGACACTTCTTCCTTCAATAGCCAGATTAGAATCCACTCCCGCAATAACGTTGCTTTACTCTGACACTTCTTCCTTCAATAGCCAGATTAGAATCCACTCCCGCAATAACGTTGCTTTACTCTGACACTTCTTCCTTCAATAGCCAGATTAGAATCCACTCCCGCAATAACGTTGCTTTACTCTGACACTTCTTCCTTCAATAGCCAGATTAGAATCCACTCCCGCAATAACGTTGCTTTACTCTGACACTTCTTCCTTCAATAGCCAGATTAGAATCCACTCCCGCAATAACGTTGCTTTACTCTGACACTTCTTCCTTCAATAGCCAGATTAGAATCCACTCCCGCAATAACGTTGCTTTACTCTGACACTTCTTCCTTCAATAGCCAGATTAGAATCCACTCCCGCAATAACGTTGCTTTACTCTGACACTTCTTCCTTCAATAGCCAGATTAGAATCCACTCCCGCAATAACGTTGCTTTACTCTGACACTTCTTCCTTCAATAGCCAGATTAGAATCCACTCCCGCAATAACGTTGCTTTACTCTGACACTTCTTCCTTCAATAGCCAGATTAGAATCCACTCCCGCAATAACGTTGCTTTACTCTGACACTTCTTCCTTCAATAGCCAGATTAGAATCCACTCCCGCAATAACGTTGCTTTACTCTGACACTTCTTCCTTCAATAGCCAGATTAGAATCCACTCCCGCAATAACGTTGCTTTACTCTGACACTTCTTCCTTCAATAGCCAGATTAGAATCCACTCCCGCAATAACGTTGCTTTACTCTGACACTTCTTCCTTCAATAGCCAGATTAGAATCCACTCCCGCAATAACGTTGCTTTACTCTGACACTTCTTCCTTCAATAGCCAGATTAGAATCCACTCCCGCAATAACGTTGCTTTACTCTGACACTTCTTCCTTCAATAGCCAGATTAGAATCCACTCCCGCAATAACGTTGCTTTACTCTGACACTTCTTCCTTCAATAGCCAGATTAGAATCCACTCCCGCAATAACGTTGCTTTACTCTGACACTTCTTCCTTCAATAGCCAGATTAGAATCCACTCCCGCAATAACGTTGCTTTACTCTGACACTTCTTCCTTCAATAGCCAGATTAGAATCCACTCCCGCAATAACGTTGCTTTACTCTGACACTTCTTCCTTCAATAGCCAGATTAGAATCCACTCCCGCAATAACGTTGCTTTACTCTGACACTTCTTCCTTCAATAGCCAGATTAGAATCCACTCCCGCAATAACGTTGCTTTACTCTGACACTTCTTCCTTCAATAGCCAGATTAGAATAAAAATGGAGTATTGCTACAACATCTGGACCGGAGCATCCCAATCCTCATTTTCCAACCTCGACCGAGCTCAAAATCGCTTGCGCGGCCCTGTGAGTGATGAATTTTTTCCATCCTTCAACCCCTTTCACACAGACGAAACTATCGCTATTATCATGGAGGATGTTCGGGTGAACGACATTCCTTGGTTCCACCAGTTCTGAGCTTCAAATGTAAGATCCTCCATGCCAGATATACTGAGTCGACCCAGTCTCATTCCATTTCGATATAGACAGCTTCTTCTCTACAAATGTTGCAATGTGGAACGAACACACGTGAGATGCCTCTCTGATCAATACAATTCTAACCTCTTCAAGTCGAAGGTAAAATCGTTATCTATCCTATATATGCTCATAATATGCAACCCTTGCTCACTCCCTATATACCATTACATACCCATTTAGAAACCTTCCACCTTGAGTGGCTCTTAGGCCTTTTATTGGGTGAACAACAGCGAAATTTTGCACATGAGTTTCAGTTTTTATTAGGTTGGTGCAAAAATAATGACGTAATAATGTCGTTTTTTGACGTAAAAAATAGGTCAAAAAACGACATTATTACGTCATTATTTTTGCACCAACCTAATAGAATTATGGATAAAAGATTAATATTCGTATATGTGTAGCGTATATATTTAAATCTATGCTTGAAAGTAAGCACATATGTATGTCTGTGAAAATATACTTAGCACTAGCACTTAAGATTACCATGCTTATATTGTACTGGCACAAGGCCGCAGTATTGAAGCACTCAGTAAGAATCAAACACACAGACAGAAATATCTGGAAAACATCGGTTTTCGCCTTTCCTGACTTCCCATAAACCTAGTCGCCTATATATAGACCCCAGATAAAGTGGAGTAACATAATGTGTGATTTTTGCTTAAGGCGTGAAACTGACAGTCACCATGCTGTGTTGATTTCTATGCCCACCCTGTTTTATTTTAGAAAGCTGGTAACCATAGGTTTACGCTACGCATCCTTTTCTTATTCAGCTCCAGCCTAGTTTAGCACAAGGCTACGACACTTGAGAAATTAGTGATGTTTAAACTCACTAAAAATGACCTATGGAGCTAGATTGTTAACTAAGGTTCTATAGGTGACGGCCAGGGCCGGGTTTAGATGAAGAGGGGCCCTAGGCTATTTTACTTGTGAGGACCCTCCAAATCTCCCATTCTAACTTGTAGAGGAAAATGGAAGAATGTGAAATTAAACAATTTGAATAAAGCCGAGGATGATGACGGGTGTTTAAAATTACTGAAGGGCTATTTAGAGGCTACAATTCGTTATGACAGCACGTATAAGAAAGGCTGAGTGCTAAAAATACTATACAGCTTGGCTGAAGGCGCCCTAGATGTTGAGGCCCTAGGTTTCAGCTTGCTAAGCCTAGACTTAAATCCGTCACTGGCGACACATATGTATATGTATTGTCAAATTCGTGAGTACGCTCATACGCACAGAATTTACCAAGTTTAGCTTCGTACAACACAGCACCAAAATAGAAAACGTTCAGGAAAAAGTCTAAATCTGTATGCCTATAGATGTATTAATATATTATGGTTGGTCTAGCATAAGACCAACTGAAAATAACCTATAGAGCTTGATTGTTAAGTAAGGTTCTATAGGCAACGGCCAGGGGTGGATTTAGAATGAAACGAAAATAATTAATAACCGTTATTTTTATTATGAAAATACTTTCCAGGAGAAGGAAATTGAACTGAGCTAAGGATGTTTTTGTCCAAGACCGCAAGTTGCTACAAAACCAAAGAATTTAAAAACTCGAATAATGTTCTGAAATATTCCAGTCAGATCTAGACTTTCATATGTGGATAAAATATGCATATCACCCAACCCTTTCAGAGATGTCGAAACTGTCAAATATATACAACTACTTTCACAGATCATTCTATTAAAAATGATTTTGAGTGAATAAAGTCTGTAATTCTTAGAGATGACCATCCTTCTTCGAACCTCATGGATTGTTACTACAGAATGACCAGGCCCATATTTAAATCAAGAGGGGACCTAGACTATTCCTCTTTTGAGACCCTACTAAATCCCTCATTCTCACGATTTTGAGGCCCTAGGTTTCAGCTTGCTAAGCCTATACGGAAATCCGTCACTGGTGACACACATGTATATGTATTGTCAAATTCGTGAGTACGCTCATACGCACAGAATTTATCAAGTTTAGTTTCGTAAAACACAGAACCAAAATAGAAAACGTTCAGAAAAGGGTCTAAATCTGTATGCGTATAGGTGTATTGGTGTACTATGGTTGGTCTAGCAAAAGACCACAATATTTCAGCACAAAGCAGGTTTGAACTCGTTCGTTCGTTCGTGTGCTTACGCTGATATATTTTTCTATTATATATATATATATATATATATATATATATATATATATATATATATATATATATATAACACACACAAAAACTTACCAGGCTCCATTCGAAACATACTAGTAGAAAACACAAACATAATAACCTCATCCACCTGTAAAAAAAGATAAAAAATAATGGAAGCCCTAATAATAAAAAAAGAAAAAGCCAACGTTTAACAATATTAATTACGAACAAGGCCACAATGTGCTAATCGTGTTCAGAAAATAAATCCTCTCTATAACATTAAAAACATGCGCATAACTCACACACTCAATTAAACGGAAAAAATTAAATAAAATCATCCTTGATAATGGCTAAAAGTATAGCCGAAAGCGCTCGGAACTATAAAACATCTGGACAGTTTCTACACACTCTGTGTCCAAAAAAGAAAACACTTGTTCGAACACAAGAAAAATTAAATAAAAATCTTAACTGTAGTACCTTGTCCGTCGTTTTTAACGAAACATGCATAAAGGAAGGTTTGCTGCCTAAATACACAATATATATATATATATATATATATATATATATATATATATATATATATATATATATATATATATGAACGTGCGTGTGTGTGTTTGTGTATCGCTGACCAACAGTAACATTTTGGATTTTGCATCTCTCCTTAGATTTGCATCTTTTCTCTGTATGTGAAATTTTACTTTTAATCTCTCTCTGACCAATTTCCCGCCTTTATCGCTTTTCCTTTTCCCGCCATTTCATTCCATCTTTTTTCTCAAGTTTTTTCTTATACTTTTTTCGTTCGTCTTGACTTTTGTCCCGTCCTTTCCCTCTTTGTTCTACTTTAAAGCCGCACTGTTTATCTTTTCTTTCGTCATAGTCAAACTTTTCTTACGTATTTTCTTTATTTCTCCGTCTGGTATTTTCCCACATCATAATCATTTGTTTGTCACGTGTGTATGTGTGTGTGTGCGTGTGTACATTTTGGTGGTCACCTCATCGATCTGTGGCCTTTTTCACCGGAAGTTCCGTTGAATATTCTACCGAGCAGCAAAAGCTACGGCGAACGGATATACACGGATAACGATTTTGACATGTGAGATCCGTGACGATAGAGATAAGCAACTTAAATAAACGAAGAGATCACATAAATCACTAAAATAAATAAATAAAAATGAAAATAAATGCAGGATAAAAAAATAAAAAAAATCCTCTTTTGGTTTCTCTTTTGCTCTTAAACGAGCCGCCATTTTGTTCAGTGCTGTTTCCGCTCGCTGTAAATTATCTCCCCTTTTCACATAATTAGCTGCTTAATAGCACAAAGTAAGAGCCAAAAATAAAACAAAAATAAAAACATCAACAAAACCTAAGCTTGAAATTGGCGTTGACAATATTTCCAGTTCAGCTGAACTGACTTTACCATTCATTAAATTCCTTTTATTTCTCTTTGTTGTCCATATTTCTCCCTAAATATTTCTATTTTATTTCATTGTTTATTCCCCTCTTTTTTTTATTTTATTTCGTGTTCATTTTTTTTAATGTTCATCTTTTTCATCGTTCTATTACAATATCGTTTCCTCACAATAATTTTTCTTTTTGGTTTAAGTAACATTTTCTACTTTTTATGATATTTTCAGCATTTCTACGATTATTGTCTTTTTTCTGTCTCATTAAATTCTTTCTTTTTGCTGTTATTCTTTTTTTCTTCTGTTTCTCCTTTACATAAACTGGGAAATCATCTTATCTGCAATTCTCCGATTTCTTTTCACCATTTTTATTTCTACCATTATTGTCTTTCTTTTATTTCTCCTTCGTTTCGTTTTTAGAAATTCCTTCGTTTTTTTATTTCTTTCTTTTTTTTCCATTTACCCTACCACCGCCTTCATATACTTTTATTTCATTTTTGCCCATTTTCATTCAGACCCTTGAGTCTCACTTTTTTCTTTCTTTCTTTCTTTCTTTCTTTCTTTCTTTCTTTCTGTTTCTCTCATACATACTGAGGAGTAATCTCATCTGCTTCGATTTCTTTTCGCCATTTCTCTTACTTGTTTTTACGATCTTTCTTATTTTTTTTTCTTCACTCTCAGTCAGTCACTCGTTTTTTCTTTTCACCACTTCTTATTATCTTTTTCTGTTTCTTCTTCGCTAAAATTTTCCTTCTTTACTCACCTCTTCTATTCATTCCTTGTTTATTTAATTTTCCTACACAATGATCCTTTTCTATTTGATTATTATCTTTTTGTTCCTTTCTACTTCCAACGATTTTTTCTTTACTGATTCTTACGCTCTCCTCTCATGTTCCCTTTGAAGCGATTTCTCCTTCTCATCCTTCTCATTTCACTATCCACTTCATTCCTGTCACCGACTAATTTCCCCTCCCAGCACTTCAAACTCCTTCCTCGCCAAACTCAATCTGTAACCGCGCAACAAATTGTTGTCATAATCATCCAGCCGATCGCTTTTAACTAATGACTGTGAATTAACTCGTAGAATATGAGCTGTAAGCAGATACCGGCGGATAGTCAGGGCTTTCAAGACATTTTCCCCTTTTTGCTTGCCCCTGGTTTTAAGTGTTTCCGTTATCTCGTACGGGTAACCGGGCAGCGGGCGCCCTCTGTCCATTCGTCGCCATGACAGATGGGTCGGCCATGATGGACGTCCGGTATGGACTGGCCGGAAACGACTTCATGACACTCAGTTATCAATATTACCATCTCCGGCACGGCCTGCGTCACCAAGTTTCCGCTGTCTCCATTGTGGACAAATCCTCCAGATCGTCTCTCTCGACCCGCATAAACTTCCTCTTAATGTTTCTTCTGATTTGTTTTCTCTCTCCTTTTTGTTATTGTAGTCTTTCGATTTAAAATGTCTATCTTTCGTTTCTTTTTATCGTTCTCTCTATCGAAAGAATTGAAACGAGTATCATATCGGTAACACCAGGATTCACTTCCTAAGCTTTTTATTTCTTATTTTGATCTACGCTTTCTCAGTCGGTTACCTCCCTTTAGTTCAGTTTTCCATTTTTGGTTTATATATAGCTCTCTTTCTTTCTCCGATTCTTTTTTATTCGATCAAATCACGGATAACTGTAATTCGCTTTGGAATTCCGTATCTTATTACTTCATTATTTTCCTTTCAATGTTCATCTTTTCACCGTTTCTTTTCTACTTTCCGCGTTTCTTTTTCGTTCTTGCAGGCATTCTCTCTGTTACGCAATATTTCTCATGCCTTTAAATTTCTTTTACTTTTTCCTGTCATCAAAATTTACTTCTTTTTCTTACACGAATTATTAGTAAATCTTCACAAATTTTCCACAGTCCCGAGTTTTTGCGTTTTGCTTTCTCTTTCGTACAGGGTACCGAAGAAATACCTCCCACATAATCGTTAGACATTATCTAGACAAAGACACCATTGCCACTATTGTCTTACGAATATCTGGGAGGTATATGTGGGAGGTATTTCTGCCGCACCCTGTATTACGCTCACTTCCGGGGTTAAATCTTATTTTCCTTTTCTTTTTTTTCCTCGCTCTCATTATTTACTATATCGTTCATTCGTTTTTCCTTTTGTACACTCTTTTACCATATCTTCTTCTTTCTTTTATGCACCGTATCCCTTCAGGACATAGGCAATCATGGCCCTTCACATCTTCCTGTCTCTTGTGTCTCTTAATAAGTTTTGTCTTTTTGTTATTTCTTCCAAACCCTATAATACTATACATTTACTCACGCTCATCAAGTACGTTACGCGCTGCTCTCCTCTGTCCCTCTTTCCCTCAATCTGTCCTGTGAGTATCAGATTTTCCAAGCCCTCCTTCCTCATTAAATGTCTTAGAAATTTCAACTGCTTCTTTTTTTAAGTATAAGTTTCCTTTTTGTTTCCATTTTGTCCCAAATCTTGTCGTTGCTCATATGTTCAGTTCATGGTATTCTCAACATCCTTCTGTAGAACCACATTTCTGTTCCTTCAAGTCTCTTCTTCATTCTTTGATTGTCTAGCATTTACTGTCATACAGGATGACAGATATGAAGTACAGACATTTTATTAGGTTACTTTGTTTTCTTTCCTATCAAGACTCACCTTTCTTTCTTTCTTTCTTTCTTTCTTTCTTTCTTTCTTTCTTTCTTTCTTCATTCCGAAAGAGAAAATGTCATCCCTAAGAAAAATAAAAATAAAATATAGACGAATGAAAAAATATTTCTGAATGCTAAAGAGAAAGTGTGAGACCGAAAAGGACAACAACAAAAAGAAAATGAGAAAGAAGAGAGAGAGAGAGAGAGAGAGAGAGAGAGAGAGAGAGTGAGAGATAGATAGATAGATAGATAGATAGAGAGAGAGAGAGAGAGAGAGCAAAAAACAACGGAGGGTAAAAAAGAAAAGACAGAAAAAAGAGAGAAGGTAGAAATAGAAAACACCATTCACAAGAGTGAAAGAAGCTGACGGGGAGCAAAAGCAAAAGAGAAAGTGTAGTTAGTAGTAGAAAGTAAATCAAATAGAGGAAGAAAATAAGAGAAAAATAAATAAAAGAGAGAGAGAAATGAGAGAAAGAGGGAGAGAGAAATGAGAGAAAGAGAAAGAGATAGGGTGACGAGGTAATGAGAAATAAAGAAAATGAAAGACTTAATATGAGGAATGGCCAATGTCAAATAGAAAGAGAGGAAAAATGAAACAAAGGAAGTGAGAAAGAGTGGGAGGGGAGAAACAAATCTCTCTTTGAATCTCTGTCCCTCTGTATATCTTCCTCTCTCTATTCTCTCTCTCTCTCTCTCTCTATATATATATATATATATATATATATATATATATATATATATATATATATATATATAAAGAGAAAGAGAGAGAGAGAGAGAAAGAGGCAGGCAGACAGAGGTAAGGAGAAATATTGAGACAGGCAGTGAGACAAACAGTAAGATACAGATCTTGAGAGAGAGAGAGAGAGAGAGAGAGAGAGAGAGAGAGAGAGAGAGAGAGAGAATGAACACCGAAAGAGGCTAAGGGAGACAAGAAGTGAAAAAGTGAGATAATGAAGAAGACAAGAAAGAATGTAGCAGAGAAAGATGAGAAAAACATATATATAAACTGAGAAAATATATATATGAACTGCCTATTCATTTCCATAAGACAACAAAAAAGGAGAAAGAAACTAAGGGGGATGGAGGAGGATAAAAATGTGTGAAGGGGAAAGGTAGAGGTGGGGTAAGAAATGAGACAAAAAGAAAACCATAAGAAAACGAAATCTCGATGGGTTGGAAATCCTAGAAAGGCTTGTGATTACATTGACCGCGGCGTTTCTGGTTATTGATACTAAGGAAGGTGCTGGAGATTTGTGAAGAATTTTGGTGTAAATACATATTTGTGTGAAGTAATAATAATAATAATAATAATAATAATAATAATAATAATAATGATGTTTGGTCATCAGATTAATCATGAAATAATATTTACAATTAAGAGATTATCGATAATGGTCAGCGCAAAGAAGAAAAGGAAATAAAAAGTAAAAGAAAGACGCGGACAGACAAAAAAGAAAAAGGAAGCACCCACGGTGCTATCTGTGTAGGTGGGGGGCAGGGGGCTTCAGCTCGCAACTTCTTACTGAATCTAGGAACTAAATAGAAGACTAAATTTGACTTACTGGCATCAAACTATATCAATGCTGTTGAAGTAAGCTGTATCATTTATGTAAAACCGTTATTACCATTAATTTACAAAATTCATCAGAAAATACCATTTTCTGTCTTTTCTTCCGTAACATTAGCTTCTAAATCTTATACATAAGTCTTATATGTGAAATTTCCAGAAAATTATCACCTGCGCAAATCAACAAAAATAAATAAATAAAAATAAAATGTAAACAAAGCAAAACAAGAACTAGACAAAAAAAAAAAACTCTATTGAAAGTCAAACCAAAAAAATGTTAGAATAACAAATCTAAAAAATACTCACCAGGTTAAAAAAAGATAGATTCTGTAAACTTTAATATCTGATTTAGACCCACAAACTTAACAACTGATTTAGCGAACGCACCTTTTATTTTGCGTTACTTTTTTTTGGGGGGGGGGGAGGTGAGAAGTGAATGAGAAAGAGGAAGAGTAGAAGGAAAAAGGAGAGAAAAAAGATGAAAGAATGAGAGGTAAAGCGAAATGAAGGCCCACATAGAAAATAGGATGAAGAGGAAAAGAAAAAGGAAAGAAAAAGGAAAGAAAAAAGGAAGATTAAAAATAAAGATAAAAACAGATATTGATAAAAGAAGTAGAAGATGAAACAGAAGAAAGAAAAAGCAAAAGTCGATCGGAAAAAAATGGTGAAATGAAATAATTCTGCTAGAATGAAAAAGGAGAAAGTAGTAATTGATTAGAATAATAATAATAATAATAATAATAATAATAATAATAATAATAATAATAATAATGATTTGAAGCGTAAGTGGTGTGGTCTGTTGGTCGTAAAAACAAAAGTAACCGGAAAGAGTCGATGTTCTAATGGACGCAAGACAAAACAAATATGAGCAGCGTCTCTACTTTTCCTATATCTTTTTTCCCGCCAACCCAAGCCACTAGCACAATCCGACGTCTTTTAACGCGTTCAAAATTTCATTCCATCTCATCAGTTGGCTTCCTATTATATTAGCCATTATCTTGAATTATGGTTCTTTTCCTTTTCGCATTCATATTTTCGTGAGTTTCTTTCTTCCCGCGTCTTTCTCTGTCAATCTTTTTTCCTGTTCATTTGTTGAAGGTTCTTCTCCTCCCTTTCCATCAACTTTACTGTTACTTTCTAGATACAAATCTTTCTTTTGAACCTTTTTTCAACGTGTTCTTTCTTTCTTAATCATTTATTTATTAATTTTCTTTTTTTTTCTTTCATGTTTGTATTTTTCTTTCGCTTTGTTAATATTTCATTCCAAGAGTTGCTGATCTAATTCGTTTTGCTACTTTTATTGTTACCAGAGCACTCTACGGCCTTAAGACCATTTCTTTCTTTCTTGTATTTGCATTTCTTCCATTTATCGTTGTTTCTTGTGGAGGTGCAACGTTATGAAACGTAATTACAATGGAGTCAGTAAACCGAGTTCGAATTTCGATGCAAGCAGATCTCTGAAAGCCTTCCCCTTTTTTTAAAAATTCCCAACAATTTCCCAATTTCATCGCTCACTTAACAACATTGTATGGACATGTAAACAATTACACAAGGGTATATTTTTCATCATTTAACGCCAATAAGGCGATAATGTCACTAAGACGCAGGGTGTTACAGGGAGAGAATGAAAGACAATCAGAAGTGATAAGAAAGGACAATAAAGGAACAGGATTCAGGAGGACGGAAGAAGACGATTGACGTTGCATTTAAAGTTCTAAATATTGTGACAGGGAAGCAAGAAAACGGAAGGGGGTGTTACAGGCGAGAAGTGCGTGAAAAGAAACAGAGTAGTATAGTTTGATTTGATTGATTCGTTTTCTACAGCTTATCAAACATTTGCAGGTTATTTAAAGCCAGAAATTAATTTAGATTGTAAATTTTTTTTCGAGATAATAATGGTTCAGTGACAAAAATAACCCACAGTTGGTGGGGGGGAGGGGAAAAGTTGGATTCATATTTTCCTAAAAGTATTTGCGAGTAAGTGAATATAATGAACCCAACGGGAATTGAATCTCAGCTGTCCGATTAACAATTACAAGCCATTATCCATTACACTACCGGCACATCCAAGCTTTGAGCATCTCGTATTCCCAAACGGTCACTTATCTAGATAATGATCAGGATTGATGTTGCTTAACTTCGGTGATCGTACGAGAACCGGTGTTTCAACGTGATGTTGGCGTATATCAATTTAGAACACACGGTTGCATCTAGCCAGTTCAACAGTAAAGCCGTGAGACCTAGTTGGCAATCCAGTAGCGCGCTTACATTCATGCTGTCGACGCAACAAAGGGGAAAGCTCATCAGAGCAATTGCCTTGAAAATATTTGTAGAAAAGACGGAGAGAAGCCACGCCACATCGGTTAGAAAGTGACTGAAGTCGAGATGCCAGGTCAGGTTCGATTTCATTACAGACCCTTCTTTGAATTTTGTCACGAATCGCGAGATAAATAGTAGGGGCACCAGGCCAGATATGGCAGCAGCATTCAATACATGGACGAATCGTAGATTTATAAAAGTGAAAAATGGATTCTCAGGAGAAAATTGTCTAGTACGGCCCAGTGAACCAAATTTCTTTGCAGTATACTTAGCGATATTTTTTAATCATTTCATCCCAAGCAGTGCAATAAAGCCACTAAGATGCAAGGGGTTACAGAGTGTGAAAGAAAAAGGAAAACATTAAGGAGGAAGAATAACAAAAGAAGTTGAATCAAAAATACAGTAGATAACGATTGACATTGAATTTTGAAGATCAAATTTGGTTGGAAAGTAAGAAGCCACAAGAAAGTTTTAAAAGGCGAGAATTATGAGAAAATAACGTGTTAGCAAAGAACAGTTGCATCTCGCCAATTTAGCTGTAAAATGACGAGACCTTGGTGCCAATTTATTAGATTGGTGCAAAAATAATGTCGTTTTCTCACATATATGTGAGAAAACGACATTATTTTTGCACCAACCTAATAGTACTGCGCTTAAACTCATAAAGTGTATATACTATAGCGGAAAGATAACCAGAAAAGATACCATCAAAGTATTTATAGAAAATGCAGAGAATAGCTACATTACGGTGGTGGGAAAGTGACTAAAGCCGTGATGTCAGATCAGGACCAGTAATATCGCAGATTCTTCTTTGGATTCTATCAAGAATCTCTAAATATATAGCCAAAGCACCAGGCTATGTGGCGGCAACATTCGAAGCATTGACGAATGTAAGATAAATTCTGGGAAGAAAACTGTCTAGTACGACACAGGGAACCAACTTTCCTAGCAGCAGATCTAGCGATTGATTCAATATAATCTTTCCACTTCATATCAGTAGAGAACTTTAGCCGGAGGAGGCGCAGTGAGTCACTCTTCTGGAGTTTAGCATCAGCTATGCCGATGGAAGGCAGAAAGGGATATCTCATATGATTAATAGAGAGCATTTTTCTTTTGGAAGTGTTCAAATTAACAAGCCATTCTTTGCCCCAGTTAACAGCATATTTTAGGTCACTTTCGAGATCAGCTCCCAATTTGACCTTATTGAATAGATAAGACGTATTATTAAGGTAGGAGTAAATGGCTGTGTCATCAGCATAGATACCGACTTGAGAGCTGAAGTCATCGGGAAAGTCATTGATAAAAATTAGGAACAACGTAGGTTCAAGGATAGAGACGTGCATTTATGCAAAAAAATCTAGAAGTGTGTCCGTTCAGGACAACTCTCATTTCACTATTTGATAAGAAAGTTTGAATCACTTCAACAATTTGACCAAAAATACGATAACATTTCAACTTGTGAAGAAGACCGATATGCCAAATCCTGTCAAATGCCTTTGAAATGTCCAAAGCTACAGCCCGAGCGTCCCTATTCTTATCTAAAGCTTGATAGACACTTTCAGCAATAATCGTTAATGCATCAACAGTTGACCCATAGAAGCGAACGCCATATTGCTTATCTGAAAGAAGACCTTGCGAAGTGAGGTAATTAACCAATTCAGCCTCTATTAGTTTGCCAAAAAGGGGTTGAGGGCTAATATGACTATTTATTCAATATTATCATTCCAGTTCATGTCAATGGAAAACATGTGTCTAAGATGGTGTGAAGAGTTGCTTTCCTGAAGGTGATGCTGATGGCAGACATAAAAAGTCCTCTATGGTGATTAAATGAAAACCGTTTTGTTTTGAAGGTGCTAAAATTTAAAAGCCATTCCTTGCCCCAGTTAACAAGTAAATGGAGGTCTTTTTCGAGAGAAGTTGCCGGTTTTACTTTGTCGGAACTGTAGGATTTGCTACTAAGACAGGAGTAAATCGTATTGTGTCATCTGCATAAATACCTAGTTGGGACTGCTAACACCGGGAAAGTCGTTGATGAAGATAAGAGACGATATAGGTCCAAGGATATCAACTGTTGATACATTAACAATACCTGGATACCTACGCGTTAATATGAAATGATATAGAAGCATGTCTGTTCAACCCGACATTAATTACACGATTAGTTAGGAACGATTAGATGAATCCAGTGAAACTGTAGCCATCGATTTTGTGGAGACATGCCAAACACTGTCGAACACCTTTGATATATCAAGAGTCACAGCCCGCTCTTCGCCGTTCTTATCAAATCTTGACAGACAAATTCAGTGGTAGCCGTTAACACATCGGCGGTAAACTTGGAGAAATGAAAACCACGTTGTTTATCCGAAGTAAGTCGTGTGAAGTAAGGCGCTTAACTAATTCGGCGATGATTAGAACCTTTAGTACTTTGCCAAAAATAGGCGAGACTAATGGGTCGATAATTTGAGGGGTCAGAAGGTTCTCCAGAGATCTTAAAGACGGGAACTAAAGAGGAGGACTTCTGAAGTGTTGGAAAGCAAAATACAGCAAAGCGTTTATTGTAAAATTTGGAGAGAACAGGAGCCAGTTCATGTGCACATTTGTTAAGGATAATTGCAGGGATACAGTGAAATCCCCAAGCCTTGTAGTGATCCAGTTTAGAAACGATAGCATAAACCATGGACAGAGTTATGTGCATGTCACTCAGTAGAGACTCTGTTCTAGTCGAAAATCAGGCAGAAATGTTCCAGACGAGTCGAAAGTGCAATTGGAAGAGAATTTCCGAGCAAAGCAGCCTGCTTTATCTGCAGTACCTGACAATACTTTACATTGATTCAAGAGCGAAGGGACTGAGGCTTTACTCTTGATCAGTACACTCTTACAGAGCCGCCAGTAATCTCTAGAACCAACATTGTGAGAGGCTATACGGTGTTTCCTTCTAAGAGCGAATAGTGACATTGACTGCTTAAGGATACGCTTACACTCATTACAATTGGTGACAAAGGGATGTCTGTTACAATCGTCCCTCTGGTATAGCTGGAAGAAGTGATTCCTGTGGGCTATAGTTGCTGAATAGGCAAGAGAGAACTAAGAACAATATTGTGATTTCACTTAGTATTTCTGTGTTGGCACGAAAGATTTGATTTGCGGCTTTCATCCAGGAAGAAACCTTAGTGACATATATAGGATGATTAAAAGATCATTCCAAGGGTCACTTGAAAGAAAATCACGAAATAAAACACAACTAGTGCGTTGATAACAGAACATGTTCTGTTTAACAGGGGGTCCTTTCCTGAAGGAAGGGTAGAAAGAGATATCTACAGACACTATGGCGTGTTCGGAGTTGCCAAGAGGACAGAGCTGCAGAGCACGACATGAGTCCGGGGAGGAGGTAAGGAAGAGAGTAGTGCCCTCCAGAATTATTAGAGAAATATGCCCTACTTCATATAGGACGGTCGACTGAAACGTTCATAGACTGATCAAAATAGTCTCATGAAATGTGACGAAATGCGGTTTATTTTTTAACATTATCTCCCTTACGGTCCACACACCTTTTCCATCAGTGCTATTGTGTTTGGATCCCATTGGTGAAGAAGCTTTCATCCTGTTGGTCAAAAAAGTCATCAACAGCAGATATGACGTCATCAACACTATGGACCTTTTGAAGATAGTCAATAAACACAATGATTTTTGCATTCCAAAAACTAAGGCCATCAACTTCCCTGCAGATAAAACGATCTTAGCTTTCTTTAGAGCAGGTGAAGAGGGGAGTTTTACATTGCATGGATTGTCTATTTGTCTCTGGCTCAAAGTAATGAACCCAACACTCATCATGGGTTAGGAAACGTTCAAGGAAACCAACTGGATCTGTCAGATTTTATCGTGAGGTGATCACACCGGGTGTGCTTTTGATTAGGTGTCAGAAGACGTGGTACCCACCGAGCAGAAACCTTTATTATGCCAAAATCATTGTGCAGAATATTTTCAACCCTCTCACGGCATATGCTAATAGCATTGGTTATTTGATTTATAACCAGTCACC
>OZ010573.1:34269912-34299912 GCA_963932145.1 Acanthosepion lycidas | reverse complement strand
AACGAAAGGGGAAAATAGAGCCTTGCTGGACAGTGACGCTCTCTGTAGCCGAAAGGTAAAGCAGACAAGATCAAACGGTGACGCGGGCTCGATCCCTACCGGAGAGCACATTTTATTTACGATTTCCCGAATGTGCAGGATAATAGACGCAATACGCACTGTTTAAAAAAAATGGGCGTCTATTTCAAAGACGAGTATCCACTAATTATAACGTTTGAAGCAATATATATATATATATATATATATATATATATATATATATATATAGATAGAGAGAGAGAGAGAGAGAGAGAGAGAGAGAGAGAGAGAGAGATTTTCATTATAAATCTAGAAATAAAAACATTACGCTACTAAGTTCTACGAGTACGAGGCAAACATTAGCTGAGAGACGATTTTTAACAGCAATCGTCAAGGATGACTCGATCTGACAACAGAGAAGCGTGCTTTAATCTCTCCCATTATTCGCTATCCATCAAACCTCAATACTGGCCTGTCAACATACAACCTGCACATTGACCCACTAACTCACCCGCATCGAACGCGCAGAGTTCTTCCTGCTCCTGACGAAATTCGAACCTCAAAACCTCTCAGCTTTTCGTGTACGTTAATATGGCGACCGGAAATCAGCAGTGCGTCTCTCCGTAAACCAATCTTGAATTGTTTATCGTCCGTCGTTTGGCGCTAACAGCGCGTGCATCAACGAGTCTTGGTAACAGGCGTTTATTTATGATCTTCGTTCATTACATTTCTACCTCTAAGTACAGAGCATTGGACCACGAGATCTCAGGTTTCAGCCTCGGAGGTCAACTCATACGTTTGCCTAAGAAAGGCAAAACGTAGATTTTAAACAAAGGTGAAAAGGCCTTCTCTAGTTAAGGACATTTTTTAAAAATAAAAAAGCACTAATGACGCAGCCAAAGGTTAGAATTACCTTCTTTGAAGTGTATTGATTACTTATTAACCTACTTTGTAGCTAATTGACTGACCATCGATTATTGGTTTGTGGAATCATCTCTTGGGACTAGTGCGTGATGTTCATTAATAAAAATTTACTTATCATTTGCGGTTAGTCAAGCAATGTGTTAACAAATACTATTTGGAAGTTCGTTGACAGAAATAAACATCTGAATCTTGGGCAAGATTTTCACATTCATTTTCATTAAAATATATTTACTGATTTTGAGATGTTTTTGCATATTAACAACTATATGGGACATGTAGTATCTGATAGTATGTAACTTTTGCTTCGAGAAATATATTGAATACGATACTAGGCTTTTTACCTTCTTTTCGATAAGTAAAAATTTTTTTATGATTTTCATTATTATTTATTTTGTTTATATTTTTTAAAATCGCAGATTTTATAAGTTTTTGGATTGGTTGGTTGATTAATTTTTTACGGATCAGCAAATTTTTGCAGATTATTTAAAGCCAGAAAATATTTTTAGATTTTAAGAATTTTTTTTTGAGATAATAATTGTTTAGTGATACAAATCTTACTAATTAACCCATACTGGGGGAGAGAAGGAATTGATTCATACCTTTCACAAGGGTATAAGCGCGTGTGAATACAGCGAATCGAACGGGAATTGGAACTCTGCTCTCCGATTAACAATTCCGAGCCATTATCTATTACCTGGTATTCTAGGTACTGACCAAGCTCGACGTTGCTTAACTTCGCTGATTGTACGGGAACCGGCGTTTCAACGTAATATGGCCGTACGCCTACAAATTTAGGAATAAAATGGCTGCAGTAATTATTGAATAAGAAATGCGGCCTCATGAATTTTATTGATTTTTCTTACATGTTAACTTCTGTTGAATTATTATATATTGAATTTCGTATGGGGCACCCTGTGAGGCTCAAACACGAAACACAGTAGTAATGTTCAACTAGACTAGGCTCATTAACCATTATCACACGCTGAGTTAGGTTGGTTGAATTTCGTATGGGGAACACCGAAAGCATTACTCAGTAGTAATAGAAAACCAGACAAGCCTTGCTAACCATTACCCCACGGCCTATTATGTTGATTGACTTTGCATATCAACATGACGAATTTACTATGGGACAAGGGAGTGAGACTCGAAATCACTACTCAGTAGTAATAATCAAATAAACTAACCTCCATAATTAGCTTCCATCCCAAGTTAGGGTTGTTAAATTCACATGTGGGCCTTTGTTGGATTATTTCATGCCGAATTTCATATGGGGGCACCCAGTGAAGACCGAACGCATTAGTAGTAAAAGTCAACCAGAGTG
Source organism: Acanthosepion lycidas (assembly GCA_963932145.1). NCBI lineage: Eukaryota > Metazoa > Mollusca > Cephalopoda > Sepiida > Sepiidae > Acanthosepion > Acanthosepion lycidas. The sequence continues at coordinate 34,297,649 of OZ010573.1, read as the reverse complement.
GCCTCGTTAAGCATTACCTTACAACTATAGAAAACTCTTTTCTTTTCATATCTATATATTAAAAAAATAACGTTTGTTTTATTAGTTAGACTAACGCTAATTTTCCCCGTTTCATTATAAGAATTTAAAGTGGCAGTTCAATTCCGCGCAATATCTCTTTTTATTTCTAAAAAATGACTAGTACTTGGTTATTAGTACTCAGATATAACATTACTTTGGTGATGTTGAGAACAAGGCAACAATTGTGAGCATGGGCGATAACTGCAATCTTTCCATTGATATGGGCAACTCGGCCTGGTGTAATGGTTAGCAAACTTGTTTCCCTAGATCAATTACAACTGAGTAGTGAGTTTGATCCTCACTGGGTGACCCCTACTTTTGGCCTTGTGCCACATCCAAGCTATGCTTGGAAAATAGCTTGATCAATTAGGACTGATTAGTGAGTTCCATCCTACATAATTTCGGTCATGTGCCACATCTAAGCTATCCTCAGTAAATTACTATATCGTACTGGCGATAATGTTACACAGACACAAGTCTTCACCACTTGAAACAAACCATTGTGTTGGTTTTCTGACAACTACGTCTAATTAGTTCCACAAATATCCGGCTACTGCGAAAAACTCTACGAAACAGCATCAACTCCATCTTGACACTTGGAATGTACGAACTTTCCAGGACAACAGCTCAGCACCAGAAAGAAAAACAGCTCTGGTCGCATTGGAGCTAAAAAAGTACAAAATTGATATAGCTGCACTGAGAAGTAAGCATCAGTCGACTACATGAAACAAGAAAGCCAAATAAGACATCTAACAGTGTCCCTTTTGCATTTGGATACAATACATTCTCTTGTACTGTTTGTGGTCTTTTGTGCAATTCTTGAGCCGGTCTCAAAAGTCATGCCCCTCATAGGCATGCAGATAATTACTTCGTGGTGGTCGGAACCTCACATGTCGAACTCGATAGGAGAGTCCATCAAACACACACACACACACACACACACACACACACATATATATATATATATATATGTCCAAATGAGAGAAAGAATAGATGAAGTAAAATTTCGCTGTTCGAAGCACTTACATTTAAAAAAGTCCTCAATAGAAAGTAGAGCAATATATTATTATTTTATTATAAGAGTCATTTACCATCGCCTGAAGAAGTACAATGTAGTGCCGAAACACGAAAGCTGTTGTATAGCGATTCAACATGTTTTTGTTATAATATCTAATAATAAAATTATATATATGTGTGTGTGTGTGTGTGTTGTTTAACTGGTCTAATGACTGCGCAAGCCAATATATATATATATATATATATATATATATATATATATATATATATATATATGGTGCGATGGGTAAATTGTCGTCATTATAAATATATATATATATATATATATATATATGAGAGAATGTAAATGTATATATATATATATATATATATATATATATATATATATATATGTTTAATTTCGCGCATGCGCGTTGTTTGTTTTTTTCTTTTTTTTTCTTTATTGCATTTTTTATAGGGTGGGGTACTTGCTATCAGGCAGACTGACACCCTGACCAGTCCACAACGGGGTGGAAAACAGTTTTTGACTTGAAACATTTACATACGCTTAACACACCCAGTTTACTTTAACACATTTTTTTCGTCTTAAAGTGTTTGTCTTTATTTTGACACGCAGAATCCAACTTGACATTCACCAATTCTGTGTCGGCATGTATTTACGAGATTTTGGAACCGGGTTGATCACAGTTAATACTAGGAAACATCATAATAATTAACTTCTTTCTATCTATCATTATTATTTATATCTGTGTGAGTGTGCTATATGGATTATATATTCTTGATATATAGTTAGCACTTAGACAAATTATCGCCTATATCTATGTTAGACATAGGCGTGTGATTTGCCGAAGTGCTTACTCACAACACACTATCTACCTTGTTATTATTGGTCTCTTAGTTGCGGATAATAGGTTTTTGTTTCTTATTTTTCGAATCATCCCAAGCAAGACAATAAAGTCATTATAACCTGGGTACATGACAAAGTTAAGATATATATATATATATATATATATATATATATATATATATATATAATGACTTCAAGCAGGTGAACCATGTAGGTTTTAGGGAGGACTGTACTTTGTCGGATTTCACAGAATGGCGTTAAAAAAAATCACAAATAAAAGAAATCTACCAAATAAAAAAGACCATGTCCCTCGAAGACTTCCAAAAGCATCAACAACTAAAATGGATAGAACATGTCACTGGAAGAGAAACTAAGGATATAATTGATATTCCATACTGCCTGATGCTAAATGTTAGGAAGGAAACCTCCTCCTTCAATACTAGAAAAAGCGAAAGCCGTGGACGTGAGAAGTCTATTTTCCTGAAAATCTGTTTTAACAAAAAGATTTTATAAATTCTAATCGACAGTAACTCTAATCTTTGGGTCAACGAATGCCGAACTTTTTCTTATAAGGAAACGGATAATCTTAGCATTACCAATACCCTCTCCCATAATCCATTAGCCGTTGTGGCATACTAGTGACGAGACATTTTTCAAGCTATCTGATTAGACTGTGTGGAAGTGTATTAGTATCTTCACCGGGGGCTTCAAACGTACACTCACACGTGTGTGTGTGTGTGTCTGCAAATCAGTAACGTAGACTGACAGAAAGGAGAAGAGAGTTAGTTAATAACAGTAGAAACGATAAAAAGTGGAAACAGGAAGAAAAGAAACGGGAAATAAGGGTCACAGCTCGAGTCAATAAAACTCGTTAACATTTTATATCATTTTCGCGTGTCAGATTTTTGTTATAACTTTTGAAAGCGATTTTGTTATTCTGCTTAACATCCAGTAAAGAGCTTCACTAACTAAAAGTATTGCCAACAGAAATTCAGACCCTCTTCGCCTTCGGTTCCTTCTTCTTTCTCACTTAAATCATATCCGCCTGTCTTTATATTCATTTTGATCATTTGAATGAAAGCCAATAAAAATGCTTTCCGATCAGAGTTGGGTTGATTCATTTAGCCTTGAGTTGTGTCAATGTGAAAGACTAGAGTCGAGACCCAGTAACTTGTCCATTTACCCGCCACCAACAAGTGAAATGATGTTCTGGGCTTTTATGGCGAAAGCCGATACTACCCCGATGGCTTAAGTCGTCTGCCGGCTCAGGCTCAACACATTATTTGCGGGACAATCAATCACGTAATATGGAATGTTCAGGTCCTCTCTGTGACACCCCTGAGCATGGCACAACTTTGAACGGGTTTGGGTCGAGATTTATGGCTTCTCGGCATAATGGATTTTCCGGTTAGACGTGTAAGGAGAAGGTGATGGGGTTCAGGTGCGGCTCGTGTCGAATGGACGAAAATTATTTTGTTGCTGTTGTTGGAATTGTTCGTGAGACATTTCGAGGGAATGGTTGATTGGTTAAGTAGTCACGGCAAGGGGTGATTAGCAAGAATAGGTGGGTAGGGTAATGATGTTGGTAGGAACAGAGAGAGAGAGAGAGAGAGAGAGAGAGAGAGAGAGAGAGAGAGAGAGAGAAGTGAGCGAAAGAGGGAGAGAAAGAGAGAGAGAGAGAAAGTGAGCGAAAGAGGGAGAGAAAGAGAGAGAGAGAGAGAGAGAATGCGTGATAGCGTGGCGGAAGAATGAAGGTACATTAAATAGCTAACATCCACATCCATATCTCGATATAAGTGGAGAGTGTTGTCTTCAAAAATCCATTTTATTTATTCTTTCTAAAATTTGATATAATTTCTCATAAACTATTATGTTTCATTTTTTTTTATTTATTTATAGTTATATGAATTTCTCGAAAATAGTTTGTCATTAAAATAAACATATATATATATATATATATATATATATATATATATATATATAACCATACGTGTGACGTGTTTCGTCTTTCAGGACTTCATCGTGGCAGATATTCTAATATCACAGAGTAACGACTTACCAAAGTGATGGAAAGAAAAAGACTGTAAATGAATTCGTCTGAAAAGAAAAAAATTCTAAAATTCCTACCACCCCTCTGTCGTGCGCATGTGTAGTCCTATCATCATAATAAAATTAGTCAGATGATGTCCAGAAGGACGAATTTTTTTCCACTTTGTCGTAAAATTTCGACATCTATCTATCTATCTATCTATCTATCTATCTATCTATCTATCTATATATATATATATATATATATATATATATATATAGTGCGGTGGGTAAATTGTCGCAAGTTTTATAAAGACCACTATTTCACTCCGCCAGAATTTGGAAATGGCATGCTGTACTGCTTGGCATTCGCGCTGGAAACTACAATACAAACATTTTAGAGTGGTTGGGTCTCAATTTCAGGACAGTGCAGAGGATTCAGAAAGAATTGGAGGAGTCTAATGGTGATTACGAAAGCACAGCAGACTCACTCTGATCGTTCTGATAAGAATAGATCTCCCAAATCTTTTGATGACGGCCTCAGACTCAACACTGAGGCCTACATCAAATACCTTGAGGAGGTAGTGCTGTCATGAGTCAAGAGGGTGGCTGCTGGAAGACCCTATGTCTAGCAACAGAACTCTGCACCATGCAACACAAGCAGAAGAAACCAGTCATGGCTGTCAGACAATTTCTGCAACCACATAACCCACTTACATCTGGCCAGCTAACCCCCCAGACTGCAACCCCACTGATTATTATGTGTTCTGCACAGTTGAGCGAGAGACCAACAAAAATCCTTGTAACACTAAAGATGAAGGCAAACCTTCCCCAACTTAAACAAGGTGATTGTCCAGAAGAGTTGCAAGGAATTCCAAATTCGTCTGGAGGCTGTGGTTGAAGCAATGGAGATTTTATTGAATAAATTTACTCTTTGGTATTTCAAGAAAATTTGAGGCGATTAAAATAAAAATAAATAGACGTAATATGTACAGTTATTCAACCAAACATACTTGAATGAAGATATGCCCCTTAATATATAAATAAATAGCTAAGTATAGATAGATAGATGACGTAGGTATATATATATATATATATATGTTCTATATATATGCATATACACTGCGTGCCAAATTATTATCGAGATAACTTTTTTCTAATATTTCAAAAACCGTCCAATTAATTCAGACACAATGTTCACCCAATGTTGGCAACACTGATCTGCGCAATCACTGAGATTTTTGTACTGATCTGCGCAATGTAAACAAACTGGCGCCATATTTGTTATCAGCATGGTGAGTTGAACGTGCCAAATTATAAGAAAGGTTTAGTAAAATTCCCAGAATTGAGCAAACAAAACGTTTATTAATGTTGCACGTGAATGTTTATGATCAAAAGAACCTAATAAATAAGATAATCAAACAAATAATAACAGATACAAATACTGATACTCTGATGTCATCTCCTGTAATGCCGCGAGATACGTCAAGAATTACTTCCCACAACTCAGCGTTGCTCCTGAATTGTCGTCCGTTGGCGTACAGTCTTCGCTTCATGATTCTCCAAAGGTTTTCGATTGGTTCAAATCAGAACAATTTGCTGGCCACTTCGTTTTTTGAGGTTCAATCGAAGCCTAATTGTTTCAAATATTCAGTAGTCTTGTGAGCAGCATGTGAAGGAGCATTATCTTGCATAATATCAATGGCCCTTCTGAAGGCAACTCTTTGCCTTTTCATCCACGGTTCAAGATGCTCCTTCATAAACGCTATGTATGCATCAGCAGTCATTTTAACGCCATTTGGTACTCTCCATGGACCCACTAATGTTTTTCCAATAATACCATCCCAGATCATTATGCCTCCACCGCCTTGTTGGCGTCTCAAACTCTGATGGCGATTCTGTCCGTTCATTACCCAGCCTTTGCACCATCTATCTGACTCATCAAGTGTTGCTCGAGTTTCGTCTGTGAACAAAACTTTAGAGAAGTCAATCTTCATATTGTCCTCGGCCCATTTCCGTCGATTTTGAATGTGATTTCTCGTCAACGGAGGCTTCGATACAGGTTTGACTGTTGTTGCTATTTCCCTCAGATACCGACACCAAGTACTTTTAGACACAGTAGGATCCCCAATGCGACTGAAAAGTTCTTGATTGGTAAATCCAGGGTTATTCGTGGCCTCTCGTTTAAGTCGTGACATGAGACGACGTGAAATAACCCTCGGCTTGCCTGTATTTGCCCTATTGCGTACTTGTGTAGGGTCGGCGGTGAACTTTTTCACTGTTTGATGATACCTCCCGATTTTATAAACTTCTAGGGTAGATTTACCTTTTGAGAGTTCTGAGGTGATAGTTTTCTCTTCAGCATCACTTAAACTGCTTTTACGGCCCATCATTTCACTAACTTCTTAGACTTTTCTAATAATTTGGCACGTTCAAATCACCGTGCAGATAACAAATATGGCGCCAGTTTGTTTACATTGTGCAAATCATTACAAAAATCTCAGTGATTACGCAAATCAGTGTTGCCAACATTGGGTCAAAATTTTGTCTGAATTAATTGGACGGTTTTTGAAATATTAGAAAAAAGTTATCTCGATAATAATTTGGCACGCAGTATATATTGGCGACTTTTCGAGAGGTTAGAGCGATCGTTTTTGTGGATTTGAATACTGCCATGGCTGATGTTTCAGGTTATATATATATATATATATATATATATATATATATATATGCGTGTGTGTGCGCGCGCGAGCGTATGTATACTTAATACATAAATATGAAAAGGAAAAAAATCAGAAAACTTTTATAAATTTAAGCTTCAGCGGAAAATGAAATATGGAAAAGAAAAGAAAATTCTGGTATTTTTCCTGTCTTCCCTAACATTACATTTTCTGATTAAGCTGAAATAATAAGCGAAACATGTTAAATTTATAAACGTTTCCTTTTGGTTCCACATCGAATCATTCTGTCGAATTCTAATCCATATTTGATTTATATTTGATCCCAATTCATAAATATGCCTGTAGTTTAAGGATGGAATAGCTATCTTATACAACAAATATTTTATTACAAGACAATCTTTTTCCTCGTCAATAGAATTTAGCGGGAAAATATTAATTATATGGACTGCATGAAGTGAAAATTTCATATAAAAATTTACTATATATGTCAATATGTCTTACTACACAGACTTATGGCGGTCCCTCACGTGCATATATATATATATATATATATATATATATATATATATATATATATATATATATATATATATAATATAAAATTTCTCAGAGTTAACCTCTAGAAAAGACAATATTTATAAATATAAATGACAACGGGAAAACTGTAATAGTTGCCGACGCGTTTCGTCAAATGTGTACTTTCTCAAGGTAAAAAAGAAAGTCTACATTGGATATATATATATATATATATATATATATATATATATATATATATATATATGGAGAGAGAGCCTATATATATATATATAAAGGCTCTCTCTCTATATATATATACAGGCTGTTATATATATATATATATATATATATATATATATATATATATCCGACTCTCTCGTTGTATGCCGGTCAAGCAGATCAGTTCGTAGGAATCTGACAGCCCGACGCCAGCAGATGAGATTTGATTATAGCGGTGAAGGTGCAGAACCATCAACACTTTTTGAAGGGCTGAATACATAGACCCCAAGGTTTTGAATTCAGAATTGTCCTTCTCCTAGACCAGTTGCCATCTAAGGCTATAGAACCCAGTCTGTCCTGGAATTTAACCGTAGCTGGAGGGAGAAGAAGAGGATTCACACCTTTCCCACATAAATGAATGTAATGGATTCGACTGGAATTCGAACTTGGATTCCTCAATCCAAGTCTCTATCCATTACTCCACCGTGGATCCACACACACACACACACAGGGATAGAGAGAGAGAGAGAGAGAGAGAGAGAGAGAGAGAGAGAGAGAGAGAGAGAGAGAGAGAAAGGAATGCATCTTTTATTTGTTAATACGTCAGACTTTTATTACTATAACGTTATTTTTAGTGAATACACGTATTTGAACAAGATGCTCTGTTTATTTTTTAAAACAGTATATTTATTTGTTTTTGTTTTTGTTTACCGGGGTGAATATCGGAGAAACTTTATAAATGGCAGAATAATAGGATAATGAAGCTTTTACCGCATAAAACTTTTAGAAAGTAATATGCTTAGCATAAAAAATACATAAAATGGAGTCATCGGATTTGTTTGGTAATCAATGTATGTATGTGGTCACACAGATACACACACACACACACACATATATATATATCTATAATTCAAAACGTTATTTTTAGTGGATACTCGTATTTGATTAGTCGGTCCGAATGTTGGAGAAATTTTATTAAAGATGTGCACTGTTCAGCAGGAATCGAATATATATATATATATATATATATATATATATATATATATATATATATATATATATTAAGACATTTTGTATGTTTATACGTTCTTTTTATAGATTAATAAACATGAAAAATGTCTTAAAATAATTGTCGGACTTTGTCTATTACATACACACACACACATATATATATACCTACATATATGTTCATATATATATATATTCATATATATATATATATATATATATATATATATTCATATATGTATTCATATATATATATGCATATATATATTCACATATATATATATATATATGAATACATAAACATATAAATATATATATATATATATGAATATATATATATGAATATATATATATATATGAATATATATATATATATATATATATATATATATATATGAATATATATATGAATATATATATGATAATATATATATATGAATATATATATATAGGTATATATATATATATGAATATATATATATAGATATATATATATATATATGAATATATATATATATATAGATTCATATACATATATATGAATATATAAAGATATACGAATATATATATATATATATATATATATATATATATATATATATGAATATATATAGTTTATGAAAAACTAGGTAATCCGTATGGGTAAATCTAAGTAGTATAAAATCCAGAGAGCTCAATGTAAATCCAGAGCAAATAATTTAATATTAGCACCTTACAAAATAAGTTGAACTCTCTTTGGATTACCTCCCATTGGATTACCATAAGGATCCACACTTCCAACTTAAAATGGATAAATTTACACCGAACTGCTCACTTAAAAACATCCCTTAGCCTACTATTGAATCTTTCCCCATGTCTCTAACGGAAAAAAATCATTGACGTCATCAAAAGAATGAGGTGGAAAATTTACTTCCATTTTAATCCCCAAAACAAACCCACCAAACTTAATGATGTTTTTTACTTGAAATCTCAAAACACTTCACCAAGTAATAAATTATTAGAACCTTTTGAACAAGATTTAATTGGGTTAATCAATAAAATATCTTTCCGGAAGAAATACAACCCATTCCAATCCAAACTCAAAAAAGACATTACAAATATCAGAAACTCAACAAAACTATGGATCAGAGCTGATAAATCTAAAAATATTTACAAAATTCTTCCTTCTGAGTACAATCATCTGATTCAAAATAAAGTCTCTAGTTCTTATAAAAAAGATAATAATTCTAAACACCTATCCCCCATACACAGAGAAACTGCGAAATTAGACTTTAAATATAATCTTGCAGATAGAATGGGTACAACTCATTTAAAAGACGCCTACCTCCTTTTTAAAGACCATAAACCTAACTTTCAGAATAATCTACAGTCCAGACTAAGAAATCCCTCCAAATCAGAGTTATGAATAATTTCTAAAAATATCCTAAAAAGAATAAACACATCTATATTAGAAAAATACCTATTAAATCTTTGGAAAGACTCATCCGACACTATTAACTGGTTCCAAGAAATAAAATCTAAAAATAAAACTACTTTTATCCAATTAGATATTATCGATTTCTACCTCTCCATTTCTAAAGAATTATTAGAAAATAGCTTAAGTTTTGCTAAAAACTACACTGATATTACTCACGAAGAAATAAAAATCATAATGGACTCTAGACAGTCTATACTAAAACTTAATAACACTACTAAAAAAAAAAACAGAGACAACTTCGATGTCCCAATGGGATCTTTTGATTCAGCTCAAATAGCTAACTTAATAGGTATATACATTTTGGACATCCTAGGTAGATTCCTTGACCCTCAAAATGTAGGACTATACAGAGATGATGGACTGGTTGCTGTATCTGATACCAATGGTCCTTTAGCATCCCAACTACAAAAAAAAATAATTAAGGCTTTCAAATTTCTAGGATTTAAAATCGAGATTTCTTCCAACCTGAAAATAGTAAACTTCCTAGACGTTACATTTAATCTTAACAATAACACTTATAAACCCTTCCAAAAGGAAAACCAATCACCCATATATATAAATATCTACTCTAACCACCCGAAATCAATAATTAAACAAATTCCAAATACAGTAAATGCTAGAATAAATAAACTCTCCTCTAGTAAAACCATTTTTAACCAAAATAAACTAAATTATGATAAATTCCTATTAAAAAGTAGATTTAAACAGACACTAAATCATATAGATAAGTCAGTTAATAAAACAACCACTAAATCCAAAAATAGGAAGAGGAAAATTGTATGGTTCAACCCACCTTTTTGTAACCTTTCTAACATTAACATAGGAAAATACTTCATAAAACTAATACAAAAACACTTTAGTAAAAATGATCTTTTAAAAAGATATTTAACAAAATGAATTTAAAGATTAGCTATTCTTGCATGAACAATATTGAAAAAATTATTAGCTCACATAATAATAAAATTTTGAGAGAGTTTCATGACAAGTCAATACAAATAGATCGTAATGCAACCCAAATGAAAGCATCAACATGCAATTGCAGGACAGGATCAGATTGCCAGGTGAAGGGATATGCATGGCGGAAAATGTAATTTATGAGGCAACAATTTTCCCCAAAGAGAATTTTGAGCAGAAAAGGATATACATAGGAATATCGGCGGGAAGTTGGAAACATCGACTTTATAACCATCGCCAGCCATTCATAGATAAATGTAAAAAGAACCAAACGGCACTGTCAAAGCATTATTGGGAGTTGTTGGATGGTGGCTTAACCCCACAAATAAAGTGGAAAATAATCTCGAGAGCCAGAACTTCAATAAATTTCAGAGACAGATGCGACTTATGCTTAAAAGAAAAAATCCTCATAATAAAACATAAAGATCCGGATTTATTACTAAACAAGCGTAATGAACTAATTTTTAAATGCCGACACAAGAACAACCTAAATCTAAGTAAATATATTTAGGAATAACTATATAGGAAGACTAATATTACATGATCTTGGTTTTTTGTTTTTGGAAATATTGCAATGCACACATAAGTGCGAACACATAAGTGTATATATATAACTATGTAATTGAACTTGAACATTGATACGTCTTTTGATATGTATATGTATATGCGTTTATATGGAAAGATAGTCATGCATGTGTTAATTTTGTGTATTGTGGGCACATTTTTGGAATGGGTGGGTATGGTTATGGATATGTATGTATATATACTTGTATGCATATAGATAAGCTGTTTTTTTATATGTAGTTATATGTATATATGGGTGTATATATGTGTATGTGTGAGTATGTGGGTACATGTATATGTGTGGATGTGTATGTATACAATTTTTTATAATTTCTATATATGTATGTGTGGGTATGGGTGTGTATATATAGATGGGAACATGTATGTCGTTCCATAGATAGTGTATGTATATAAGTATAAATATAAGTAGTTGTGAGTTCATATATATAATATGGTAAAATATAGATATATTAAGATAATTAAGTATGGGTTTTGATATGTTTTTTGCATGCACGCACATGCAGGTGTATATATGTATATGTATATTTGTGTGTATGTGTATATGTGTGTATATGTATATGTGTGTGTATATGTGTATATTTGTGTATATGTATGTGTATATATATATATATATATATATGTATATATGTGGGTATATATGTGTAATTGTATGTGTATATGTATATATATATATGTGTGTATATATGTGGATATATGTGTGGGTATATGTAAATGTGTATGTATGTGTGTATATCTATATGTGAATGTGTTTATGTATGAGTATATACATACATATATATATGTGTATATATGTGAATATATGTATATATATGGATATGTATATGTATGTGTGTATGTGTACGGATATGTGTGTAGATGTATATTTATGGATACATGGAATATTATAAAAGAAGGACTTACAGTCCTGTTATTAGTGTTTAATCTCATTTTCTCCTTTAATATTCTCCAATTGGAAGTGTGAGTTTAAAATTCTTTATAATATGGAGGAATTTTTTTTAAATTGATAATTTAATTCAAATTGGAATATATTACCCTTTAATAATCATTATTGATGATAAAATATTTAAATTGGAAACATTTTTGATATTTAGGTAGGTGTTAATACATGAAGTTTCCTGTGTATTTCGGCACATGGATACCTGTATGAGTGATTGAACATGTAAAGGAACGTGTGTATATGTAATATTTGCATGGGTGTGTATACAGTATATGACAGAGCAAGATCTTTAATATTACCTTCAAATATTACCCCATACTAACTTAAATAAAATCTCGAAACAGTCACGAGTTAAATTCATGAAAAAAATTCAAACGGATAAAGATGTCAACTTAATCAATAATAAATAATGTGTCAATATCTGCTAACTCACTCATGTCTTCTCTCTCTCCCCCCCTCACTTCCTCCGTTATTTTACATATGTTTAATACAGCCCGTCAAAAATGTGTAAATTTTCTTTTCATTTTTTGTTTGGAAGTAAAGTCTGATGATCCGCAGTCCTTTTAAAAGTGCTGTGGTGAAATAATTTATCACATGGAACCTTAAAGTGGTCTGTTTTTATTTAAAATATTCATATATATATATATATATATATATTCATATATATATATATATATATTCATATATATATATATATATTCATATATATATATATATAAATATATATTTATATATGCGTGTGTGTGCATCTATATGTATGTCTGTTTGTGTCCCTGTGTATGTGTGTGTGTATGTGCGCGTGCATGTTTGTTTCTAAGGAATTAACAGATTTTATTTTTAATCCGACCTTATTTCCTATTACGTTATTTTTAGTGGTTACATATGCTTAAGTAGAGGTCCAGATATATATATATATATATATATATATATATATATATATATATATATATAAATATGTATTCTGATTTATATATATCTGTATATATATATATATATATATATATATATATATATATTCTGATTTATATATATATATATATATATATATATATATATATATATATATATATTATTTCATGTGCGAGAAACTCAGTGACAGAGCTAACATAATAAGTTGTTTGAATATGAGTTTGTGACCATGGGTTTCACTCTTTTGCGATCATCATTTTGTCTGTTGATCGCAAAAGAATGAAAACCAGGGTCACAAACTCATATCCATTTAACTTATTATTTATATATATATATATATATATATATATATATATATATATATATATATATATATATATATATATATATATATATATATATATATATATATATATATATAGAGAGAGAGAGAGAGAGAGAGAGAGAGAGAGTTAATAAAAGGATACTATATTCATGAGAGAAAAGTGTTTAATATCAGGAAATGAGAGTATGTAAATATAAGCAGTGTGGACATAGGTATCAACATTAGATGCAATCTTCAGGCTACACACACACGCACATATATAATCATCCACAGCCATACTGTTTCGCTGTATCACAGCTTCTCTGCTAGACATCCGATCGCTTTAAACCTGGACCGAAACCCGACCGATTTGGTATTAGTTGGAGATTCTAACCCCTAGGCTATCGACGCTCGGCTGAGAGAAAGACAAATTTTTACGTATTCATTTTTTCATAACATGTCCGTGACCTATAGGACTCAATCCGTTCGGAGAGTCTTGCATTATCAGCAGTAATAGTCACTGTTTACAAATACATGTTTTTGTCCCCACAGTGCTCGACCGAATTAATTTATTTAGGGACCTAATACATATATATATATATATATATATATATATATATATATATATAGTATTGAGGCAATGCTCTACATTTACAAGTGTTAAATCATTGAGTATTGCTGCCATATCTGGGCAGGTGCTGCCTAATCATCATTGTTCAGCCTTGACAGTTTTAAAAGCGTTTACACGGCCTTGTGGATAATGAATCATTCTCTAATCTGCAATCCTTATCACACAAAAGAAACGTAACCAGCCTTTACCTAGTATATCACTATTACTATGACAGATATTCTGTCGAGTTACATGCCTTAGTTGCAACTGCTCAGACCTTTACAGCTAGGACCCGCCATACCATGTTGACGGTGGCAAACCATCCCCATTTCCCTCATGTTCCTTTGATTAAAAGCAAATTATACTGAGACAGCTTCTTTCTAAGAACTGTTACTTTGTGGGAAAAAATCCTGAAACTGTTTACCTGAAAACTACAATCTTGGTCTCTATAAGTTCAGTGTCAACCGATATCTATCCTAACAGTTTCTCATTATACGTTTTTATCCCCACCCCCGCACACTTACTATATTACTCAATAACTCTCTACCTTGATTGGCGCTTGAGCATTGTATTGTATTATATTTGGCGAACTAACAGAAAAAAATCTTCAGACATTATAATGGATTTTAATTGAATAAAAATGTCGAATTAAAAAGTAAATCCATTAATTCCTTATATATATATATATATATATATATATATATATATATATATATATATATATGCGTGTTTGTTTGTGTAAGTATCTGTATTTGTCTGTGTGTATCTGTATGAAGTGTATTTATCTTCATACATACGTGTGCATCCTTTGTAACACATTGACTGTTTCCATAGCAACCAGTTGATTTTCTCCGCTACGCTTCAAGTGGTATGTCACGTGCGTAGACACAAGACACTTTCCGCCTCCAGATTCAGAAGAATGGTAATTATAGTTCGACTCTTAAGTCGACCATCTGAGATTATTTTGCTTTCCAGGTCTTTCTTACAACGCCATTCTCATAGAATTCCACTGAGCTTTGTTTTCCTCTCTTTTCTTTTCCTTTGTTTCATGAGGGTCCGTTTTATTTGTACCCCAATCCCTATTATCATATACACACATAAACAAACAAGTTGTTTTTCTCTTCTTATTTTTGTCCTTTTATATTTCTACCCCCGGTCACTTTCGTCTCGTCTGTCATGAAATATTCTTCGCGTCTGTGCGTTGCTTTCTTATAATTAAAACCTCCACCATCGCCATCATTATTCTTATTGCGACAACTGTCAAGTAATATCACCTTTTGTTCCATCTTGACAAGTCCCAGTGTCTTCATCAAAATATATCCTCACTTTCAGCTTCTATAATGACGACACGACATTATAATTGCAAACTCAGTGAGTTATAATCAAAACATTGTTTGTTATTACTTCCTACCTCCTAAAAGTGCATACGTAGTAATTTTTACTTACGTTTACAAAATGAAATACAGATACTTCGTTCATTTCGAAGATTCCTTATCAAAGGATTCAAAATGGCGATGGGCAGGCGGAATTTTAAGGGTTTTTTGTTTTTTGCCTTAAAAAAATTTCTGATGAATTGCTTTTCTTATTTGATATACAATTTTTGATTATTAAGTGTAGGCAGCCTACATTATCCTAGCATTAAATGCATATCAAAAACAGAAATATTTGATGATTTGTAAAACGATATTTTCTCCCAAAATGGCGTAACTCGTTAGCGGTATCCACAAGAAGTAATTTAAGTGAATGCTATAATTTTAAGACAAAATGAAGACATATATAGATTTTATAGAAGACGGGAACAATGTAAATGGGAAAAGTACTAATTACAGCAAACATATTAGGTTGAGGCATAAGTAATTCTGTTTATAGTAACCAATTGTAATGACGAATGTATCGTCCTTTCTACTAATTATACATGACAGTTAAGAATAAATTTTGAATAGACTAACATACTGTAGTTTTCGCATGGTAATGGTCATTTAAATGGTTTAAAAGAAAAACAAATGTTGTTTTCCTCCATGACAATGCAAATCTGCATACATTAAGAATAACACAGGAAAACATTTTGAAACTCGGTTGGTCTGTTCTACTTTACTCGCCATAATCACTTGAAGTTTTACCAACCGATTGTTAACTTTTTCCGGTCGATGCAAAAAGCTTTTGATGGGTAAAACTTTCACTAATGAAAACCAGACTCTCTCCATCAAAACTTGCGGAATTTTGCTCAAAAGGTATCGATAAGTGGCAACAAAGAGCGGTGAATATATTACTGAATAAAATGTAATTGTAATATATTTTTTGAAGAATGAATTTGATCAACAAAAACGGAAATTATTTAATACTCATCATAATACGTTGAAAACATAATTAGTTAATTTTACATGTAATATAAAAAAACATACTGTCCATAAAATCGGTTGTTAATCATTGTGGTTCGGAAATTTAACATGAAACAGACTGGACGCCGTTTGAATGATTTTGGTCTTACACCCATTAAAGTTATAAGTGCAAATAATTAGTAATAAGTGGAATACAGAATTGTTAGTAAAAGAATAGAAATTAATGGTTCCTTCAATTATCTAGTATATTCCTCAGTCATATATTCAGTTAAAGCATTTTGTGCCGCCGTTGTTGTCACCACTCCCCTCCATCTCACAATTGTGGTTCATACTGACATTCAAGGCAGAATAATAAATGTATATGCATTAATAGGGAAAGAATGAAGATATTCAATAATACATGCATATTATTTGGAATGCACCTTTCGAGTTGAAGAGTTTGAGAAAAGGGGAATGACATTCTGGCATTTGGTGAAAAGGGTGAGTTGGGCAAAAACCACTGGAGTCGCCATTCCTGTTTTTTAAACGTTGAAAACGTTTAAAAAACAGGAATGTTTTTAAACGTTCTCTAGGCGTTTACCGGTCTAGAGAATGTTTTACTAAATAAAAATGTGTCTTTTGACAGGATTCTAACTTTTATTCCATTTTTATTTGCAGCTTAATACTTGACTTGGAAATTTGGCTTGAAAGCGGTTTTCCGGTTTTAAGATAAAGACTGTCATTAAGATACAATCTCAAAGATGATACTGTAAAGTTATTGAGTAATGAAAAAAACACCGTTGAAAATTGCATCAAAATTTAACACAGGCATTAAAGAAATTAAAAAAGTAATTGAAAGCAATGGCGAGATAAATACATTAAAACGGCATTAAGAATGTCGCAAAGAGATTTGAGAAAAAATTCAAACGGTAATAAGCAAGAAAAGTGGATTAACCAACAAGAAAACATTGCAGATGTTATTGCGAAAGAGAACAGAGACAAAAAGGTGAAGAATGTTAAGGACAATGCAGAAAGATAGAAATATCTAAACTACAAACTTCATAAACATTACCTGTAAATTAAACAAATAAATATATGAAAATGTTTCTAAACGTTATTTTTAGTGATTAATGTAGAGCGACATTTGTTCGATCTGATGATTTGGTTAAACGGCGGGTCTTTCATTAGTCAATATCTCGTAAGTTACCCTTGATCAAAAACTGTCTCCAATCTTAAGAAGAAATATTTCAGAAATCGATGATTTGTAAAATTATATTTTCCCCCCAAATGACGTAATTCCTTTGCGGTATCCACAAGAAGTAATTTAAGTGAACGCGCTACAAGTTAATTTTAACAGAAAATGAAGATAGATATGAGTTATAGAGAATACAGGAACAATGTAAATGGGAAAGGTACTGACTACAGTAAACATATTAGGTTGAGTCATAAGTAATTCTGTTTTTAGTAACCAATTGTAATGACGAATGTATCGTCCTTTCTACTAATTATACGTGACACTTAACAAATTTTGAATAGACTAACATAACGTAGTTTTTGCATGGTAATGACCATTTAAATGGTTTTAAAAAAGAACAAATGTTCTTTTCCTCCATGACAGTGCAAATCTGGAAGGTGTCTAGTGTGAACCCTGTGTTCAAGAATGCAGTTGAGCCCTCGTCGCCGTCACAATATCGCCACATTAGCCTCCTTAGTGACATTAGTAAACTTTTTTGAGCTATCATAAACAAGAAAGTCGTTGAACATCTAAGCAAAAACAAACTTCTCAGCGACAAACTGTATGGTTTTCGCTCTTTTACGTCCACTGCTGATGTCTTAACTATCACCACGCATAGAATCAGTGAAGCTCTTGATAACAAAGGTCTTACGAAAGAATTCGCCCTAGATATCTTGTAGGCTTTTGACAAAATGTGGCATAGGGGATTGCTTCACAAACTAACTAGCTATGGAATCACTGGGAGAGTGTCTTAAGTTATCAAGTCTTTCCTGCCAGTTAGTTCGTTGTTATTGGTTAGTCCTCTGAGACAACCTACAACCTGCAGACAAAATGTTGCCAACCTTTCACTACTATATCGCTATTGCTATGGCAGATTTTCGGACGAGTTACATTCCTTAGTCCCACCAGCTAGGATCCTCACAGCTAGGCCCTATCATTTTATGTTAATGGTGGCAAACCATCTGTCATATAGGGGGAAAATGAGTAACTACCGATACCAAGGTTCGCGCGTGACACACTGGACTTATGAATATATGTTTTCCGCCAGAAGTATAAATAGCGGTGTCAGGCTACTGACTGTAGTGATTATTGATTGGAATTATCCAGTCGAATTAGTGTGAATTATTGTGCGTCGATGATTTGGGTTTTGATTTAGGATTTACCGGACGTTAAGCCGAGCCGCGCTACTAACAAGGTATTCATTAAAATCGTTAATTATCTTTGGTTGGCTTTTACTTCTTTGTTCTTGCTAAGTATTTATTGCGGTTGTAAATAAATACTGTTTTATTTAACATTAAAGTCTTGAGTTATACTTGAATATTAATGGCCACCGTACGTCACAAAACATCCCCATTCTCTTCGTGTATCTTTGTTAAAAAGCAAGTTTCACTCAGACAGCTTCTTTTCCTGAGGTGTTACTTTCTGGAACCAACTCTGGTGGAGAGAATGCTTCCCTGGCAGCTACAATCTTGGTCTCTTTAAGTTCCGGTTCAAGCGATATATGTCCTATTCGTCCTCATAATACTGTTTTACTTCCTGTTCCTTACATTATTACTTAGTAACCGCTGCTTTGAGTGGCCCTTGGGCCTTGTATTGGGTGAAATATCAGTGAGAAAATGACTTCGAAGACGATAAAAAGTAAGGGGTGTAATGTTTTGAGCTGGTATTGTAGGCAAATAAATGTTTCGTCATATCACATTTCAGGACGGTGTTACGGTAAATGCCGAGAAAATATTGTAAATTCTTGCGTAAGACATCTTCTTCAAGTGTTGCAGGATACAATCAGGATGCATCAAAATAATAATGTAAAGCTGGGCAATCTCCTCACAGATGAAGAAGAGACTTGAAGCAACAGAAATGTGTTTCTACAAAAGGATGCTGAGAATACCATGGCCCGAACACGTAGGCAATGATGAAGCTTTAGAGAAAATAGAAACAAAAAGGCACTTATACTTAACATCAGGAAGAGACAGTTGAAATTTCTAGGCCATATAATAAGGAAAGAATGTTTGGAGAATCCGATACTTAAAGGATAGATTAAAGGCAAGAGGGACAGAGGAAAACAACGCATATGCTACCTAAAGAGCTTGAGTAAATGGACGGTGAACAAGGTTTAGGAGAGATAACAAAAATAGAACGTTTATTAAGAGCTACAAAGGAGAGGACATTGTGGAGAGTCATGATCGTCAACGTCCTGAATGGACACGGCGCATAGAAAAAGAAGAATTATATTTATGCAAGACGATTCTCCTTTGACATATTTATTTGCTTTTGCACCTTGCCAATAAAATGGGAAACACAATTCAAATAATGATCCAGGGAAGCAATGAAAACTGCTACACGTAATGTTGAGGTCGAAACAGTAGAAAAAGTTTAGAAAATTAATTATCAGAAAGACTGATGAAAGTTACAGTATAACAATGATTCATATTTTCGTTAGTTCCTTAGTTCGCACGATCGTTACGCCCTGCTAATACCTCATAAATATTGGACTATTCCATTTTGATCGCATGGAAAGATGAAAGACACATCAGAGACGCTACATGGTTTAAGTGAAAAAAGAAAGAAAGATAGAAGTGTTGAAGCTCATACTACATACATTATGGACTATTCCGCTTTTGTCGCGTGAGAAGACAAAGGATATATCACAGACGCTACTTGGTTTCAGTCAGAAAATGAAAGAAAGAAAGAAGTGTTTAACGTCTGTTTCAGTGAAATGGAAAAGTTGTTAATTTCAAATATTTTCATTTGTACCGTTTTACTTCATAAAATAACAACCAGCATTCATATTTATGGTAATTTTCTATACCTAGCTTAGATGTGGCACAAGACTGAAAGCATGGGGCGCCCAACGAGTATCGAACTCACTACACAGTCGTAATTATTCTAGCGAGACAAACTTGCTAACCATTATACCATGTCCAGGACCCCCCCCACACAACATTCATATTTATGATTGTTATTGCAGTATTTTTTAAAGTTGCTAAGCTCAAATATTTAGCGATGCGATAGGGGAATTTCTACGGATATGTTATTGTCATAGAACATGCCATGAGCTTATTCAGTCATTAACTTAAGAATTAAGATTCATCAGTAAATTAAAATTGGGAAACCGTAAAATTTTTACGGGTTAAAAGTAATTATTATAATTTTAAATAACATAAGGGGTTGAAGACTTTATTATAATAACCAAGGATTTCCCAGCAATATGCCGTACGTGTGTAGTAGAATTACGAATGTAAAATTAAACAAATATTACTCAAAAATGCATTAGCCTGTTCACTGTTCCTTGCAGAGTCCCTAGCGACCCCTTGCGTTACCAGGAACCCCCAGCATTCATATTTATGATTGTTATTGCAATATTTTGTTAAAGTTGTTAAGCTCAAATATTTAACGATGTGATAGGGGAATTTCTAAGGATATTTTATTGTCATAGAACTCAACACGAGCTTATTCCGTCATTAACTGGAGAATTAAGGTTAATTGGACATTTCAAATAAGAAAACCGTGAAATTTTAACGGGTTAAAACTACTCTATATTAATATGTAAGATGACAAATTGTTAATTTATTCGGTTTTGATGGGATAAGAATACTTTTTTGTTGCTTTAGATTTTGGGTTGATTTATAAAGAAAAAATTGTTTCGTTTTGTATAATAAAAGTTGACACCTTCAAAAGAAATATATCAATTATATAAATCCTTTAATAAGGATTGATATAAGCCGAAACACACACACACACGGTATTTTCTCATATAGGTTGAAAATCCTTTATCCGAAATTCTTGGGACTGGAAATGCTTCGGTTTTCAGATTTTTGTGGATTATGGAATATTTATATATAGCGTCTATAAAATGGGGCAGCTTGGAAATAGAACCTAAGCATAAACACGATATACCCTTTCATTTCAGGTAATAGCGCTAGTTATGTAATGTCGACACGAATTTTTAAGTGGTTAAATTGTTTCACCTCAAAATAATGTTTGTACTTTCTGTACGTGTACAAAAAACAGGATCACTACTTACAAAATGTATATGCAAGAGCAAACACTGCTGATACATAAGTGTGATAAACTGGAAGGATAAGTAGTTTTTTTCCAACAGTTTGACTTTCTGTGATATTGATAAACATAAATGCTTTCTTTTTATCTTTTCATTGCTCTTATTGGTATCTGCAGCCCTATTTTACATTTTGAATAGCATCTTTATTGAGAATGAAACACGAACAAAAGTGTTGCTGTGACAACCGCTAACAAAAAACTGGCGACCACGTAAGTTACATGGCTGGGCTGGGGAACACCTACCCAGGGTAGATAAGGTCACTTCCAACAGCTGCACAACACCTAGGAACCTTCCCAGTGTTTCCTGAAGTGTCCCGTTTGTGGCAAATCATATCTGAGCATCCGAAGAACTTTTGGATTTTGGAGGTTTTTGGATTTCGGATAGAGGATACTCAAACTATAATTATATCCCGAAACTTTTCCCAATATTGGTTTTTTAATATCAATTTTATTGTACCGAAATTAATTTTTATAATAAAATCTGACATAGAAAGATGACAAAACAAGAAGAAAAACGATGATGTCTTTAAAAAGAATATTTTTTTCTTTCTGTTTGAACCTGTAACCTCTGCAACAGTTGGAAAGCTGTCGAAACCGCTCTAGCCAAATCAACTGTTTTTTTCTGATTGGCCAACAAACATTCCAGTCTATAAACAAGCACGTGAACTCGGCATTCCTTTGTCGACAATTTACATACAAACTATAAGCATACACGTCGATATTTGCGATCAGTTGAGAAATAGTGAGTCGTAGGTAAATAAATTTATAAAGAATCAAAATAAATTTACTAGATTTACTCGTATTTTCTACTTCCTTGTTTTTATATCTTATTTTCATTGTGTGATTGTAATACTTATTTTATATAACGTACTCTTCGTTGAGGGACGGGATACTGACTGTCTCACCAGGGATTACACGTGGACACAAATTAGCAGACTGAATTACATAACTTCATGCAATGAAGTGAATAATAATAATAATAATAATAATTATAATAATAATAATAATAATAATAATAATAATAACTGAATAAGACGAACACGCGAAGAGAGGAGAAATGTCAAGAAAAATGAAAGAAAATTTAAAAAGAGAAAAAACTCAGAAAAAAAAGAAGAAACGGACATTAATTTTCTTGTCAGTTTGGTCCAATTTCCATGTGTATTTTTCCCGCTTTTATTTCGCCGTTCACAGAAAACTATTCAGCGTGGACCGAAAAATAAAAAAGAAATTACCCGGTTGACCCTTTAAAGAATGGAGCAATTTTTTTTTCGTCACACTATGTCCATTTTCTTTTCATTTTTATATTTTCGTTCCTATTTTTCATTCATTCGATTTAGTTTCGGTGATTTTCGAAATTCTTTCCCCCCCCCACCTTTTTTTTTAACATTCAACCTTTTTTTTGTACGATTTCCTTCTTTCCAACAATTATTTTTTCACCCTTTCGCCTTTCTCATTATTTCTAAGAATCCCTTATTTCTCTCCACTATCTTTCTTTCTTTCTTTCTTTCTTTCTATTCATCTGACAGGGACATGAAACGGAATTGGAAAAATATATAATAAATAAATAATAATAAAATCAAGTTCTATAGAGTGTCGGAACGCCACGGGCGATTATTACAAAACACTATATTATGAATCTGTCCAAGGCTGAAAAATGAAATAAAAAAGAACCAAACAAATGACTAACAAATAATAATAATAATAATAATAATAATATTAATAACAGTAATAATAAACAAATAAACAGCGGTGAACAACAAGAACAATTATAAGAACAAGGAACAAAATTATGAAAATAAATAATTAAGCAAAGAACACACACACACACACACACACACACACACACACACACACAAACAAACAAACAAACAAAAAAACCCGTCAGCAAACAAAAAGATTGATTGGACGGACGGTGGACGAGTAGGTCGTTGTTTGCATGCTTAGTCAAGTGGCAAGACGGCTGCGTCTGTCTTTAATTGAATTTTAAACTACGTTTGCCTCCATGTTTCAGGCACAACTGGTGCGCGAAGCCGAGACGGGCCACGTAGCTTTAAGATGGTTACGAGTTTAGAAGCTAGAACCAACCTTAGATTCTCAATCTTATCTTATCCAAAGAACTCCATTCAAAATATTTCTTTCTTTTCATATCTTAATGCTTCAAATTTTAATGCTTCTCACTTATGTTTACGTAGTTAATGTCTATTTTTTGTTAATTCTTTCTATTTCCTCGTCTTCTGTAATTTTTTCACTCAGCGGGTTTAACTATTGCTTTCCCTTTCTATTAATATATTCTTTCTTTCTTTCTTTCTTTTGTAATTTAAATTTCTTCTGTTTTTTCCGCCCATTTTCGAACAGGTAATGTCATTCCCCACAATTCCATGTACTTTCTTACTATTTTTCTTTGCTTTTTTAACACATTCAGTATCCCCAGCTATTCATTATTTTCATGGATGCATCTCCATTTCATATCCTTTCTAACCTTTAACATTCTCGGGGTAATTTTGCTTGCAGAGCAAACATTTTATCCTGCGACTGTAAGTGACTCAGATGAATGAATGATATTTTTTAAATTTTGCAGTTGTGTTGTCATATCCTGCTATGGCAACGGAAAATATCCATGACCATGACTGAAATTAAGTAGTGTAGTAGAGGTGACTTTTAAAACAATGTAGTGATTAATGCAGCATGTTAAACGTTAATCATACTTCAATCGTCCTTATCTATCTATCTATATATAGACATTACCGGGATCGAAACGCGACTGATTTGGTATCAGCCGGAAATTTTTACCCCTAAGCCATTGGCGTACGGCAGGGATGACGGTGAATTTAGGCGTATTTATTTTTAGGCAAAAATTTAAATTTCCCAGGGAAAATAAAGAAATTAATTTAAAAATGACAATTGTAAAAATTCTTAGTTTTTGCTGGTGCGTTTTGTCTTCCGACTTTATCAAGACAAGCAATGAAAGCATGTTTTGCAGCCATAGTTATATATATATATATATATATATATATATATATATATATATATATATTTAGGCAGCAATCCTTCCTTTATGCATGTTTCATTAAAAACGACAGCCAAGGTACTAGGGTTAAGTATTTATTTAATTTTTCTTGTGTTCTGACAAGAGCTTTCTTTTCTGGACAAAGGGTGTGTTATTAAAAAAACCAAATGCATAGTAATTACAAACAAGACGAATCTTCTCTAAGGCATATTATAAAAAAATACATTACTCCAATTGACCCGAATAAAAAAATCAAATTTATTATCTATTATAAAAAATTTAAGACAGCCAACCTTACCCTCAAAAATAACAACACACCAACTAAATCAAAATTACAAAGAACGAACATTATCTATGAATTCAAATGCCCCATAAGGAACTGTGTTCCTGATCAAACGGGACTCATAAATAATTACATCGGCTACACAACCACATACTTATCCAGACGTCTTACGTTACACCTATCTGATGACAGCTCCATTAGAACCCATTTAAACACACACACAAATTTACCCGATTCCAATAGGAACATACTAGTAGAAAACACAAATATATTAAATGCATCCACCTGCAAAAAAAAAAAAGACTAAAATAATGGAAGCTTTAATAATAAAAAAGAAAAAGCCAACTCTTAACAATATTTACTACAAACAAAGCCACAATGTGCTAACCGTATTTGGAAATCAAAAACATCCCTACCACACGCTAAGACGTACACAGAACGCACACACTCAATTAAGCTGAAAAATCGAATCATCCTTGATAATAGCTAAAGATATAGCCGAAAGCGCTCGGAAATATAAAACATTTCGACAGTCCTTACACACCCTTTGTCCAGAAAAGAAAGCTCTTGTCAGAACACAAGAAAAATTAAATAAAAAGCGTAACCTTGTCTGTCGTTTTTAATGAAACATGCATATATATATATATATATATATATATATATATAACTTCAAACGCTATTATAGTGCATAATTTGTATTTGAAATAGACACACCATTTTACTTATTAAACACTGTTTATTACTTCTATCAGCCTGTGCATTCGAGAAATCTCAGTAGAGAAAATATGTTATTTGGCAAAGATCGAACCTGCATCCACTTTTGAGGGCAAAATCACTGTCTGATCCAGTGTACTTTACCACTCGGCCCACGAACGCCCCAGCAAACAAGGTACTATTTTCTTTTCTTAAGGAAAACACGTTCATTAATTTTTTTCAAAGTTTCATATCTGTTCAGTTTCGTACCTGAAACTTAAACAAAGCAATTTCTACAGAATTAATGAATTTACATTTTTGGGACTCAACGTACACTCGTTGTCACTTTTGTGATGCTCATTGCAGTAGAGTCTTTGTAATCGCAGATACAACTATAGTAAGGCCGTTGAACAATGATGGTGTCAGACGCATTCGAACAACACTCGCATTAATAGTACTTGCTTGATAATACTCACACGACAAGTAACCCGTATAGTGATCAGTATAGAGAAATAGTATAGTGAATAGAGTAGAGAATAGCGGTCCGTATAATAATAGATGATAGAATAGAAATGGTGATCCGTATAGTAATAGAAGATAGACTAGAAATGACGATCAATTAGACACACACTACCTCCCACATATGCGTTTCCTCTATGGTCATGTGGTCTACTTAATTCAATAATGGGATCGTCTGTGTTTGCCCACTGGCGATCTATGTTCAAACTCAAATGTCGGCAGTGACACTTTATTGCTATATACTACTTTTAATCCGAATTTTTTTTTATCTATCTATCTATCTATCTATCTATCTATCTATCTATCTATCTATTTGTGAGAGCATGTTTAATAACTGAGATATTTGTGTTTGTTATCTGTGTTCGAGTTTCTTTAATAGCCGAGATTTAAAATAGTCGTTTGTAAAGCAGGAATTGTGATAATCAAGTAATAAGGACAATAAAATATTCTAATCTGCAACCGTCAATATATTCATACACTCTGAAGCTATGTAATACTCTCAAGGTATAAACACAAGATTACTGGTATACACATTTATAGACTTGAGAAAATCATTTCGTTCTATTTTAAATTCAGAAGCTATTAATGTTCGACAATGTACTTTCAGGACTAGTATCAGGGGTCAGTCCGGAATGTAGTGCAGGTCTTTGCATCCACATTGGCAGAGTAAGAAAGGAGATATAAATCTTATTGATTGATTGGCTGATTGCTTGATTGACTTGTTTTTACGGTTTATTATCCCCTTGTGGGTTATTTATAAATCTGAAACATATTTTCGTTTGAAAGAATAATTCCTTTATTTTGTGAGTGAATATTGCATTTATATTTTTTTGGAGATGGCAGTGATTTTTCAGACTATTTTTTCCTACTATTTAACCAGTAGCTGGTGAAAAGAGATGTATTCATACTTTTACCGTAAGTTAATGTAACGAGCTCGACTGGAATTCGAACTCGGATCTTCGAATACGAATCTGAATAGATGTTGATGCTGGAAATAGGGCACGCAAAATATATGAGCTACCGCAGGAAAAGTTGCATTAAATTTACTTATATATTTAAGTAAAAAGACAAAAGACAAAATCAACTCTTAGAGTGACTCCTGTTGGCAAAAATTACAACCTCAACTCGACATGGTATGAAGGATTATGTTAAGGTTAGAACTTTCGGCAGGCAATTTTGTAATGTTATAATATTTGTCATCAGTGAGAAACTTGTTCGTTACACTAGATGCGCTAATGATGACGGATGCTATGTTGATGATATAGGTATTCCTAGTTGGGATAAGAATGATCTTGAACAAAAAAAATCAATATCCCCTACATATTTAGGTCTTAAACCTTTCCAAAACAGAAACCGTTATATAGAATTGAAATGAAAGCAGTGATAGCATTACACTAACTACATCATAAAAGCTCAATATTTGGAATTAATAACTAATAAACACATCAAATACTTCGGTGTATAGATCAGTT
>OZ010573.1:34242412-34264912 GCA_963932145.1 Acanthosepion lycidas | reverse complement strand
ATATATATATATATATATATATATATATATATATATGTATATATATATATTGTGCGCGTAAACATCAGACTTACAACCATATCACGTTGAAATATTGGCTCCAATAAAATCACAAAGGTTAAGCAACCTCGAGCCAGGTGCTGTTAGCTTGGATGTACGCGTGATGTAATGCATAATGGCTTGGGATTGTTAACCGGTGAGTCGCGTTCCAACCCCATTCGGGTTCGTTATAATCGCTTAAGCGCAAATAGCCTTGGGAAAGATATGAATCACCTCTTTCCCCCCAGCTATGGGTTAAATATGAAGACGTTTATCACTAAACCATTATTATAAAAAATCTTCTTACAATGTAAAAATATTTTCTAGCTTTAAATAACCTGAAAAGGGTTGATAAACCGTAAAAAGAATCAATCAATTAAAAAACGTAAACATCTGAAAGAATGATTATCAATAAGTCAGGATAATTATTGGCATAATCATAATTCATTACTTCCGATAATTAACATCAAGCGATTAATTTAATCTAATTCCAAATTCTAAGTATTATCATCGATAAAAGAAAGAAAGAAAGAAAGAATCTGCTGCTTTCGTGACAAGTCTCTTCTTACCTTGATTGAAAACAAAAACAAAAAACAAAAAAAAAACAAAAACAAAAAAAAAACAGCCACGGCACAATTATATTATAATAGCCAATGTTACAATTGTATTCTCATCAAACTGTATCAGCATCGGTCCCATTACAGGTCGTGGTTGTAAGGTCGCTGTGCAATTGAGCACCTGGCCATCTCCCTCCACATTGTCTAGATTGAAGGCCAATATCTGGGTTGAATGATAGAGGAGCATTCATTCTTGCGTAGCGTGTCCTGGGCAAGTCGACTTAATGGGACCCATCTATCTCCACCCAGGTCAGACCACAGCCGATGTCCGCCGGCTTGAGGGCTCGCCTTAGTAACGAATATGTACCAGTTGATTCCATCAGGCGAAACCTCCACTCTGACCGTTGACTTCAGCCCTTCTTCCGACGATGCCGAGTCATCTCCGACCTGGTTATACTGCTAGTAGTTCAGTCCCATGTGCAGATTTAGCTCGCAGTCAGTTAAAATTCGCTGCAGTTGCCGTCTCTCACTTGAATTTCCCACTGGTACGAGCCTAAGGCCACTACACATGGAATAGCCCGAATAATTGAGTGCCAGAAGTGACAAAATAACAGTGTATCCATAATGAACTCTGCCAGTCAAACTGTCTACATAAGAACAAACACGAGTTTAAATGAGTTACGTTGTTCATCGGCTGTTGAAAATGTTTTCTAATGTGATTTTATAACAAAGTACAATTTTTGTAAATCGCGAACAGCACGAAAGTGTAGCTTATCCAATCGGCTTTTAATTCCTAATTCCATTCTGTCATAACTTTACTGCAATGTACCGGCTTCTGTACAATCACCAACGTAAAGCAACGTCAAGCCTGGGCAGTACCTAGATGAGTGACCGCTTGAGAATACCAGGTACTTACAGTACCTGGTATTCTCAAGCGGTCACAATTACAGTACCTGGTATTCTCAAGCGGTCACAATTACACCATCCGCATATCCAAACTTACAGTTTGGATATGCGGATGGTGTAATTGTTAATCGGAGAGTCGAGTTCCAATTCCAGTCGGGTTGGTTATATTCACTTACGCGAAAAAACCCTTGAGAAAGTTAGGAATACGCCTCTTCTTCCCCCCATCTATGGGTTTATTGGTAAAACTTATATCACTAAATCATTATTAACTAAAAAAAATACTTACTATTTTAAATTACCTACAAGGGATGATAAACCGTAAAAATACGAATCAATCCATTTACTGCAATGTTCATTAGAAGTCTTCATTAATTCAATGATTTATGTTATTTCTGATGAGACAATCAAAAACTAAATGATCTTGGTCACATTTGATGAATCATCAAAATAGAAGAAATTGCAGCTTGAATTTTATCATTTTTATCATACGATCAATAAGCAAGAGCGATGCAAAGAAAATCTAAATGTTCACCAAATACAAACCCCGCGAGACACTCACGGTAGAGGGTTACTGAATGAGTTTGTTGTATGAGAAGTAACTGCTGATTATGAGAATACGTAGGATAGATAACGATTGATCCTAGACTTGAAGAGGTTAAGATTCTAGCGCTCGGGGAAACATTTTCTTGTGAGTCTGTTCCGCAAAGTAGAATTTCTTGGGAAGAAGCTGTTCGAATGGAACTTCCTCTTTACCAATGAAAGTCGTAAAGAATGGGAATGATTCCACCCTGTATATGTGACATAGCTGGCCTTAGCTGTGAAGGTCTGAAATGGTGGAATTTAAAAAAATGTAGCTCTTCAGAACATATTCAATGGAAATAGCCATAGAGTAGTGATGGGTTTGCAACTTTTTGTCTTCGGGAAAGGAACTGTAGTGTTGAAAATAATTCGTCACCCACAAGACACATTTGAACGTAGTCCAGTTAGGTGCTTTTGAACCCTGTAAAGCCTGGAAAGTGAGAATATAAAGTACCTCCAACCCAGATAATTTTAATCATTTTACTACAAGGAAGGCGTTAAAACCTACTACGATGCAAGGGGTTACTGAGAGTGAAAGAAACAGAGGAGGCAATGAGAGGTTGTGATTGACGTTGCATTCAAATTTTTGGAGATCTTAGTTGACAAGAAGTGCAAGAAATGCGAGAGAAGAAACTATTAGCATAGAACTTACGGTTACAACTTGCACTTTCAACAGTGATATCGTAAGACCTAGCTGCCAATCTAGTACTGCACTTAAAATCATAAATTCATTTTAAATTCATGCAATGTCAATCGTTAACTTTTGCCTTCTTAATTCATGTTCTTTTATTGTTCTCTCTCCTTAATAAAGCATTTGTTTTCTTATATTCTTTCACAATCAATAGTCCCTTGTGCCTTCGTGGCTTTATTACCTTGCTTGGAGTGAAATGATTAAAAATACTTACGATATATTTTTCCATATATATATATATACACCTCAACTGAACACTTTTTACTTGAGGCGTATCCACCGTATTCTGGGCATATCGTGGAAGGACAAAGTGCCCAACACTGAAGTTTTGTCTCGCGCCGGCCTAACAACCATGTTCAATCTCCTCAAACAACACAGGCCTTGATGGCTGGGGTATGTTCGTCGTATGGAGGATGGCCTAATTCCCAAAGACATCCTCTACGAGGAACTTGCAAATGGCAAAAGAGAAACCAGTCGCCCTCAGTTGCACTACAGAGATATCTGTAAGATGGGTATGAAGCCCCTTGAGATCAACAGCGATCACTGGGAGGATATTGCTGCTGACCATTCTGGGTGGAAAAGCACCCTGACTAAACAACTAATGGCAGGAGAGGAGAAACTGAACAACGCAACAGAAGACAACACACAGACACACTGCCACTCGCGCATTGGCCTGTTCAGCCATAGGCGGCGATGTTCCAGAGGAGCAATTGGGTTGCAGCAAATCCATGGTCACTGATGACCGGCGGAGGCCTATTCGATATATCTTGGACATTTTAGCAACGTCGGTTGGTCAATACCAATTTTATTATGATAAACTTGTCTAGCATAACAAATTCTGGCATAGTGTAGTTTAATGGTTACAGATTCGATGCGAATCATTGATTACTTGTAAATGCTTATGGAAACTTTCGAGTTTGTAGATTTTTTTTTTAAACTTGAAAGAAAACGTTCAACTGAGACTCCATAAAATTTTAAAAGTTCACTGTAAACTTCGTTGTCATACTCTGTTAATTTCCTAGTAAACTGGAACGGGAAGCCATGTGACACAAGTATTTAGGGACTTATCTTATGCATCTCTAGAAATACATTATACGGTAGATAAAAATGAACCCGAATACTAAGAAATCCAAGATTTTATTCTGAGAATTTTTTTTTTTCGGAAAATCTATCTTTTCATGCAAACATTTTCCTTGACACACGTGACCTGAAATGATTAAACCGTAATTCTTCATCACTACGAATTTAATAGACGATTATGTAATCAATAAAACACAATTCCGTTTCATTCTTACTTTAATTTTTTTGCGGAAGTGAAACTTGGCCACTAATAGCGAAATCATCATCATCATCATCATCATCATCATCATCATCATCATCATCATCATCGACTCATGAGGCGTTGTGGTTGTAGGGTTTGTAGAGGAAAATTGTGTGGAAAGCGAATAAGAGAAAATAACCTTCAAATACAACTCTACAAGTTTAGATAATTTTATTATTGAGTATAAAAATATTCTTTGTTTATTAAGATCGTAGTTGACAAAAAAGTAAGTAGCTGGAAGAGAGTTCTACATGGGAGAAGTGCGGGAGAAGAAACTCTTAGCATGGAACTTACTATTACAACTTGCCTTTTCAACAATTATATTATAAGACCTAGCTGTCAATCTATTACTGCGCTTCAATGCATTTAAATTCATGCAATGTCAATCATTATCTTAATTCATGTTCTTTTATTGTTCTCTCTCCTTAATAAGGTGTTTTCTCATATTCTTTCACACTCAGTAACCCCTTGTGCCTTCGTGGCTTTATTGCCTTGCTTAGAGTGAAATGGTTAAAAATATGTACGATATATATATATATATATATATATATATATATATATATATATATATATATATAAAGAAAGTGCATCAGCATAGATTTCGTATCCATACATTGTAACGTAAAACTAATGCTGGTGATATAGTGGGGTATTTCTTGGGTTCGTTTTAATGATGTCTCTGTC
The DNA here is from genome assembly GCA_963932145.1 of Acanthosepion lycidas. NCBI lineage: Eukaryota > Metazoa > Mollusca > Cephalopoda > Sepiida > Sepiidae > Acanthosepion > Acanthosepion lycidas. Next base: position 34,260,135 of record OZ010573.1, on the reverse strand, counting down.
TCGAAATCGTGTTTAATCTCAAGGATAATTTACAGTAATAGTTATAGGTATATGATAATTGGCTAAGGCTTATTTGTGGAATTTATGATGCAGCATTCAATCATCCACCTTCTTCCTTGCTGATCCTGTTTTCAGTGTTGACAACTGTTATGGATATACGGCGCGGAAACTGGATTCGGCGAGACGAGTTCAAATTCTGAGTCTGTTGCGCTCAATTCGATCAAATGCCTTTGGGGAAGGCATAAAGCTGTCTTCTCCCTCCCTAAGTTAAATAGCAAGGCAGACTGGGTATTTTAGCCTTGGGTGGTAAACAACCTAGAAGAACAGCAAACTCTGAATCCAAAACGAACATCAAGAAGTTATGGGCTTTCTCAGGCTATCTTGCCCTAGACACCCTCACTGCTGCTACGGTTGCAATAAATGTGGTGCACCCACGACCCTAATAGACCCGTGATTGATCACGATTGAGCCGTTACGTAAAACAAACAAACAAACAAAAAACAGATCTTATCGCCTTCATTTCAGTATAAAAATCACATACACAAGTAAACTAATCTACGGATCTGTGAAGCAAATGTAGGCTGTAAAAAACCTTCATGATGAATTGCTAACATAGTTGGCGGATCATATGATTATTTATGTAAGTGGTCACGGTTATTGCACAAATCTGTCTTTTTACCGGTTTCCCTGAGAACCCAGCCACACTTGCACAGAATACCCTATTACCTGACACATGACTAACGACATTTAATTAATTGTTGGCACATTGATCACAATAAAGAAATGGTCATTATCTACTTTAATCGATTCACTTCCTCCATCATCCTTATCATGGCTTCTGCTCCTTCTCTCAACAAACCGACTCGAAACATCACCCATCCAATCATCCACCCTTTCCAGTCATCAAACATACTCCATTTCCATTTTCCGATTTCGCAGACAACCATCAATCATATTTTCTTTGGTGCTGTCAGAAAATTTTATATCATAGCAATCGTCTTCAAACCTTTCCATTGAAAGGGTAAATGCGTACAGATGAGTAGTACATGAGAAGGAAATCTGGGAAACGGTTTCAATCCTAGTTGGCGGTCTTTAGTATTATTTACAACTAATAACTTTGAATAGGTGTTGGGAACTTCACGGTTTACGGCATGGTAAATAGAATCAACGGACCGGGTTCAAACTCCAATAAGGAAACTGTGTTCTCTTCGCACAAACGTCCTCGGGGAAGGTGTGAATCCACTTTATGGGTAAATAGCTGGAAACTTTCAAGCCTTTAAGGAAGTTAGGTTTGCGACCTACGCGATAAAAAATTATTTGCTACTGTAACAATAGTGAGAGCCTCATTTAGTTTTGCAATAACCGAATACTCCTAAATGAGTCTGCGGGAAACACACACACATTAAGGAATCACTAAACATAAAGTGGAATAATTCTTAACTATAGGATTGTCTAAATGTTTCTGAATCTCTTGTGAAATGTCTTAAAGCATTCCAATGGTTGTGGAGAAGTCAGTCTGCTAGCAGCAAGTTATTGATAATGATGACTTACTTTATTAATTATTTACCAGTGTCCATCGCATGTAGAATATGACAGGCGGTTATTTCCAATGTAGTCTTTGCTTTTTTTGTTTAAAGAAAAAGGGTTTGTGGCACCGCGGTATGAGAAACCGACATAAGTAAATGTATACGTGTTTTAATCTGTATACTTATATAGAGAGTGCGATGGATAAATTATCGTCTAAATTATGACATCTAATTTTAACAGATATATATTTACCAAAATTGCACAAAATATCTTGAAATACTAAAGAGCAAATTTATTCAATAAAAGTTTCCATTGGTTTCAACCACGACCTCAAGATGACTTCGGAATCTCCAGCAACTCTTCTAGTCGGTCTCCTTGTTTAAGTTGGTGAATGCTGCCATAATCCTTGACTTCAGTTCATCTTGGATATTACAAAAAAAATTTGTTGGTCTCTTGCTCAACTGCGCCCCACGCATAATAATCAAGGGGATTGCAGTCTGGGAATTAAGGTGGCCAGATATAAATGGTGATGTGGTCGCAGTAATTGTCTGTCTGTCATGAATGGGTACTCCTGCTTGTGTAGAATGGTGCAGAATTCTGTTGCCAGACATAGGATCTTCCAGCATCTACCCTCTTTACTCAGGGTAGCACTACCTCCTCAAGGCACTTGATGTAGGCCTCTGTGTTTAGTATAAGGCCCAGTGGGAAGATGAATGGAGGCATAACGTCGTGATCACTCCAAACACCATGATGTTAACTGGATATTTAGTTTTCATCACTCTCGGTATATCTTTTGGGGACACAGAAAGCCAACGGTTGTTCTGTGTGTTCAACTTATCCTGGCAGATTTTTTTCCAATCTAAGAAAAACCAAAGCATGTTCGGTTGCAGTGGATGCTTGAGTTTGTTCAAGAGCTTCGTAGCGCGGTCTTTCCTCTTGTTCTTCATGGCTTGGGATAAAAGATTGCCCTTTCTCATCTTGTATGAGAAATAACGAATGTCCCCATGCACTAACTGCCTGATAAGAAACACTCTTGTGTTCCTGGCTATGAACCTGCTTTTTCCGAGCTGCCCTACCCTCGTAATCACCACTGGATTCATCCAACTCTTTCTGAATCATCTGCATTGTCCTCAGATTGACATCCAAATTCTCTTAAATGTTCGTATTGGTGCGTCCGGCGCGAATGCCAAGTTGTACGTTTCCAAATTTCTGGCTCCTTTTCTCACAGACGGTGCCCAAATGACCGTACTATAATGTGAAGTCGACAAAATCAAAAGCAAACAACGCGCACGCGCGAAATGAAAAATATAAAATGGCAAGAATTTGCCCACCGCACCCTGCATATATGTGTGTGTGTGTGTGTGTTGTTTGAAATTTGCTATATATGTGGGAAATAGTGCTCAATAGTGAGTGCATAGAAGCCGAGTGATTCGAATGTTTGTGTTCCAACCATGAAAGACGAGTTGGAAACTCACTATAGTCGATTTGTCAAAGGACGTGACTTCTTGATAATATCGTCCTGGGAAGTTTTAGACGGAGCCGCTAACATGAAATCATAAGTAACCATGACCGACACTTGAGCGTATAATGGTCTTGTTCAAAACATTATTATTCACTCATTGCAATTAAAGAGCTCAATATTAAGGAAGAGATCATTAATATTATTAAGAAATAAAATATTCAAACTTATCTTCCCGACTCGGAGTTCCGCTGATAAGATATCTGCTCGCCAGAATTTTCGTAGTCAATGAGAAGCAGGGGATAATTGGATGATTTGGTTTCATGACCTTGCAGCGAAACATAAAGCATGGTAACTAAAATTTTACTAATCTAACCTTCCTTCTTTCTATTTCAATCTGTTATCTATCTATCTATCTATCTATCTATCTATCTATCTATCTATCTGAAGAAGAAGAAGATAACTTGTGGTATTTTCAATTTAAAATCAGCAAAGTAAATTAAGACAAATGGATTTTGATACTCTGCTTCTAATCTGTGCACTTGCTCACGTCTTTTTGAAAGATTTATTCTTCTATGTGCCGCGTCCCTTTAAAACATAGACAATCATGGCTCTTCACAAATTCCTATCTGGTGTGGCTCTTAGCAGTTTGCTCGTCAGGTAAGAGGCTCACTGTTTTCCCCAACATTTTTTTTTTCAGTATGCTCTATGAGGGTTTTTTTCTATGCCCTTTTACCTCATCCTGTGTCCAAAAAATATCAGCTGTCTTTTCCTGATTCTGAGTAAAAGTGCTCTTTCTGTTGCCATTTTCTTTAAGACTTCCTTGTTGCTTACTTGCACCACTCATGGGATTTTCAGTATCCTTCTATAGAGGGAAGATCAGAATGACTCAGGCCGCATCTCTGATTTTATATTGGTGATATTACTTTATCTTTCTTCATATCATAAAAGACGGTTTCACCATTAAAAGACCAATTCTTATAAAAAAATTCCTGAAGAATATAAATATGTACAACTTTACAAAAGAAAATGAAATTTAGCTTTTAAAAATTCTTTTCCATGTTTTCTTTTTTCTAATACGAACTTTATTAGTTATCCTGATTCCAATAACTTCAAATTAAATTTTTAGGTGGTCTAATGAGTGGATTCAATAACGTTATTTTAAAATTACAGCGTCTTTAGAAGATCAACACTTCCTAGATGCGTCACATATTTTTTTAGTCACTACGATGATAGTCTTTACCTGCCGCCATCTTGGCCACACACCATCTTCAATTATTTGCTCAGTCATCACACCCAAATGCTTTACTCCACAAAATTAAATCGTAATACTTAGATTGGCTGAAAAATTATGTTTATGTCTGCAAGGCATCATCGGTGCCTATTTGTAAGCAATGAACGCTCAGATAATTTTTTCTCGTAACTCGAGGCCCGGGGCTGTTTGAGAGATTAGTTTTCTCCCTCGCTGAGTTTTAGGGTATGTTGATGAAATGACTGTCTTTTCATTTTATAATTATTAAATGTAATGCAGACCAGTGCCCAGGAAATATGAAACAACACTCAGAATGATAAAATCATTAAAAGCCAGAGAAAACAGCAAGTAAGACATGAAGCCGAGTGAGCTAAGAAATGGACACCTCGTCTTAGATTGTTAATAGATAAGCTTCAAATCGATTATATAAATTTTGTTTGATATTATTTTTATAAGTGTGCCGTCATTGTATTTATAAAATAAACAGACTTATCAATACTATCAAGAACACTAGTCCCGTGATCCCTTACGGTTGTAGGGCGATTACATGTACTGAAGCCGTAGCAGCAGTGGTGTGTCTTGGGCAAGAAAACCTGATAGCGCCCTACTCTCACCAGGGCGGTTTGGATTCAGTTTTCCAAGTCTGGACCAAAGTTATATGAACCAGTCTTTCCTGCTATTTAACCCATAGCTGAGTGTGAAGAGTTGGAGTCATAATTTTCCCAATTGTATCTGCGCGTAAGTGAACGCAACGAACGCAAATGGAATTCGAACTCGTCTCTCCGATTTCTCATTATGTTACCGCGCACCAACACCATCAACAGTTTAAATATACATAGAATATCTTTAAAAATGTGTTTCTAATAAATTAAGGCATTTATTAATAGGATAATATTTTTCTTCTTCTACGTGCCGTATCCATTCAGATCGTAGGCGATCATGGCTCTCCACATCTTTCTGTCCCTTGTAGCTCTTAATAAGTTTTGTCATTTTGTTATTTCTCCCCAAACCCTGTTCTGTCATCCATTTGCTCAAGTCCATTAAGTATGTCACGCGTTGCTTTCCCCTGTCTCTATTTCCCTCTATCCGTCCTGTGAGTATCAGATTTTCCAAGCCCTCCTTCCTCATTACGTGTTCCAGAAATTTCAACTGCCTCTTCCAGATGTTAAGTATAAGTTTCCTTTTTATTTCCATACTCCCCAAAACTTCGTCGTTTCTCACATATTTGGCCCATGGTATCCTTAGCATCCTTCTGTAGAATCACATTTCTGTGGTTTCACATTTCTCTATATAACGTTCCATATGATCTACCAATATCAAACGGAAATCAAAAATTTATTAAAAATATTGAAAAAGTCGATAAACAAAAATCAACAAAGAGCGTTCGGTAGAGTTTTTAATTAAACGGACATTAAAGAGAACTTGCTGCCCAATTCATATTACGTGACCAAAAGCAGCAGCAGCAGCAGCAGCAGCAAAAGAAACTAACACCAAATATTTCAGGAAAAAGCTCATAGAAAGTACAAATAACAGTAGAAGAAAGAGGAATTAAGCGAAGAATATCTGAGGATAAACTTATTAAAACAAATCCGTCCTTGACTTCGCAACTCTGGAAATTATTAAAAATATTGAAAAAAATCAACAAGGAACTTTCGTTGCGTTTTATAAAAACGTGCGCGCGCTCACACACACACACACACATATATATGAGTATATGATTACTGAGAGTAAAAGTTTGTCACGTAGCGGATTGATGTTAATAGCGTTTCGTAGGCTCACCTGTCTGCCCACTGTTCAAAGGATATCAGCAATTTACTGCTTATATTTTTCCGATTTTTTCCTTTTATGCAGATTTAACCACTGGCGTAGGTTTTCTTCTGTATTCTCTGTGTTCGTGTGTGTGCTTGTCCGCGTGCGCCCATGCGCCCGTCGTTGCAGATGTGCGTTCGCTCGCGTGCGTCCGACTGCGCGGATGTGCGTATGTGTAGGAAGTCGTGATCATTTTGACCATTTATTCTTTTTTTAATTTTGTTTTCACTTTACACTCACTCATTTTTTCTCTGCTTGCTGCTGATTTTGTCTGCGTTTGTTCCGACTCTAGACATGTGGCAGATTTTTATTTTTAGTTATGGTCATTCTAGTTTTTTTTTTGCCAGCGAAGCTGTATTACTTTTTACGTTTTTTACATAAATAATTGATATTAATGCATAAATTATAAATATTTCACATATATAGGGAGCTGGGTACTTTAATTCAATTTAATTTTTATAATTGAATTGAAGTTTTTAGCTTCTGTTTTTGAAACATGAGAACTCTTATGTAGTGATGGAATCATATTTTAAAAAAATAATTATAATATATATATATATATATATATATATATATATATATATACATATATATATATATATATATATATATATATATTAATAATGATATTAATGCTTATATATACACATGAATATATATACATATACACACACATCCACCGATATATGTACATGCACACATACACACATATTTAGAAATCTTCAGTGGGCTATTATTTCGTTTGTTAATTTGGTTTGGTGGTATGATGAGTATTAACTGTACGAGGTTGGATTTATGAGATTTATTTATTATTGTTAAAATTTATGTGCATATGTCAGTATTTTTTCTTTTATATATACGCACGCGTACATCTATTCGTACATGTATACAGGTAAACGTATGGGTACATATGTACACGTAAACTTCGAAGAAAAATGCTTTTTTCCGCCATTAATCGAACCTATTTCCTGTATGACGTGGTATACTACTTAGATACAGATAAAGCATCTGGTTAGTAAAGTCCAAATTATTGCTTATAAGCAACAAATCTTCGAAGGAAATTTTCTACGAAATTTTTAGAACATTCAGGCCGGTAAATGTAATCAATACTGTGTATTTAAAAAAAAGAGCATTTACTTAAATAAATAGTATCTATTAAAATCACGTATAAACCGAATATATATATATATATATATATATATATATATATATATATATATATATATATATACACCAGGTGTAACAACAAAAATGTCGTCCAAATCGTGTAACAGCAAAATTGTTCAATTGTTAGATTAAGCTCCGAAACGTTGTATCTTAGAAATGATTGAAGATATCTTACTGGAATCCTCCAAGGTTTTTATAACATTATTGGATTTTACTTTGAGTAATCAGAATGTATAATTAGTTTAACAGAAGAATTGTGATGAAATCGATCATAAACGAAAATGACATGTCCATCAGTAATTTACCAAAGCTAAGGATCGAAAGCTCATAAAGTATTGAAATAAAGTTCAATATATATATATATATATATATATATATATATATATATATATATATATATCATTCCAGGATCATTTTACAACTTATTCAAGATGATCTTCGCCCTCTCTAACCTTCTGTCTTTCAGTCCTGGAGTAACATGGTGCCTCACAGATTTCACGTACTATTTCATTTTCAAGTCTTTGTTCGCTGCTTTTTGGACTGTCATAGGTGAAACTCCTTTCTCATGTGCCAAACGTCCTATTTTTCTTTTAGCGTTTCACCCCAATCAAGGCGGGAAGCCACTAGGACGCAAGGGGTTACAGAATATTTGGAGCAAGATCAGATAGGAGTGATAGAGGAAAGGATGAGGAGAAGGATAGTGGATAGATCAAGACAACTGTCGATTGACATTGCATTTGAATAGTTGGAGATTATAGCTCAGAGAAACTGGAATAGGGAACGGAGTTCCGCAGGCGAGAGGTGCGAGACATGAAGCTATTGGAGTAGAAGATAAGGCTACATTAATAGCTTCGATAGTGAAAGGGTGACAGCGGGATGCCAGCCTCGAAGGGCGCTTGAATTGGATTGATTTGGAACTTTTCTAATTGATCTCCTTAGCTCTAAGTTGAAATGATGATCCCTCTTCCTGTTGTGACCTGCTGATCAACTTTTCCTCTTTTCCTCTCTACTGTTCCCTGTTTGCATTGTACGAATACTTTTTTCACACATTAAAATGGATAAATGGGATTTACTTCTGTTAAATCAATATTTTTTTCGTTTTCTATGCATATTTAATTATTATGCATATGTGTACAGTTAATTATATGAAAAGTATGTTTCTTCATTAGTTGGAAATACAATCAATTAAAAATTTGTATGTGTACGAATATTTGTTTTCCCCACTATATGTATATATATATATATATATATATATATATATATATATATATAAACATATATATATATATATATATATATATATATATATATATATATATATATATATATATATATATATAGCACATACTCCCGTACACTGCACACACGCATGTATATGTAATTGTTAAATAGTGTATATGTAATTAAAATAAGTGTGTGCATGTATCATATCTTATCGTTTATCGTTTAATTAATGTTTCATTTTTATATTTTAATGGTTAGCAGTTTATTTTTTGCCTTGGTGTTATATATTGTGGTATTACTTGGGTGGGGTTAGTTTTGTTCATTTTTTGGTGTTTGTTTATGTGTGTGCATATCCATATTTACATATACACACACTCGTATAGGTGCATTTGTTGAACATTTGTTCGTTTATTTGTTTATTAATAGATTAAGTTTATATTATATGTTTTTATTTATCTATTTAATGTTTGCATTATATTTTTTTTATTTCATTTAGTAATTAATTTAAGTTTATATTATATTTATTTTATTTATAATTATTTGTTTTTTTAGTTAGTGCTTAGCTGGCAAAGTAAATATTTATTTATATGTCTGCATTTACCCGTTATTTCTGTTTTCTTGTTTAAGAGTTTATTTTCGTTTTTAAATCTAATTATTGCTAATTTTTCCTATAAGCACAATTTACAATTTTACTCTTAATACTCTATGAAGTTACTCATTTTATAATTTCCTATTTGATTTTGGAGGGGGTATTGTTTACTTTTTGGCTCTATATGTACTTTGATAGGGTTTCTGTTATGGGACTTTACCCATAGTAACATAATGGACTATTCCATACGTAATAAATACTGCGCCTCAAGAGGAAGCAGAGAGTTCAGTCTGAGGTCCGTCAGAGGTCCGTCAGGAGTCTGTCAGTCAGTCAGAGTGAGCGAGTCAGTCAGAGGCAGTCCGAAATAGAGTCGCGTTCAGACAATTACTACAAGACATTGGAATGGTGATACTGGTCGAGACTACATTGTTCTCCTTACTAAACCTGATTGTTCGTACTAACACTTTCTCCTTCTCTGTATATATTCCTGTTTGTAATATATCTGTCTTATTCCATATCCGTGTTCGAATTCTTCTTTATTGATTCTACCTTGGACCATCACCATGGTACAAAGACCTGGACCATAATAGTTTCGAAGTCTTTCTTAATATTTTTTTTCTATGGCCCCTATCTAAATTTTATGGTCTGTGTTAATGTTATTATTTACGATTGCTTTGTATATTATATTATTGATTAAACATTTATTATTAAGTAGGCAATTTTCTTTGTTTCTACAATTAAATTTAATTGGGTTATTTTGTCGCATGTTATTGTTGTTGTAATTGTTATTGTTATTGGTTTTGTTGAGTATTTTTTTTATTGTTCTTAGTTATAATTTTCTCCATGTTATCCATGCAGCTGTAACTAATTTTGATTGTATTTTTATTCATAATTTGCTGTTTTTAGGGAAGTGTTTATGAATTATTTTCAAGAATATTTTCCATATTTTATTCTTATTGTATTATTGTGGGCATGGGGATCAAATTATATTTCTCTTTCTGTTGTTTTTGTTTGAATTGTCTTCGCTTTTGTATTCTAGTTTGTTCGAATATCAGATTCATATGATTTTTTTTATTTTCATTGAATATTTTTAGGCTACTAGAATTTGTTAAAATTCTTTTATTTATAGATTTATAAACATAAATTTTAAATTTAAAATAATAATAATAATAATATATATATTTTAAATATGCGTTTTGACTATATAATCTAGTCGATTTCATTTAGATTACTTTCTGTTTATTACTTTTGTTATTAAATATCCTACATTGTGATAATAGAAGATCAGAGAAGAAGAATGGTAAAACATTGTAAGAAAATTTTAAGAATCTACTGTGGATAAAAAATAAGTTAATTTAAAATTCTCAGCGTCTCTTTTCAACGTAAACATAAATTTAGTCTCAATACAATAGATTAAGTCTTTTCTCCTAATATATATATATATATATATATATATATATATATATATATATATATATATATATAATGTCCTTTATGCCTACATGAAAAACTACACATTATTAAGTTTCTAAATAATGAAAATTTATTAAACCATAGACATGAATGAACGGTTTTCTGCCGACATCAACAAATTTTCGCATTGAATAATTAGCATAAAAAAATTAAATTTCATAGTCTAATAAAAGGTTTAAAAAGTAACCCAATCATAAGATAGAAAAATCCTTTATGAAGTCGTCAAAAAAACAAATTGTAGTTCAGTGCGACGCGTTTCAATACGAAACAGCCTTTTAGAAAAAAATAAAATAGATAAATGGATAAATAAATAAATAAATAAAACAAAATTCTCTAGACACTTAACGACATATTATGGGTGCCAAAAGCTATCTTTCGCTGTGACTGACCAGACGATGTGCGCACATGAATGTCATCATTCACTTTGAAATGGATACACCCACCCTACCCCGGCTTGACCTCTTTTTAAGGAACAAGTGAGAGAATCTGTATAAATTTAACTATTTCTCATCAGAAATTCTGGGAAGCGGTATGTTAAATTAATAAAGACTTTCTTATTTAATCAACCTGTCGCTTTTTAATTCATATCTTCATTTCATATATATTGTTCGGCAAAACGTAAGTCAGATAAATTTGAATTAAACGAAAATATGTCTTGTTTTAAAAATGTATTTTTAACAAGCTTTAGAAAGGATCTTGAAAGGACTATTTTTAGTTCGCCGAAAACAGCTATTTATTTATCTCTCTAGCTCGTTATGTGTATACATATATAAACATAAAGATTATAAACTATAAATACCTTAGCAAATTCAGCCTACGTTATATTTTTATAATTAATTTATAAAATTTTATATAAAAGAGGGAAACTTAAGTTTCAAAATATTCATATTTTATAATTTTAAAGTTTATTGTGTGTGACAAAAATATAGTTTTAAGGTATGCTATATTTATGAGCAAAGGAGCTCAATATCAGTGGTAGAGAGTATGTAAATATGAAAGTTGACACTGAACTCAACTTATGCTCAAGCATGAAACAGACTTATATATATATATATATATATAGGCAATTTCTGATGGTTGCAGATGCCTACTCAGGAAAATTTGTATTTTTCAACACCCACACAGCTCACCTGTGTTTTATACTGTAATTATCCAGTTACTAGCTTACCTTAGTTACAGCTTCTGGTAGAGAGCGCATTACCTGGCGCAATCAATCTGGTGGGTCACGCTCAACCTCTTTTCAGTCGATTATTTAACGATTCAATAAAGGAATTTTCACGAGTATTTTGGAATTTAGTGAGCTTATCTATTCATTCAATATTAGTATACGTTAGATAATTTAAATAGGAAGACTTTGAAATTTTGCACGTATACTATTCGTAAAATGTAATGTATATATGTGTGTGTGTATATATATATATGTACACACACAGATATATATGCATATATAAAGAAATAGAGATTTAAGATATTCAATATTTATGAGATACAGTGCTCAATATCAGAGACAGAGCATATGGAAATATAAAAGTGGACATTGAAGTCAACACTCGGAGGTGACAGTTTCATGCTAACACAATCGTCAGGCTACATAGAGAGAGGAAGAGAGAAAGAGATAGAGTAAGAGAGAAAGAGAAAGAAAGAGGAGTAAGCTCATGTATTCATTACATTCATTTGTTCATGTATTCATTACATATGATTAGATAATTCAAATCAGATACAATAAAAATAATAATATAAATATCTATATCTATATCTATATATATATATATATATATATATATATATATATATATATATATATATATAAACGAAACTTAAGCTGCACACCAAATGTAGGTATATGTATATTTATTAATATATATTTCTTAGCTCTGTCTAACCACATCGAGTACTTTTATATTTACAACTCTTGGAAAAATTTGCTAATTATTTGCTTACCTGTTTATGCACACCAGCACGCGCGTAATCCGTTGCTAATATTTAGTTATTTCATTTACCTAACCCTATACCTATATATATATATATATATATATATATATATATATATATATATATATATGTGTGTGTGTGTGTGTGCAAATATATAGAAAAATTGAAAAGAACCGTTAAGTTAATAATCCAAAATTCTTTAGTATTTTTGTTTTATTTAAAAAAAAGAACAGTTCTCAATACACAAGTAGACCCTGTATTATAATTATTTTTTAAAAAATATGTTTCCATCGCTACATAAGAGTTCTCATTTTTCAAAAACAGAAGCTAAAAAAATCACGCATGCCAAAATCAAATTAATAAAAACCCTAAATTAAAATTACACAAAAATAATGAAAAAATTATGCGATTGTAGAAACTCTGGAGACTGCCCGTTTGATAATAAATGCCGCATAGAATCTGTGATATACCAATGCTCAATCTCATCCATCGAGAATCCAGACATTGAAATGATCTATATACGATCCACGAAGAATGAATTTAAAATTAGGTGGTTGCAACACAAAAGCTCCTTCAATAATATTAAAAATTCGTTGAAATAAACCAGGCGATATGCGTTGAACGGATGTCATCATTCGTTTGAAAATAGGCACGCCGACCCTAACTTGACTTAACCTCTTTTGGAAAGTAACTAATATGTTGATACAATAGTTGTCAGTGAAAATGTAAACCCTACCGCCCCTTATTAAAATGATTGTTTTTTTCGTTTCCATGGAAACTAATATTACGAATGTATATGCTTATAACGCTCTGTAAATTTAAAAATTTTTTATTCCAAAATTCGCTTGAGTATGAAACAGAACTAGATAATTTAATTTAATTTAATTTCTATAATTAAATTGAAGTTTTTAGCTTCTGTTTTTGTAACATGACAACTCTTATGTAGCGATGTAATCATATTTTTTTAAAATAATTATAATATATATATATATATATATATATATATATATATATATGTATATATATATATATATATATATGTGAAAAGTGTGTGCATATAAATATAGATAAATATATATATATATAATTATTTATTTAAAAAAATTAATTTTAAATTAATTTAAAAAAAAAATTAAAAAATTATAATTATATATATATATATATATATATATATATATATATATATATATATATATATATATATATATAACTGTTAAGATAACACAAAATGCATTCTACCCATAATGCACTATCAAACAACATATATAAATAAACAAAACACAAAAAGCATAGTCTGAAGATTACATTTAAGCATGAAACAGACTGTCTTCCCTGGGTGTTGATCTTTCATATTATATATATATATATATATATATATATATATATACACACACATATATATATATATATATATATATATATATATATATATATATATATATATATATATATATATATATATGTGTGTGTGTGTGTGTGTAATTAGGCAGCAAACTTTCTTTCAAACATCTTTCACTGAATACGCCCGACAAGGGTGACTGAATTAATTTTCTATTAAGTTTTTCCAGCATCCTAACATTTCTCCGTTTAGTAGGAGGTAAGGAATATAAAAGTTGTCCATAATTGTTTATTTCGGCCACTTCTATAGCCATTTTTAAGTGTGTTTTGTGTCTGGTGATTCATTTTTTCCTCATGTTTTGACTTTTACGTTGTAAATTATGTTAGTGTTGTTTGAAAAACGAGCGTCCATTTCAATCTCTCATGTGCCGCCTGCGACTGGAATTCGCATGATCATCTTTCCATTTTTATTTAAAAAAAACTTTCAACACTCCATTTTTACTATTAAATAATGTGAGTTTGATGGTAGGAGAACATTTTTTCATATATAGAGCCTCATGAATAGCGAGATTGTTCTGGTAATGTGATTTATATAGAATTCTTATGTTTTCGATCAGAATTTTTCTTAAGGGCATTTTCCGTATTCAGTGATACATACATACATACATATATATATATATATATATATATATATATATATATACATATATATATATATATATATATATATATATAGAGAGAGAGAGAGAGAGAGAGAGAGAAAGAGAGAGAGAGAGAGAGAGAAAGATGTTATGATACATTAGAAAATTAAAATACAAAAATTGGGAAATTTTCATGGGTACTTATTGTAATATATATATATATATATATATATATATATATATATATATATATTGAGAGAGAGAGAGAGAGAGAGACAGGGGAGGGAGGGATAAAACACTATTAAATTAGCAGATATACACAAAATATGCTTATTGTTTCACTCACCTCACTTCCTCTAACAAATTTGCAGCCTACCATGTTTAACTCTAAAAAGAATTTGTTTTTCTTCAAGGAAACAATACAGAACTGTAACGCCCTGGTAAAGATAATAATTCTCTATTCTACCTCCCCTCTTCAGTAAGTTTCCTATTCTTCGTTCTTTGTTCTTTAATTCGCTTATTTCAACAAGGTCTGTGCTATGCACTCGTTCATCGTGTCGGGCCCTAGCGATATGACATTAGCAATTATTTTTACTTGTCACAGAGAATCTGTCTCGGCGCAACAATATTGTTTACCTATCGCAAGGCGACACGAGGGTGAAAAGAGTGGTTTCGCACCACTACAACGATAATCGCGATAGTCGCTCGATATTTAACAAGCGTTAATGCCTATTAATTACGAATATATTCGGATATATAATTTTTTTTTCACTTACCATCACATATTTTCCCACTGTGTCATAATAACAAATACGCCGTCTTGTCTGGAACTCTTTTATGGCTTCGTTGTCGTTGTTTTTATTTATTGAATTATTTTTATTTCATTACACGTGCGCGTGTGCGCACATACACACGCACACTATATCACTATATACACATACATACATAAATATAAACGCTAAATCATATAGCGTTTTATGCCAATGTCATATATATATATATATATATATATATATATATATATATATATATAGTGATTGACAATAAAAAGTAATTAATATAAGCAAGAAAAATGTTGACTTTAATTATGCAATAAAGAGAGATTTGAGAAAAATAAAAATGTTCAGTAAAGAAAATAAGTAGATTGATCAGCAAGAAAATATTTGAAGGACTACTCTTGCCAAGAGAGACAGACATGAGGAATATTTAAAATATTGACCAAAAAATAAGAAAACAACCAAATGAAATATCACAAAAGAAATGTGTAAATTGGGCGAATTTAGTGATGAATGTAGAGCTACATTGGATGAACCAATTGATTAAGAATCAACTGAAATGACTCCGAAGACAACAGCAGCACGAGGAAGAATGTTTTCGGCTAATAATTTTAAAGCTTATTAATTCTGGAACCGATAGTAATTGGTATTTGCTTCACGATGGCATAGTGGTGGTTAGAATCAACATTAATGTAGTTGGGAGTTTCATGTTCTTTATGGTAAGGTTTAAAAGTATTACTATTCAGGTTAAGTGTGATATCCATATAATCTAAAATCTTAATCTTAAACCCCAGTAACTTAAAAGCTCTAAAGATTTTCTTCTGTAATTTTACAGTAAGTGGACCATTGCTATTCATATTCATTTATCATCTTGCCCTTTTAAATATTATTATTATTATTATTATTATTATTATTATTATTAATATTATTATTATTATTACTTCATTTTATTTTTTATTTTTGTTCTTATTTTATTCATACGTATTATTTTACTTTAATAATCATTTTATTTAATATTTTATTAATTTTTTATTTAATTTATATTTAATATTTTATTTTATATATATTTAATAATTATTTATATTTAATATTTGTTTATAATTAATATTGATTTAATTTTAATTGATATCAATTTATATTTAATATTTATTTATTAATTTATATTTAATAGTTATTAATTTATATTTAAGAATTTATATTTAATAATTTAATTTTCTTTAGTAATTATTTTCTTTATTATATTATATGTATTATTTGCATATTATATATTGTTTTAATTTTAATTTTCAGTTTTAGATGTTAACTGTTTATTTACTCTTTTTTAAAATTAAAAAAAAAAAATCTCAAATTTTAAAATGCTTTTAAGTAATTTTCCTTATATAAACTGTCTATTGATGTTTTTTCCTATATTTTGCTAGCATAAATTTGGGAGATTTTTTTCTTTGAAAAAAAGAGGAAGTATATTTTTTGATTTAGAACTAATATTTTCTATTTTCTATTTTAATTTTTAAAATTGTTTGCCATCGAGTTTTTAATTTTGTGATTCTGTTTTAACCTAATTTAAGATGATGACATTTTAAAATATAAGCCAAGGTTATTTTAACTGTCTTCTTGAACCAGACACTCCCACTTCTATCATATGGATGCTGGGAGTTTATTTAAATTTATGTCTAGATTCTCATCTGCAGTTTTCTTTTTATTCTTCTTTCTCTCTTTCCGTTTTCTTTTTCTTTTACCTCTTTCTCTCTTCTTTTATTCTTTAAATGTTTAAATTTTAAGCTCCTGTTTTATATCTTCATATCTCTGAGTTGACAAGGCCTATAAGTAAGTCTTGTAAGCTTAAATAGCTATTCCAATGAGGTAATTTTGAATTTCTATTCTAAGTAATTTATATGCACTTTTATAATAAATACATTGGACTCTATTTGAGGATCACTTTTTATATTTTATATTATTAGGATTCACTGGGATTACACACCAACGGGTTATTACCTATATATATATATATATATATATATATATGTGTGTGTGTGTGTGTGTGTGTGTGTGCGTGCGTGTGCGAGTGGGAGGCATATATATATATATATATATATATATATATATATGAATAAAGACAAGGAAAACTTATCTTAGCTAAAGCGTTTCATCCTCTAATGTACTTTATCAAGACATTTTCCTTTATGAAATCCATCAGAGGACGAAACGCATCGTCTAAGATGTTTTCTTTTTGTCTTTATTAATAATTTTCTTTTACAGATATATTTTATTTATATCTGAAATTCTAAACACAAACACGCATACACGTGTGTGTGTGTGTCTATAATATAAATTTATAATTACAAAAAAAATCATACAAAAAATTACCATTTTAACGGATTTTAAGGTCAATAGAATTTTCGTGAAGAAAGTGTTTAATATATAACTAAAGCAAAAATAGTCAATAAATGTTCAATCAAACATCTCTTGATCAATTATCATATATCATTCAATAAATGAGCGCTATTAAGATACTTGAATATGACTTGCTCTTTGTTTC
>OZ010573.1:34202412-34237412 GCA_963932145.1 Acanthosepion lycidas | reverse complement strand
ACAATCAAAATTTTTATATCCTAATTCATTCACTAAGGCATTTACAAGACGCAGATTGTAAAGATCATATAAAGGAAAATTTTCGACTGAATTTTAATGGTAACTGTTCTGTTTTGCTCAATTGTAATAATTGCTTGATTTTTATTTTGTTTTCTTACCTTTGGATATAATAAAATTTTTATAGGCTCAAGTTCTTTTTTTTCCCATTATTTTTCGTTTAATTGTAATCATGTAAATAATACCTCATAAATATAGCCTAGGTTGTACCATGTACTAATAATTTTACTAATTACTAATTTTTTCTTAATTTACCCTGCTGAAATTCGGGTGCGTCTTATACACCCGTACGTCTTATATGCTGTCAAATACGGTAGTTGTAGTTTCAACCGAAAAATTTCTCATGCTCGAATGTAAGACGCTAATAAATAATCATCATTATAAGCATCATTATCATAAACATCATCATTAGCTATTGCGATTGCACTGACTTTATCAATACCTTTCATGACTAAAGTGACTGTGATCATCTTTAACATATCTTACCTGCGGACATATCTCCTTAACTTCTGATTTGTCTTCTACTGCGCTTGCTCTCCATTGGAGACCGATCAGCCAACCTTTTGGTCCATCACTTATTCTTATTTTTTGCTATTTTCTATTTTCTTAATTCCTATTATCTTATTGTTCTGTCTCTTTAAAAATGTTTTCTTTTTCTCATATTCTCTCACAACCAGTAACCTCTTGCGTTTTAGTGGCTTTATTGCCTTACTTGTAATGAAATGGTTAAAAATAAATATGTCCCACTTTCTTCCATTTTTATTGTTTAATGACTTCTAACATTATCTTTTGCTTGGTCCGCGGATCTATGTTGACATTTTCCTTTGTCTGTTTAGATTATTTCTAACAGATTTCATAATTCTGGTTATAATGTCATCATAATATACGTCTAAAATATTTAATATGTGAGAGAGTGAAGCCCGTTTATTGAATTCATTATTTTACAATCCAAAGAATAATGTGGATTTTTTTAAAAGACATATGTAGAAGTGGATTTTAAGTGAGCAGATTTTTGTACAGATCCAGACCCCACTCTTTCGAGATTCCATCCGGGATACAGCGGCCAGATGAGATCCAGGACAGTTGGTAAAAGATTAGTTGACTTGAATGATCCGGATCAGGTTTCTGTACAAGGTGGGGACGCGTTTCATGGTAGCGGATTGAATTCAGAGTTTTCCTTCTCCTATACAGGCTGCTACCAAAAGCAAAAGAATTCAAATTTCCATGTTATTTAACCCATATCTAAGTGGGAGATGAATTTATATATTTCCCAAGCATATTAGTACAAAAGTGAACCTAACTGACTGCGGTAGAACTTGAAAACGGGTTGCTAATTCCAGTTGAAGCGGGAAGTGAAGTCGGTAACAGATATATAGTGTGGACATAGAAATCAACACTGTATGACGTTTCACGCCTTGAACAATCAGTAGACCATTTAAACAACGCACACACATATACACATATGCACACACTTCACGTCTTGCGCAGTCATTAGGCCATTTACACAAACACACACACATGTATATATATATATATATATATATATATATATGTATATATATATATATATATGTATATATATATATATATGTATATATATATATATGTATATATATATATATATATATATATATATATATATATATATATATATATATATATATATAGAAATTATTTTATTTTCGTTTCGAATCCTGTCGGAGACCGCATATTTTCCTTTAAAATAACGTCTACATATATATACCGGGTGTAACAGGAAAATTGTCCAAATCGTGTAACAGCATGGGATAATTGTCCATCCCACAAAATGTTTAATATCTAAGAAAACCTTAAATTGAGTTTCTTTTTTTCGGGTTTAAGATAAGACGTTTAGCCATCTTGACACCATTTGTCATAAAAATCACTGAAAAAACCCTTTGAGTTATTCAGCTTGAAAGAGAACAGGTTAAAATCATTTTGCGTCAGCCCCACTATGTCTTCCAAACTGAGCAATGGTGAGATGAAAAAGATCATTCAGGCCTTAAGTAATGGTACGAACATTCATACCCTGACTTACAACTTCAAAGTCCATTCAAGAACCATCAAGAGAATGGTGAACAAGTTTAAAAAAGAGGGAACGGCAGAGAGGAAAACTGAATCAGATGTGACAATAACAAGAGGGATCATCATTTCAACCTTGAGCTAAATACATTCTTATTTTTCAAAGTAGAGTCTAATAGTGTTATAAAAGCCTCGCAGAATTCCAGTAAGATATGTTTAATCATTTCTAAGATACAACGGTTCAAAGCTTAATCTAACAATTTGACAATTTTGATGTTACACGCTTTAGACAATTTTGGTGTTATACGATTTGAGAAATTTTGCTGTAACAACCGGTTGATTGCAAGTCTAAAAGTTTTTGCTGCTACAGCCTGAAAGTGACTTAAGGCAACAGAGATATGGACGCTGAGAATACCATGGACTGGACATGTAACAAGGAAGCTTTAAGGAAAATGGAGATAAAATGAAGACTTACACTTAGAATCAGAAAAAGACAGTTGAATTTTTTAGGATACGTAATGAGAAAAGAGAGCTTGGAGAATTTGACACTCACAGGACATACTTAAGGCAACATGAAAACATCGAGTAATATACCGAACAAGCTTGTGTAAATCGATGGAGTTAGAGGGATAGTGAAAAGGCAAATATTTACTAAGCGTTACAAAGGATAGGAAGTTGTGGAGAGTCATGATCATCCACACTGTGAATGTAAACGGTACATAGCAAAAAAAGCATGCGTATGTTAGTTATGGATGAGGAGTGGTTTGACCAAGGGCTCACTTTCTCACTCAGTACTTTCTCCGTCAATCGCTGTGGCATATCAGTGTTCAGATATTGTATCTAGATATCTGGCTATGAGATAGAGCGTAGGGAGATGTGTGTTCATGCATTTAGTCTGAAGTGAATATAAGCTATCTCGAATATCTGGGATTCGAACTCGCTACATTTGCCAATTGTTGCTCTACACTGCATCTGCACACGCACAAGCAGAGAAAAGTGTTATTTGATAATGCACATGTGAATGGCACTTGTATACATACTCACTACCACACGCACACACACACCACACACATACACAGACATATATGCACGCGCATGCACATCAAGCATCAATCACTCTCACTATATGTGCCATAAGTCTATTCCTCAACAAAATCACTCATCAGCACTCACGATAGATATCTAGGATCCTGCGTCTGCTCCTATCGTCATTTTGGCTGACGATCAATATTTTAGCATGATGTGTCTCTTGTATGTGCCGTCCATCCAGGATGTGGGCGATCATGACTTTCCATTACATGCTATCCTTTGTAGCTCTTAGCAACGTGTGTCTTGTTGACATACCGCCTATAACCCGCCATCCATTCATAATAGCTGGTCACGTAGGTGGCCAGCTACCTCTTCCTGTCTGTTTTGCATTAGATATATCCTAGAAGTGACAAATTCCCCAAGTCTTCTTTTCTTATTATGTATCTAAGAAATTTCAGTTGTCTCTTTCTGATTCTGAGTAGCAGTGTCCATTTTGTTTCCATTTTCCGTAAAACTTCCTCTTTGCTTACGCACCTCGTTCATGTTATTCTTATTATCCTTCTGTAGAACCACATTTCTGTTGTCTTCAGTCTTTTATTCATCTGTGAGGCTCACCATTCACACTTTGCTATTTTTATCCATGTCCTGAGAGAAGTATGGACTCTGCGGTTTTGAATTCAGATTTGTCCTATTCTGTGACCTGTTGACCAACCAATGCTAAACAACACAGTCTGCCCTGATATCTTATTCATAGCTAGAAGGAAAAGAAACGGATTTGTGTCTTTTCCCTCCCACAAGCATTGGTGTAAAGTAGACACAAAGAGTTTCAGCCGGAATTTGAACTCAATGATTCGATTTTGTGTTCGAAACGGCCCGTCCACCCTCACCACAAAAGACAAATGCAAATATAAATGCAGCTGCATGTCAAGATGTGTTAACAGGTATCAACACGTGGGAGCCCCCCCCCACTTTCTTTAATTACGCGCATATCAATTACCGAAAGCCTTTTTAAATTATCAGTAATCTTCGTGTGTTAATCACTCACCAAGTATTCCAGTAGTATAAAGTAGAGCGATCTAAATCAGTTAATTCTTTGCTTGTCTGTTCATATTTCTCTTTATTCATTATCTATATGTTATTATATCAATCTCTCCTTTGGCCCTCCACCTCTTTATCAAGATTCTGGCCAAATATTTCATACGTGCCTTCTTCCGTGTTCATATATATATATATATATATATATATATATATATATATATATATATATATATATATATATATAAAAGTGAACATAGAAGTCAACACTTAGAGGCGACAGTCTGTTTCATGCTATATGCAATCGTCAGGCCACTATATATGTCTAATATTTACACACGCTCTATCTCTGATACTGAGCACTTTATTCCATAAATATAGCACACCTTAAGACTATATTTCTTTATATATATATATATATATATATATATATATATTTCTAAGACAATTATATGTGCAAACATATTCTTCAATCGATCTTTCATTCATATTATGATCATATATAGCATGTCGACATATTTCTTAATTAAAATCTACTTTTCATCTATCTATCTATCTATCTATCTATCTATCTATCTATCTATTTGTACTGATTATATCTATCTTTCCTGTATCTCGTTCTCCATCTATCTATTTATCGATATTCTAATCAAGTCTCAGTTTGGCTCTTGACTTTTTCGTCTCCTATATATATATATATATATATATATATATATATATATATATATAATTTCAATTTTTAATTAGTGACTGACGATTGCCATGTGCATGAAACTCATACTTCCACCAAACATTTAAAGGACAAATATTTGTTTATTATTATTACTAATCTTCAGGCCATCCGTCTCACTCTTTCTCACTGTATATATATATATATATATATATATATATATATATATGTGTGTGTGTGTGTGTGTGTGTGTGTGTGTGCGTGTGTTTATGTGTGCGTGTGTTTATGTGTGCGTGTGTTTATGTGTGCGTGTGTGTGGCTGGGTGTGGAATGCGCGCATATCACGAACCTATCTATCTATCTATCTATCTATCTATCTATCTATCTATCTATCTATCTCATTCATAATCTTCATTCCTACCTCGTGATCTCAAATTATTTCTAAAGTATATGGCTTTACTGCAGATGTTGTTTTTAAGATTATCATTCAAAATATCAAATCTCACTGATAAACTTCAATCATGCTATGGAACTCATCAATAAAAAGATTTAATTTCCTTAAAGCATTTTCTTTTTTTTCTTTTATATCTATTTCTAAGACCATTAACTGTTATGCGTATGAAATATGTCATAGCTTTTTATCAGACCAACATCTGAGTCAGTTCGCTCGAATTAAAATAAACGGAAGGTTATATAAAAAAAAAAAAAAATGGAATTAACTAAAATTTAAGTGTTGTATGTCTGCTTGTGCGCTTGCGTGGAAAGACGGAGGAAGAAGAAGAAGCAGCGGTGAATGAAAGCAAAGCCCAGTCTTGAAACGGAGAGGAGAATAAGTTGACTATTGAAATATACCGAGAAATTATGAGATCAAATTACGTGACAATAGGAAAGAAAAACAATCATGAGTTAAACAGCGTAACTGATTCAAAATATAAATTATATAGGTTTTGAATAATAGCTTTTGGATAAAATAAATTTATAGAATTTTACATGCATTATATATATATATATATATATATATATATATATATATATATATATATATATATGCAGTGGCGATTCTACGGGGGATTGCAGAAGGGGCAAATGCCTCCCTCCTGAAATTTGGCTGGTCCCTCGGTTGGCCCTACCCAACACTTTTCTAAGTCTTGTAGAGGGAAAAAATCAGAGCAGACAAATTACACTGTTCTGCTAGTATTGACGTTAGTATTAACCCTTTGTTTTGTTTTGAAGTTAAACTCTATTGTGGTCCAGCAGCTTCAGAGTGGAAAAAAGGGCAAGAAGAGATTAGAACTTCATTACTATGAATGAAAAGTTATTCCGTTTAATCTAGCGAAGTAACATACTTATACTAAAACTCATTCCTAAGTTGTGTATACGATAGTGGTGTAGTATGAAAATAAAGACGTTGCTTGAATTCCCCCACCTCCTCCGCAGAAAAATCTCGTCCCTCAAGTGCCCCCTCCACTTTAAGAGTTCCAGAATCGCCTCTGTATATATATATATATATATATATATATATATATATATACAGTGTAACCCGGATATAAAAGAAACCCGGATATAAGAGAGATTTTATCTGGTCCCAAATTAGAGCCATACTTACGTAAACAAAATAGACCAAACCCGGATATAAGAGAAACCAGGATATAAGAGACTTCTTCTCCGGTCCCGACAACTCTCTTATATCCGGGTTACACACTATATATATATATATATATATATATATATATATATATATATATATATATATATATATATATATATATATAATTAATACAAGTAAAACATTTGTCACTTAGCTAATTGATGTTACATTCAGCATCTCGACTCCAGGTTTTCGTAGACAGGCACTCCGGGAATCAGCCCGTCCACTCGTCAGGGGATATCAGCGATTGACTGTTTATACTTCGCGATTTTTGTTTTTCCATATTACTCTTTTCATTGGTGCTAGTTTCTTCTTTTTTTTTCTTAGTGTATGTGCTAGTGCGTTCGTGCGCGTGAGTCCATGCACCCGTCTGCGTGAATGTGTCTACGTGCAGAATGTCATGGTTCTTTATTCTTTTCACTTTACACTCACTCTTTATTGTTGCTTCTTTTTTTTTATCTTTTCTCTTTTTCCTCTTTCAGAGAGAAAGAGAGAGAGTAAAATAAGCAGCTCTCCTAAGAGAGTCTGCTATAGACGCACACCGGAGAAAGAGTGCTCGATGCCACATGAATTGGCATAGCCTTAATATATTTTAAATTAATACATTTTAAATATATATATTAATGAATTAATGGCTGGCCGATCGTATCCGGGTACGACTGTCTACAAGTGTGGGTAAGCAATCGCCCTTACAGACACCTGTTCAGATACATTTGAATTTATTCAACACCCACAGAGAGCATCTCTATTTTATACTGTAACTGTGCTGGGCGGATGTTAATTACAGTTTATACGAGATTGTCTGGCGTGATCAACAGTTTGAACCAGGCCAGTACACTCAAACTCTCAGTCACGATGACTTGTAACTTCGTGCTAGCACACCCACTAACGAACAGTTACATATACCTAGTTTAATAAAGTGAATAAGTCACTTTCCTGACAAATCGACACGAGTGATATTTAAATCCAGGTCTCATGGGCGAACGTTTTAACAATTCAGCCACGAGTCCATATATACAGGGAGCGATGGATAAATTGTCGTCTAAATAACGCAAAAATGAAAATAACACTGACTTCTCATCTTAATAGATATATTTACCAAAATGACACACAAATATCTGGAAATACTAAAGATTACATTTATTCAATAACATCGCGATTGGATTCAACCACGGCCTCCAGACGGCTTCGGAATCTCCTGCACCTCTTCTAGACGGCCCCCTTTTTTAAATTTGGTAAATGCTGCCATAATCCTTGACTTCAGTTCATCTTTGATGTTACAAAGAGTTTTGTTGCTTTTTCGCTCAACTGCGCCCACACATAATAATCAAGGTCTGGGGAGTTAGGTGGACAGATGTAAGAGGTGATGTGGTCGCAGAAATGGCTGTCTTACGATTTCTGCGACCACATCACCTTTTACATCTGGCCACCTAACTCCCCAGACCTGCAACTCCCTTGCTGATTGTTCTCATTTTACCTATATATATATATATATATATATATATATATATATATATATATATATATATATATATATAAGGCATATTTAGGCAGCAAGAATTCTTTTAAACAAGATATGTTAAACAATACCGACAAGATCAGACTGTTAAATTGTTTTTATTAATTTTTTTTCAATTTTCCACTAAGTTGTTTTATAACAGGATAAATATTGGTAAACATTCCAAAGTTTATTTTTTGGGAATCCGTGTACTTTCAACCGTCACTACAGTCGTTTTCAAGAATTACTTTTTTTAGTCTGTTTCTGAAAACGTGTTTGGCTAATTCCGGCATTTCCTAAATGGCTGGAACGAATTTCAAATCATTTAAAGGTGACGTCATTTACAATGGTCAAACTGAATTTTTGAATGGTTTTCTTTTTTATACACATTTCAATATATAATCTCCTATGGAGAAAGATAGCCTATTTAATAACCGCTGCTTCCGTTCTATTAAAATGGCTCCCAGAATTTTAAGTCTTTTTTTGCATTGAGTTCTAGATAATATTTTAGTGTTATTTATTGAAGTTTCTCTTACGTTCGTATTATTTTGGTTATTTATAATTTGATTTGTATGTGCTGATTTGCACTACATTTTAACAAGTTAACCTACAAGAAAGTGTGGTGCATGTGTATCCAATGTAAGGATTTAATGTTACTTGTTGATTGTTAATGTTATAGATAGAATCTCCTAAAGGGCATTAGAATCATAAACATTATTTTTACCTAGTGTGGATTTTTGAAGTGCTGAATTATTTCTAAGAGTTAGACATTTTGAATTTTTGATATAAATGATAAATCTAAGGCATTTGTTAAAATCAATAACTGTTAGATGGATGAGAATTTTAATTGGATTTTCTTGTTTATAATTAGGATGCATCTGACTGCAATAAAATAACTTAATGAAGATTTTTTTTTTTTTTAAATCAAGTTGGTTGTTTATTTTACAATTTTAAAAAAAATTATTTAAAGCGAATCTTATTTCTTCATCAACGACATGGTTTAGGAAATTATTGATGCTAAGTGTTTGTTGTATGTTGCGCAATTCTCTATACGATAAAAACAATGTGACCGAAGAGGGAGCCATTTTCGCACGTTTAAACATGTATTTTTATAATACCCATTTTATATCTACGAGGAAGATTTTCATTAATTGAAGTCATAAAATCATCATTGTTAGCATCCACGAGAAAATCCAGGAAAGGGATTCTATTTTTAATGTTGAGTTCATAAGTGAATTATAGAATTGAGTTATTTTCAAATGTTTCTTTAAGTTTTTTAATATATATATATATATATATATATATATATATATATATATATATATATATATATATATGTGTGTGTGTGTGTGTGTGTGTGTGCGTGTTATGGTAATTTACATACGCACGGATGGAGTCTCCCAGATATAAATAGGAGCAGGTGCTTTTTAGAGGGGGAAGTTTCCAGCAGTCATCGCTGACAGTCGAACCGAACATTCTTGCTGTAACACTCTCGTATGTATATGTTTGTATTACTGTTTCTATTAATATATTTGTTTAACTCAATTCCTTTCGTTGTGTCTTTATTTCTGGCCCTAACAAGGCCACAACAATATATAAATGTATATGTGTGCTCCTGAAAGTTATTTCGGTTGAGCTCTCTGGGGAAAAGTGAATTTGTAAATAGTGACTATTACTGCTACTAATGCATTACAAAACGAATCGAGTTCTTTCAGTCATTGGCATGTTTACTTAAAAATAACTACGCTTAAATTCACCTTCATCCCTGCCGTGCGTAAACTCTCCGACTGATGCCAATTCAGCCGGGTTTCGATCCTAGGTAGAGGCGACCGGACATCTAACCACACCGATGAGCTGTGATACGGCCAAACTGTCTGCGGATGAATATATATATATATATATATATATATATATATATATATATATATGTGAGACACGAAAATATATATATACACACACATATATATATATATATATATATATATATGCGCATGTTGACAAAACAGGAGAACAACTCACGAGCATGCACACAAATATATGTACATATATATGTGTATATGCGTGTGTGTATGTGTATACTGGCTCCATGTAACTTGGGAAGTATGTGTGTGTATGTGTGTGTGTATGTATGTGTGTGTATGTACTGATTCCTTATGGTGGGACGATGTGTGTGTGCGTATGTGTATGTATATGTGTATATGTACAAATGAGTTTACTAATTCCTCGTAGTAAGACAGTATATGTATGGAGGGGGAATATGCGCACACATATATACACGCAGACAGAAACACACGAAAATGGAAATAGATCTAAAACATTAAAAGATAAAATGCCGATAAGTAATTCATCATTTCTCTTGGACCAACCTTAATTGTTTTATGACCCTTCGCGCAGAACTCTTCACTGCCAATTCAAAAAAGACATTCGGATCACTAACACAAAAACAGAGAATGTCTCATATCGAGAATATTTAACATTGAAAAACATAAGGAAAAAATTAATTATTTTTAATAATATGTGGAAATCTCCGCCTTTTACCTGAAGACGGTCGCGAGACCAGAAACACGTGTAGTGAAATTATGGAAAATAAAGCATATTTTTTTTGAAAAAATCCACATTACAACCAAAAACGTTTGCGGCACCTCTCTTCTCTTTTTAATATACACACTTTTCTCTCGTTGGAACCACTATAACCTCTTTCTTTTATATATATATATATATATATATATATATATATATATAGGATTAATACAAAATGTGTCACTTACCTGATTGATGTGATATTCAGCACTTCTACTCCAGAATTTCTAGAAGAACATTTATGTAATTGTTCGGTCCACTCGTCTGGGGATATCAGTAAATGTCTGCCAATTTTGTTGTTTTACTTATTTTTAACTTTTAAGTTAAAAAAAAAAAAATTATGCGCTTTTTTATTGGTGTTGGATTAATTTTTTTTTCTTTGCATGTGTGTTTTTATGTATGCGTGTACGAGCGTGTAGTACGCCTCTACGTGAGCGTATGTGCATAAGGATAGGATGTCGGGGTTATTTCTGCTTTGCATAATTTACTTTTCTCTATCGTCATTCCTTTTCTTTCTTTTTTAATTTTTTGCTCTGAGTGTCTAAGGAAAATGTAGCAAAGTTATTTTTGTGGTCAGAAACAACGTAAAATTAGGTTAATATACCAGAATATTCTTAGGTTTTCTAAAGTTTTAAAATATAGGTGTATTCCGTGTTCTATTTTATTTATTTCTTTTTTAAATAATTTTATATATATATATATATATATATATATATATATATATATATATATATTTAAAAATTATAACATAAGTGTATTATAACATCACTACAAAAATAGCCATTTTGTTTCAACACTTCTGGTGTCTGATCCAGTGATGGTGTTGATTGTAAAATAAAAAGTTTTGAAAGAGTTTAATACCAACTATTAACCCCACCACTAGGGGGAATATTTTTACGTAAGACGTAATGGCCAATCAAATTACAAGTATATGATAATTCAAATAACGAGACAACGGACCCTAGATAAAATTTATTAATGCTTTAAAATTAATATTAGAGTATATAGTAAATCAGGATAACTAATTAATCTCCAGTTTATTATGTAATTAAAAAAAATAAAAGTTACGAATATTAAACTCTAAAAATAACCATGCATCAAGTTTAGAAACAAAAATATTCAAAGAAAAAAATAGAGAAAATATACCTAATAATCATTTCATATATATATATATATATATATATATATATACTTGACACTTCTTGTTAACCTTAACAGCGATTAATCCTAATATATATGTAATAACGCACACTCATAAGCATATTTACACAAGATCTTACACTAGCTATATTTAGGTGGATGAATGCATTACTGAAATATTTTATTTAAGTTTTATCTATTACGCTCGCTTATATCTCCAATTTGCTTATCCTAGCGTCTTAGCATCTATCTATCTATCTATCTATCTATCTATCTATCTATCTATCTATCTATCTATCTATCTATCTATCTATCTATGCGTGTGGGGAGTGTAACTATGAGTTAATAATGCTAAAACAGCATGTTCTTAATTTGTGTGCTCTAATTATTATGCTGTATCAACATATGATCTACGTTCTTAAAAAGCGTAGTACTGAATGGAATACACGCGCACCCACACGTAGACACACATGCCGAAGTAAAAACCAATATAGGCAAAAGTATCAAAAAATGAAATGAGAGAGACTATATCTGTACACACGCGCGCGCGCACACACACACACATATATATTGATAATAGAATCCAGGTAGAACTCAATGTCAAGGACAGAGCAAGAATATAATATATAAATTCAAAATTTTTGAATTTGTAGGTTTGATGACTTGGATCGTGATTTGTAGTAATTACATACATGTTCTAACGTAACAGTGTATAAATATTTATTGCTCTACTTTTATATTGAGCCATGTTTTAAATTAATGTTTTGAACGTCGCAATTTTATTCTTCGTTCTTTTACATTTGTATATATATATATATATATATATATATATATATATATATGTGTGTGTGTGTGTGTGTGTGTATGTGTGTGTATAAACATATACATACATATTTATGTCTCAATTACTAAGATATGTATATAATATTAGTAATTAAGATATAAATATGTGTTTATAGAAGGTGCGATGGATAAATTATCGTCTAAATGACGCAAAAATGAAAAATAACACTGACATTTCATTTTTACAGATATATTTACTAAAATTACAAAAAATATGATGAAATAATAGAGTAAATTTATTCAATAAAATCGACATTGTCTTCAACCACGGCCTTCAGACAACTTCGGAATCTCCTCCACTTCTTATAGATGGCTTCCTTGCAGTGCTACCTCCTCAAGGCACTTGGTATGACCTCTGTGTTGACTCTGAGGCCCTCACCAACAAATTCGGGAGTTCTTTTCGTATCAGAACGATCAGAGTGAGTTTTCCGAGCTGGGGTACCTTCGCAATCACCATTATTCTTTGCACTATCCACAGATTGACACCCAAGCTGTCTGAAATGTCAAAATTGGAGCTTCCGGTGCGAATGCAAGGCAGTACGGCATGCCGTTTCCAAATTTCTGGCGGAGTGAATCGCGACATGGTGCTCTTTTTCTCAAAGACGGTGCCCAACTGACCCTAATGTGCAGTCACCAAAATCAAAGCAAATAACGTGCATGCGCAAAATGAAAAACATAAAATGGCGACTATTTACCCATCGCACCATATATATATATATATATATATATATATATATATATAGATAGATAGATTAATAATTAAGACATAAATATGTATGTATATGTCTGTACATATTTCTAAAGAATTAATGGAATTAATGGATTTTATTCTCTAATACGGGTAACCACTAAAAATAAAGTTTTATATATATATATATAGGTAGTTAATATTAGTGACCAATGTATATATATATATATATACATATAAATTTCCAAGAGGATAGAATCCAGGTAGAGCTCAATTTCCAGGACAGAGTAAGAATATAATATAAAAGGCTCAAACACCAATATTCCATGGTTATAATTTATTACATTGGAATCGTAATCACGATACAATTCATCAGACCTACAAATTCAACACTCACACACACATACACACACACATATATATATAAATATATATATATATGCATATACATATATATATATATATATATATATATATATATATATATATATATATATGAGGAATCTAAATGGAATAATAGTAAAAAAACGAAAGAATATTAATCTACAACCCAGTGTGTCTGAGGATTTTAATTTTTTAATTTTTATTGTTCAATATATATATATATATATATATATATATATATATATATATATATTATATATATGTGCGTGTGTGTACAATACGCGCATATTGAAAAGCAAAGTTTCAATTTATAGTGTACGTACATCTGACAAACCCTGAAATCAAATGAAAGAGTGAAAAACTCGTAGAAAAGAAAACATTCAAATTCACGTTGAAATTATACACCTTCATGAGGGTAATAAACTTTAATGTGGGTGATAAATAAAGTAGACGCATGCGTATCCGTATGCACATACACACACATGTATATGTGCGTTTGTGTCTGTATGCGTTGCACTGAATAAAACCATTATATAGTAAACATGAGAAATAACTTTCTTTCCTTTTTAAATAATATTACATAGTTGAAGAATCAAAATTTGCCACGTGCCACAGTCATTCCGTATGCCCTCAAGGATCTATTTACTAGCAATGTTTTGTGGGAGAAAATCTCGAAGGATCGCTTGGGTGCAGGCTCTTTAAACGAATAAACTCTTACATAAATGGGATATGAAATTAAAAAAAAAAAATTTATTTGGTCGTTTATCTGAATAAATCTACGCTTTTGTGACAAGAATAGATCCGTAGCTTAACACGTAATTATTAACACAGCTTTCATCTCAAATATTCACTGCATAGTGTGATTAATATTCAACATTGAATTAAGTGCATTGACAAAGTGCATTATATATGAAGATAGAAAATGAATTGTATAATTCTTGTGATTCATAAGATAGCATATACAAATGTCTGCTAACATGTATGTAAATACATATGTTGTCAGTAGAATTATTAACATAATAATAATAATAATAATAATAATAATAATAATAATAATAATAAGTAGCAGAAGAAGTAGAAGAAAATTGTTCGCTTATCTGGTGAACGTCTCTACTCTGAGTTTCATGGAATTACATCCGCTCCTCAGGAGATTTGATAGAGTGGATGCAATTTCATGAAACTCAAGTAGAGATGCAGATAAGTGAGCAAATTTCTTCTTCTTCTTCTTCTTCTTCTTCTTCTTCTTCTTATTATTATTATTATTATTATTATTATTATTATTATTATACTATCCCTTGATATGACTATATTTACAAAGACAATTTGTTTTAAATACTTTGTCTTTAAGAATATCCCATGTTGACCGATTTTTGGCGAAATACAATCTTTGTCATTGATGTTGTACATATAATTCTCTAGCATTTCTATGTCAAAAGCAACCAACTAACACTGAACAAAATTTATGACAAAATAAATGCATTTGAGCAACATTTAATGCTATTTTGCATTTTTACATTTCTGGTTAGCCTCCTCACCACACACACACTTACATTAAGACACGTGCTTTGAAAAAACAAAGCCAAAAAACTTGAAATTTGAAATAATTATAACAGAGCATGTTCACGCGTATTTTCAAATATCACCATCACAACGATCGAAATTACAATAAGTTTGCAATACAACCACAGAGGATGAAAGTACTTGTGTTAACAAAAGCTACGGTGTCTTCCTTGATGAATTTCAACTTAACATCAAGAAACTAATTAGGGAACTAAAAACTATTATTATGAAAATAGATATAATATGTCTATATTATTTAATGGAACATAGTCAACACTCCTCCCCCTTCTCTTGGATATGAGTAGAGGCTTACGCCTTGTTTCTTGTTTATGAAGGGGTTCCCGGTACTCTCTCTCTCTCTCACTGGCTTCTGTATCTCCTGTTGCCTTGATCTATCCACTATCCTTCTCCTCACCCTTTCTTCTATCACTCCTATCTGATCTTGCTCCAAATTTTCTGTAACCCCTTGCGTCCTAGTGGCTTCCCGCCTTGCTTCGGGTGAAACGCTTAATATATATATATATATATATATATATATATATATTGTTATGTATCGTACCTATCAACACTAATGGGTATATCCCAATCCTCATAAATACTTTGGACACTATTGTAAGTGGTAATATGCTACCTCAGTAGTCCACCACTAGCAGTGGTTTACCTACTTCACGCCGCTGGTGAGTATTGTATTTTGTTGATGTTATAAAGATTACCATTTAATTTCCAACTTCCGTTTTGGTTATTCTCATTCAGTAACCCTCTCTAGGCTACAATATATATATATATATATATATATATATATATATATATATATATATATATATATATATATATGCATGTAAGTAGTTATTTGATTTTTATCATGTTGGCCTACGACTTCAGAAGCGAATATGGACATTTGGCAATAGAGCATGAACATTTCTGCCAAAAACCCATAACTGCTTTTCATAAACGGTATATGATACAAGAGTAGGAGGCGGAGATGTCAATGAGTTACTGTATGCGAGGAAAAAGTCGCAGCCATTGACATTCATCGATAGTTGCCGATGGTTTAGGGAGATGAAAAAGGGACGGGAGTAGAGTTTAGGCGGTGGATAACACATTTTAGCAGAGTTTACAGCAATGTGCGTGAGAAGCCGCGTCTCGGGCGGCTGTACACAGATGTTGGTAAAAGAAATGAGAAACCTTTGTTCAATGCTGCCAAGCTAAATATTTTATGGCACTGTTGGTGATAATGTGGCAAAATAATCTTTTGCAGCTGATACCGTGTTTTCTGCATTTGTTGTCGTTTCTGAGTAAGTATTTAACACTCCTGATGATAATAGATAAAAAGTAACGTGTCCTTCATCGCGAATCGCCTAATAAATAGCCATAATTGTGTCGCTAATTTCAGGGTGGACTCATTTACTATTCTTAGCAAGTCCCACTGGAATTATCACTTGAAAGTGTTGGAGGTCATTTATATTTTATCTTTGAATCCTTCTCTGTGCAAACAGAAAGATTTCGTACTGGACCTCCAACTAATTTCCATCGAAGCAATATTTTTTTCACCAATACATATTGTCCATCTCTTTTTAGTAATAATTCTATTATAATTTATTAACCTCGATTTAGCTCTGTTGAGTGAGGTTCAAAACAGGTTAATTAGCTCATTTTTCAGTTTTACTTTTTATCTGTTATCATCATGAGTGGTAATAAGTATAAATGTCTTTTCATGGCCGTCATAAAAATTTTGAATCACTAATCATATCTTTATATATATATACAGTGTAACCCGGATATAAGAGAAACCCGGATATAAGAGACTTCTTCTCCGGTCCCGACAACCCTCTTATATCCGGGTTACACTATATATATATATATATATATATATATATAAAATCAAATTAATTATACTTTAAATCAGCTAATATTCGTCAAATAAAGTTTCAGAAAAGCTTATTTTATTTTTGGAAGATTTTCTTAATAAACTGAATTACATTGCGACTCGGGTATTTTAGCAAAAAAAAAAGAAGAAAAAAAAGAATTACTTCCAGTCAACTTAAATTAGTTTTTGAAATTTTTTTATTTTTTGTTTGGTTTGTTTTACGGTATATCAACCTTAATGGATTACTTAATGCCGACAAGATTTTTATTGCTGGTAATAATTTTTCTTCAAAAATTTATTGCTGCTAATAATTTTTTACAAAAATGTTTTGCTGGTATTAAAACCTATTTTTACACCTTTTGACCCTCGTCTGAGGGTTAACTATTTGCTAATAGATGGGACCCTAACAGGTGCTACCACCCCGAGTCAGGATGGACCTAGGAATACCAACAATTAAGAGGTGGTTCCACGCTTCTCAAAAGATCCTGATCAGAGACCTTGCTGTCGGATGTAGTTTGTCATTTGAGCCAGGATGCGGATGTAGTTCATTGTCATAGTCAGGACAATTTTGATTATTGGAAATATTAAATTTAATCTCTTAGCTTGAAATTAAAACTAAAATAAAAGCTTAAAGCATAATTGTCGTTTTTAAGAATTCATTTTAAACCTAAGTATCGCATTTTTGTGGAGGTCTCTAAATTTAACGTACAGTGTAACGGGATATAAGAGAAACCCGGATATAAGAGAGATTTTATCTGGTCCCAAATTAGAGCCATATTTGCCTAAACAAAATAGACCAAACCCGGATATAAGATAAACCCGGATATAAGATAAACCCGGATATAAGAGACTTCTTCTCCGGCCCCGAAAACTCTCTTATATCCGGGTTACACTGTATATGAAATTTTTCAGGAGACCTACTAATTATTAGGTTGGTGCAAAAATTATGTCGTTTTCTCACATTTTCATTTGGATCCTCGACAAAAGTGCGCCTTTTATATGTATTGAATGTCGTTATATCTAAATTAATAATATATTAGTTTATGTAAATTTCTAATTTAGATATGCATGACTCGCACACTAGTGACATTTAAAAAATAGTCCATGCTAAAATCTTCGAAAATGTTCAGATTCATGCGCATATTGACAATCAAATTTCAAACAATCAAAATATGACTATTAACATCAGATTTTTTTTAGTGGATAATATTAGAATGCAATACAATGACTGCAGAGAACATAATTTTTAAAATGTGTTAAAATTTTTTAATATTTTTGTTTTCAGGTTGATGTCAAATTTTGGGAGCCTTGTAGAATAAGGTCTCCCTCAAATGTCAGAACGAAGAAGTTTTTCTCCGCTTTTCATAATAATTAGAAATGTTTCCAACAAAAACATTATGAAATTTGAACACACACACACGCGTATATTAATATAAATATAAAATTTGCAATTTAGCTGATTGATGTTACCTTCAGCATTATAGTTACAAATTAAAATAAAATCGTGTATATACTTTGATATATAATCGTTACATTTAATATATATATATATATATATATATATATATATATATATATATATAGTAAGATGGATTGAACATAACTTGAGGGGAGAAAATGACAGTCACCATGCGATGCTGAATTCTTTGTTTATGTTCTCAATATCTACAAACGCAGCATCTCTAATACTGAGCACTCTTCCCTATAAATATCTATCTATCTATCTATCTATCTATCTATCTATCTATCTATCTATCTATCTATCTAAATAGTTATATAGTACATTCACCCGGTCATCTATCTATCTATCTATCTATCTATCTATCTATCTATCTATCTATCTATCTATATATGGGGAGAGAGAGAAAGAGCTATATATATATTTTTATATTGTTGTAATTATTTGACTTTAATATTAGCCATGGATAGTGGTATGTAATAAGCAAGCTTGACCTGCACAAGGCATAAGGTCAGTAATATATATATATATATATATATATATATATATATATATATATATATATATATATATATATATATATATATAATTAATCCATAGATCGTTTATTAAAATATCTATACTTACACGTAGCAACGCATCTCTCTTTCTCTCTCTCTCTTTCTCTCTCTCTCTCTCTATATATATATATATATAAATATATATATATATATATATGAATGAAGAAAATACGTAAATTTTCTTTACCAATGCTTTTCGTACTCTGATTAATAAAAAAATCTTTTGTCTTCATTAATATTGTTTTTTCACAGATGTATTTTATTTATATCTGAATGTTTGAACACACACACACACATACACATATATAGTTTGTGTGTATGCGTGTGTTTAATTAAAAAACTATTCAGTTATAATGGTGCAATATTTAAACTCATGGAGGCCTCATGTTTTAAAAAAATAACAGAAAATATTCTCAGTATACTCATAACACACACGCACACAGACACAGCCATACAAAAATATATGTGTGTGTCTGCGCCTATTAACATTCAGTTATGTATGTGCCAGTAAATACAAACAAATTGAATTGTGATCTGATTTGTTGTGAGATATTTTTCTTAATTTTATCTCCAGTATCTTTTTCATGTTATTACGTTGCGAGCGACGCTCTGTTAACTGTAATAAAATGGTTGTGTAAATTTGTCATTATTCACACATAGACATCTAAGAAAATGAAGCAAAATTCTCTTCTGCGCTTCAACACACAAAATACACTCGTTTAAAATGGTAAATTCTATTGGCTAACTCATTCATTTTAATAATAAGAGATATATTATACATCATAGTGAATTATTGTCCATCATTGTTCGACGTGTCATGTTGCAATGCACACTAGATTCATGCTAATTGTGTTTGTATTGTGCGATACGTTAGTATCTATTCACGTCGGATAGCGCTTCGATTGTGCAGGAGAATACAGTATTTAAAACTTAATTCAATCGACAATAAATCTTTGAAAGAAAACGGATCTTTATATAAATAACATTTAATTTAATGGGCTTTTCTTTATTTTTTTATGTTGCTTTAATTTCTCCTTTTTTCTTCTTTTCTTTGCTTGTTGCTTAGTTTCTTATTTTTATGATCTTATTGTTCGACGACGAGACTATTCTGTGTATGCATGTATGAATGCCCGTATCAATAAAATCTAAACATCAGTGTATTTTTATCCCATTATTATTAAGTATATCTACGAAAGGGTGCTGAAAAGTTCTCGTCCCGATCTACTTTCTGGAACAGACTCCAGTATAGATGCTCCCCAGAACATTACAATCTTAACCTCTTCAAGTCAACGGCCAATCGTGATCTATCCTCATAACGGCCACTACCAACCGCCTCTTCTTTAATTCATTTCATACCACATCCATCATAATCGTTTTAACTCTCTACCTTGAGTCGCTCTCGTGCCTTGTATTGGGTGAATTTTAGTATTAAAAAAGTTAAATGCATTCCTCAAATTTAAACAGAGAATAGAAAATCAGAATTTAAAAAAAGTTCCCTTCTTGGTCGAGCAAAAAACCTTTCTGCATCGCCCTCAAACGTTATTTTTCGACGTCCCTTTTTATTTCAGACAGTATTTATATCGTCTACTGGCTTGTACACTTAAGAAAAATTATTTAAAGAAAATGTGCTTTCTAACATTTGCGTCCCCCTTTCCAGGAGAAACCTCCGTCTGCTTCAGCGTGTTTTAACCGCTGGCCACAATCAAGCAAGGTTCTATTTGTCTTCAAAGAACACTCACCCGTTTAGATGTTCTCGAAGTGACATATCTTCTCAGTTTCATATCCGAAGCGTAAAGAAAGCATTTTCTAAAGAATTAATGGATTTTATTTTTTAACGCGACACATTTTTTTATTACCTGAAACGTTATTTTTAGTGGATACTCATATTTGAGCAGACGCCCCATTTTATTTTAAATGCTATTTTTATTGTCTACCAGCCTGTACAATTACTATACACGTTATATTTAGTGGATACACGTGTTTCGTTAGGTGTTTCTTTTTTTAAATATTTTCATCTACTAGCCTGGGCTTTTCGAGAGTTTGTAAGAAAGTGTCATTTCTTTGTTGTGCATTCCCCCGTGGCTGTGTCGGTCTAAAAGTACGTTGGGCTATTTGGTGGTTTACTCCTCCATAAAACCAATGCAGGTTCGAATTCTGCTGAAGGACATATTTTCGTTATTAAAGACTCTCTTCGCCAGGCCAGCAAATGAGAAAAAATACTCTTTAAAAACATATACGTCTACTGAAGCACGTATAAAGCAATATTGTTGGACTACGGATGAAAATTACTCTTTATATATATATATATATATATCAAGTTGTGCTGAAAAATTTTCTATCAGACCTACTTCCTAAAGTCTGACCAATGAGAAGAAATATATATTTTTTGTAGCGTTACTTGGTCCAGCGGAGAACTTTACAATACTCACTTGTATATATAATGGAGAAAATTAGGCTTGGAGTACTGGTTACCGGCACGAAGTGTGAAATCTACGTGCCGAGTTCAAATATATGCCGAGGTCTTGGCATTTACTTTCGCACTTGGGTAAGTATC
The DNA here is from genome assembly GCA_963932145.1 of Acanthosepion lycidas. Lineage (NCBI taxonomy): Eukaryota > Metazoa > Mollusca > Cephalopoda > Sepiida > Sepiidae > Acanthosepion > Acanthosepion lycidas. Next base: position 34,215,800 of record OZ010573.1, on the reverse strand, counting down.
TTCTTAATCGTTATCCTAATATTTGTGCATAAATGTAGGAATCACGCTTGTCGTTATAATTTTTCTGTATCAATAAAATTCGGTTGTTCGCTGAAGTCACTTCTTTGTCTATTTGTGTGCAATAAATCCTTCAATTCTTCACTGACCCCCTTGGATCCATATTTACCCTTTATACTCGAGCATGATCCAATCTTGTTTTTAATCATTTCACCCCAAAGAAGGCGATAAAGCCACTAAAAGGCAAGATTGAAAGAAACAGAGAAAATATTGACTGGGATTTCATTAAAAAAAAAAAAAATGGATTCAGGCAGACAGAAGATTGGCGTTGCATTTAAGTGTTTGAAGATTATACTTGACAGAAATATAAAAAGCCCGAATAGCATTCCACGAACAAGAAATGAAAAAGAAGAAACCATTACCATAGAACTTACACTTAGCAATTTCGACAGTAAAATGATGTAATCTAGCTGAAAATGAAGTACACACACAGACACACATTTATATATATATATATATATATATATATATATATATTGAAGCTCAATTTATATTACAATGAATCATTCATCTAAAAAGTGAATTAGTAAAGTTAATGATATAAAATGGCGAAATCCCTTCGCTAAAAATTTTTTAAAGATGCATTAACCTACTAATCACTCGACGAATGTTATGATCCTTGTTTTTTAAAATTATAAATTGTATAAGGTCTTTCTTAAATACGCAAGTACTTTCGACTGTATATTCGTATATTTTTTCGTTTCGGATGCTACTTGAATTTTACCAAAAAAAAAAAAAAAAAAAAATTACATTCCTGAAGATGACTGAGTGTACAGTCGAAAGTACTTGCGTATATATAAGAAATACCTTATACAGCTTATAATTAAAAAAAAACAAAGATCATAACATTCATCGAGTGATTGGTAAGTTGTATAGTAATATTTTTTTGTTTTATTAATTCAATTAGGTTCATCGACTAGTTTCGGCCAGCATGGCCATCATCAGGAGAAAAAATCCCTGCTTGTCAGTAGCAGTGAACTACAGGAATGAATGACTTTCGGAAGAAAATGAACTTTATCTGTAGTTTTGTTAATTTTGGTCAGTCCTTGTGTTGGTCAAACGGCCTCTTTTATGTTGTTTTTAAGATAGAGGCTGTGGAGATTCATGCGTCTCAGAATTCCCTTCTTGGTTTATTTTGACAGTTTTATTGGTTGCTGAGAAGGGGATGTATGTGTGTTAAGTGTATGTTATCACACACACACACACACACACACACACACACATATATATATATATATATATATATATATATATATATATATATATATATAATATATATATATGCGCGCGCGCGTGTGTGTACATATGTGTGTGTGTTTGTAGGAGGTATAATAAAATTGAAGACGGTGTGATAAAGTGGAATTTTTTCTATCAAAGACTGGAGAAGATGTCTGTTCTCTTTGGCTTCGGCGGTTTGATAATGAAAGAAAGACAAAAACACTGTGAGGGGGAGTGTCTTGGAATCTTTAAGGACACGTGAGCATCGTAGATCAAATTTATTGCCCAAGCTTAACACCTTACGATTTAGGCTTGAAGAGAGTTTACCTATTGGTTTGTTTTATCTTTATCTGTATTAGAGCTGTTCGTTATTGTTGGATTTGAAAAAAAGAAATTTAATTGGGTATTGTTTGATTTCAATAAAAAGTCCCCGATCTAAAATACACGCACACACGTGTATGTGTATATATATATATATATATATATATATATATATATATATATATATATATATATATATATATGTGTGTGTGTGTGTGTGTGTGTGTATGTATATATATATATATATATTATAAGTTTTCACAACACTACTGTCTGATCCTATCAATTACTTCAATATTATTTTACTTTTAGTGGATACCCGTATTTGAGTAGACGCTCCATTTATTTTAAACTGCATTTATTTCGTCTAGTGGCCAGAGTAGCCGAGAAAATAAAGAGAAATATGCCGTTTCGCACGTTTATATTCAGATATACGTACGTCTTGATATTTTAAAAGCAGTTTAAAAATTATCTTCTTGTTATGTTTTGAAATTCGAGTTTGCCTCAAAGAATCTTCCTGCGAAATACTTAAAAAAAAAAATGAACCTTACAAACCCAGGGACGATGATCTGTCAGAATGTCCGAATTTTATTTAGAAAATATAAACGAGGAAATAAAAAAAAAAAAAAATAATTTTTTTGTTCGATTCCGCTCAGTTTAAGAAGAAGGGAAATAGCTTATCAGACTTTTGTTTTACAATAAACAATATATTGGGTTTCTAGTTATTGACTACGCTTATCTTAGAAATGAAGAACGAACACAAATGCAACGGTTTACGAAATTGTCCAAATATTTGTGCAGGAAATTGATTACATATTTGCGTATTAAAATGATTGACAATGCATCAATAAAGAATTGATTCTGTTAAGTTTTTCATTGCATTTTTTGTAAGTAAGAGATTTCTTTTTGATATATATATATATATATATATATATATATATATATATATTATATATATATTAATTATATATATATATACATATATATATATATATATAAATATATATATAAATATATATATATGTATATATATACCATATATGTATATGTGTATATATATATATATATATACATTTATATATATATATATTTATATATATACAAATAGACACAAATATATACATGAATATATATATATATATATCATGCATATATATATGTATTCATGCATATTATCTATCTATCTATCTATCTATCTATCTATCTATATCTATCTATCTATCTATCTATATCACTATCTATCTATATATCATATAAAAGTAACATTCTGATGTTTAGTACTTTTGTCAGATTTGCAGAATTGGCTGAGCCTTAGACTTATATATATATATATATATATATATATATATATATATATATATATATATATATATATATATATATATATATAGTTAAAAATATGTAGGTAAATAATCCAAGTGAATCCTAATAATATAAAATATTAAAATTGATTTACAAAGTGAAACTGAATGGTTTATTATAACAGAGCATATATAAAGAAATAAATTACATATAAGTGAAATTCAAAAATAACCCATGCTATACAAATGGGGTATTTTTGAATTTCAATTATATGTAATTTATATATATATATATATATATATATATATATTATATATATATATATATATATATATATATTCATAAGCATATAATCGTATCTATAACATCTATATCACTGTCATTTACATATTTAATTATATAAATGGATACGTATTCTTATATTCTCTAAATATTCATGCATATATTTATACATATGTGTATTTTATTTCATTTAAATGAGGAAGAACGATACCGAGGATATGTTCATTTATGTATTGTGACATATATATATATATATATATATATATATATATATATATATATATATATATATATATATATATATATATATATATGGGGTCAGATGATATAACTTTCAACTTATGTTTAATCCATGCATACATACAAGCATACATACATGCATACATACATATATACATATAGATAGATAGATAGATAGATAGATAGATAGATAGGTAGTATAACTTAAAGTGCAAAAAATGTTGGCAGAAAATGACGTTTTTATTTCTAGGCAAAGTGATTTCAGAAGCTGTGTGTAAAATCTGAACTGACTGAAGTGATTGATCAATTCCCCGAAGTGTTTATCGCACCTCTCATATATTATTATATTGTTGCGTTCGTACGTGATAAGACAATACTTATCAAATATAAGATATTTACAAATCCTCTTAATATAGAATCGAACAAATTAATGATATGATAAGACGAAATTCATCTGATAAATATATATCTGAGATGTATATTTTTGGGAAATCCAACTGCTTCAAATAAATCAATTGCAAAGGCGTCCTTGGCTTTATATCTAAATGATCATATATACATTCTCATATATATATATATATATATATATATATATATATATATATATATATATGAGAATGTATGAGTGTGTGTGTGTGTGTGTATGTATATATATACATATATGCATATATTTAAATGTAAATATATATATATATACATTATATATATATATATATATTTAGTGTAAATATATATATTGAGATATAGTAATGTGTCAATATATATATATATATATATATATATATATATATATATATATATATGTATATATATATATATATATATATACACTTACATACATAAACACACAAATATATACTGCCCCAAGCATATAATAATCAAGGGATTTGTAGTCGGGGAGTTAGATGACCAGGTGTAAAGGGTGATGTGGTAGCAAAAATTGTCGGTCAACCATTACTGGGTTCTTCTGCTTGTGTGACATGGTGCCGAGCGCTGTTGCCAGATATAAGGTCTTCCAGCAGCCACCCTCTTGACTCTGGCCGCACTCCTCCCTCAAGGCACTTGATGTAGGTCTCCGTGTTGAGTTTGAGTTTGAGACCCTGTGGGAAGATGAATGGAGGCATAAGGTCGCCATCACTAGTAATCACTCCAACCACCTTCGTAATCACTATTAAACTCATCCAACTCATTCCGAATTCTCTACGGTGTTCTTAGATTGACACTCAAACATTCTGAAATGTTCGTATTGGAGATTTCGTCGAGAATACCAAGTAGTACAGCATGCATTTTTTAAAATTTCTGGTGAAGTGAATTATTTTATGGGGGTCTTTCTCTCACAGACGGTGCCCAACTGAACATACTATACTGCGCCGTCGAGAAAAACAACAACACACAACGCGCATGGGCGAAATTAATAATATAATGTGGCGACAATTTAACCATCGCAACCAGTATATATGCTTACACGCGCTTACACGCGCGCGCGCGCGCACACACACACACACACATATATATATATATATACATGTGTTTTGGGTTTGTTTGTACTGCGTATATATTCATGGACATATTTAGATATATGAAAAGCGTGTGGCTATGTGTGCGAATAATATATATTAGCACATAATTATTTATATATGTATATATATATATATATATATATATATATATATTATATATATATATGTATGTATGTATATATATATAATATGTATGTATATGGGGTTTGGTTGTATGTGTTTGTTAGTATCAATATTTCTAATGATTTATATTGTTATACAATTATTGTGTGTATATATATATATATATATATATATATATATATATATATATATATATATATATATATATATATATATGCATATATTTATAGATAGATGAATATACATACAGATAGATTTATAAATATTAGAAAATGAGCCATCAAAATGAACAAAGATAATGATTGTAGATAGATAGCTGGAGAGATCCGCAAGAACAGACTGAGGTAGAATGAATAAATTGATATCTATCTATCTATCTATCTATCTATCTATCTATCTATCTATCTATCTATCTATCTATCTATCTATCTATTTCAGGACGTTTTGAAAGATATAAATAACTCGGTACTGTAGTTTCGCCCATCGGCCTAATGATCCAGTGGGTGAAACTATAGTAGCGGTTGATTTACTGATCTTTTTTAAGATTATATTATTGCTCTATAATTTGTGTATTGAGTAATTTTCTTTAGATCTCCATGTGTTCGTCGATTTCGGAGTGGGTTCTGGTTCCTGATTGAAGTAAGTGATTGAAAATTTTATATATATATATATATATATATATATATATATATATATATATATATATATATATATATGTGTGTGTGTGTGTGTGTGAAATGACCTAGATAGTGAACAAGATAAACATATATGTAGATGCAAGCCTTTAGAGATTCCTTTGGTCTTTTTTCATAAATGTGTATAACAGAGAGTGATAATCACTGTCAGAGAGATCATTGACTAGACAATCTGGTTAACAAGTAGTTTGACGGATACAGACAGATTACTGATCGATAGATATAAACTTACTTATATATTCTTGTTGCTTCTGGTAGATGTATAAATATATATTTATTGGGAAACGAGTACAATCAATAAAGATAAAATGACGCAAAATAGATTAATATAGAATGAGTTGGCAAGAATTATCAGCAAATGGGTGGTTAAATAGATCGAAGAAAATTGATTGCTTAAAACGTGTAGAGCGCCCTTCTATGAATAAGACCACACCCTATAAAATCTGGAGTACCCTCCCTTACACTACCGGTGGAAGCCAGCAAGCTGTAGACCTAAATGCGTGTATGAACGTCAGTGAACGAGGCAGTTTCCACACGAAAAAGATTTGCTATTTATTTCCGCTACTGCTGAGCGCGTCTTCGTTGTTACCTTGTCTACTGGAAGGCACTGTTCCTGCGTGACTGATGTAGAGGCCTTAGACACACCCCTTGACAGGTGTGGGTCCGCCCCTCACATTTAGTTAGAGCTGATTCGATCCGAACACAATGACTTGATTGGTCGGCGAGGAAGAATTCTCAAGACATCTTCACCTCCCAAAAACAAACAGTTTATTAGCCCGTCATTGATTTCAAAGTTAATTACTTAAAAAAAAAAAAAGACTCGTATTTCTGACTGGAGATATGAAACATGAGTTTATTACTCTGAATCGGAGTGATAGCCGTGGGAGATAGAGACAGTAGCTGAATACAACTGGAAAATTGATAGGACATCACAGAAAGGAGGAGGGAGGGTGATGAAAAGCGACGGTGAAGGAGACAGTCCGTAGATGAGGAGAAAACGGTAGTGGGAGGTACACAAACGCGAAAAGGAGAGCCAAGTGGAGAGTCAATGTGCTGGAGAGCAAGAAATGAGAGAGAAAAGATAGCGAAGCGCCTCATGCAGGTTTGGTGTTCGTGTGCTGGAAAGCTGCGTCAGACAGGGGATGATGCAGACCTGATCTAAACTGAAAAGCAGTCGCGGCACGGAGGAGCAAGCTTTATTTTGAAGAGGAAGATCCTCCGACGACACGCATCATTTAGTCATCTTCCAAAGACAGGTATCAAAGAATTTACAAACTCTTCGGGCTTTTTCAAGCGAGACTTTCAATTCTAATCGACCGAGAGGCAAATTTTTCAGCACACCCACTGAAAAATTACTTGTCCTGATTCCCTAACTATGAGGTAACCAACCAGCGGTTCAGCTTGTTTGATAGTTGACCATTCAGAAGCTAAACTAGATTGACCCGAACCGGATTGTTCTGTGATTACAGTGTTATTTATACTGAACACAGATTATAAGCAAAACCGTTGGAGAGACAGTTTGGGAATAGATGTACGAAAAGGGCTTTGGCATTAAGATCTGGATTAAAAGAGTAGAGATTTTGATAGTTTAATCCGAAAGTGAAAGCTTTGAAAAACAGAGCAAGTTTAGAAAGAAAGAACAAAAGAAATGAACGAAAGATAGATAGAGAGAAAGAGAGAGAGAGAGAGAGAAAAAGAAAGAAAGAGAGAGAGAGAGAGAGAATTGAGAATAAATAAAAACAAAAAGGGTGAAAAAGAAAGAAAGAGAAAAATTGAATCAACGAATATATATATATATATATATATATATATATATATATATATATATATATATATATATATATATATATATATATAAAGGACCTTTATGGACTGTCTAACTTTTTCCTTCAAGAACTATTTTAGATGAAAGATACAACATCAGCAAAAGAAAAAGCAATAAAAAACAGTACCAAAGAACGACAAAAAAAGGACTTCTTCACTTTGGTTTTGGAGTTTTTGTTTTATTTATAACATTAACAACAAAAAGCGACAAGTGTACGAACAACAACAACAGCAGCAACAACAACAAAAGTCCCTAAATTACAGAGAAAAAGAAGGTAAAATGAGTACAAGAGAGTAAGAGAGAGAGAGAGAGAGAGAGCGAGAGAGAGAGAGGAGGGAGAGAGACGGAGAGGGAGAGAGAAAAAGAAAGAAAGCGAAAGAAACAAGTGTGGTAAAGAATCAACGCCGTAAGATTGGATTTTTACTCAAATTTGAAAAGAACAACTTAATAAAGAGTGCACACACAAGCGCGTGTGCGCGCTCAGACACACAGAGGCACACACACGAACACATTAACGTACACACATACCAGTAGACACATAGAAGTGTGGATAATTTCATACACATATGCTTATACCCATAGGGGACTATCCCTTCTATTATAACGTAAATATCACGAAAGTTTATCATAAAATCCATATTATTTTTGAAAATCATAAATTTCTTAAAAATCATAAATTCACAAAATTCAACAAAAATTTTCTTGTGATAGTATTTTTGGAAACTACAGAGATAAAGAAAAAATACTTGAATTTACTTACCTAATTTTTATTGCTTACATCATTTGATATGGTTCTTAATTAGTAAAAGACGAAAGCAAAAGAAAAAAAAGAAAGTAAAGACACAACAACAATAAAAAAAAAGCGTTTATAAAAAGTAAGTTTTTCGCCCTAAAATTCCGTCCCATGAGACAATCTAAAACCCACAATTCGCAAAGATTTACATCTGACCTGACGATAATCGGCCAGTGTGTAAACCTACCTCTCAGCTAAAATCCATAAAAATACAAATAAATAAATAAAAATAAAAAGGCAATAAAAAAATCACTAGACATAAAGGACAACAAAGATATTATTTTACTTCACTCACAAGAAGACGGAAAGAAACTCAAAACGGAATAACAATAATAATAATAATAATGACTGCTGAAACCAATCCAAGTGAGAGTGAAATGTCACCGAGTGGAGGTAAAGTTAGCGTCTCCGACCGTCATCACTCTCACCATAATCATCACAACAGTAGTAGCAACAACAGTAATAATAATAACAACAGCACCAATATCAGTATTAGTAGCGGTGTTAACATGACGAACACTAACAGTATCAACCATGGTATCAACTCTAGCAATACGAGTAGTACAACGTCTACGACAACTACAGTATGTAGGAAATTAAACTCCTACAGTATTGACCATATCCTGGGAATGAGAGGTCCCAAGTGGTCATCGAGAGCAGAGATTAATGTGGAATGCGCTGACTCAGCCACTAAAGGTAAGAAAGTCAAAAGTTTTTTTTGTATGCATTAATTTCTTTTTCAAATTATCAACTTTAATTACTGTAGTTTCGTTACCCACTATCGAAGTATCCTTGTTTTGATACAATTACTGATTTTCATGTTACCTGTATATATATAAAAAAATTACACGTGAATTTAATTTGAAACATTTCCAGCTGTCTCCTATCCCCTGTTTGGATATTGGATAAAATCTTAATTTATTTGCACAATGAATATAACTAACTTTAAGGTAAAATAATTCAACTTTATCTAATCTATATTACTCCGAAATTTATACATTGAGTGCATATTACCATTTTATTTTTATTTTATTTTTAAAAAATATTTTAATATTTTAAAGCCACAGAAATTGTCTGTTCTTTATTATTGTGATTTTCAGTGAAATTCTATTTATAAATTAGACATTAGTAGAATTTACGTATTAGGTTTAAAATTGTTTTGGTAAATTACTAAGTAAATGCTTAATCTGCCATTGGTACTACGGATTATTATCCCATCAGTATTAGCACCGTGGGTTTACAGACACCCGTTTTAAATATTACATCCATCCATCAATCCATATATATATATATATATCCATCCATATATATATATATATATATATATATATATGAAAGTGGATATTGAAGTCAACACCTAGAGGCGACAGTCTGTTTCATTCTAAACGCAAGACAGTCTGTTTCATTCTAAACGCAATCGTCAGGCCATTTTTTATATTATTTTATATTTACAAACGCTCTATTCCTGATAGTAAACACTTTAACCGATAAATATACCATACTATATTTTTATCATAATATATATATATATATATATATATATATATATATATGAGTTCATATATATATATATATACATATATATATATATATATATATATATATATATATATATATATATATTAGGTTGGTGCAAAAATAGTATCGTTTTTGGCGTTAAAAAATACGTCAAAAACGATATTATTTTTGCACCAATCTAATATATATATATATATATATATATATATATATATATATATATATATATATATATATGAGTTCTTTTTTTAACATTATATTTCATTTTGAGTATTTTTTAGTTTTTATAGTATAGATAAAAAGCTAAAAAACCGTTTTATTTTGAAAAACAAAAGGTCAGAGATATTCACAAATCTACTTAACTAATCATGAAAATTTAACTTAACACTTTCTAAGTATTAAGGTAAAATATTTTGGCAGATATTCAAACACTATACAAACGAATGGCTAAAATACTACTACACTTGTTTTGGATGTATGACATGTTTGAAATGTTATAAGCTACGTATGATTCGATTAGATTTAATAAAAAATTGATTATATTTGTCTCATGATTAAACTAAGATTTTACCATTTCCTTTTCTCAGCTCATATTTTGAATCGTTTAACAGTGTATAAAAACATTGATAGGTAACAAATTTGTTACAGGTAGCAAACATCAGCCAAAGCCTGACTTTGCATGTTCAGTTTCAGGTTTCAGGTGAGTCAAATTATCCGGGAATTGGTACCAACTTAGCCTCTGAGAATCATTGACTAAGACGGAAGTTGTTCGAGTAAAGTAAATCTAAATTTGAGCAATGAAAAAAGACTTCTATCTTCAGTTGCAGGGTTGCTTTAATTTAATAGTCAGTCGGTGCAGGATAAAGATCTGTTGAACACCTCGGTAAGGATCAAACTCATTGCAGTAGTAACTCAGTAGTAGTACCACAGAGTTGAATCATCCACATGCTCTTCGTAAGGAGGAAATTCCACTCAGTTTCTTCACCAAAACTCTAACTTTTTGGAACAGATTCCGGGGAGGGTGCTTCCCCGGTCACTATAATCTTAACCTATTCATGGCTAGGGACAACTGTTAACTATCCTACATATCTTCATAATATACACTTATTACTTTCTCCCGTTACACCCTTACAAACTTATTTAGTAGCCCTGTGCCTTGAGTGACTTTTGAGCCTTTTATTGGTTGCACAATAGAACACAAATATAATATTTGTATCAATAAGAAATAATGTCGGATCAAAAAATTCACTCTCTCTCTATATATATATAGACGACAGACAAGGTACTACGATTAAGCTTCTTATTTAATTTTTCTTGTGTTCGAATGAATGTTTTCTTTTTTGGGCGCTGATTGTGTAGAAACAGTGCAAATGTGCCTCAAAAAGAAAACACTTGTTCGAACACAGGAAAAATTAAATAAAATGCTTAATCATAGTACTTTGGTTGCCGTTTTTAATGAAACATGCATAAATGAAGGATTGTTGCATAAATACACAATTATATATATATATATATATATATATATATATATATATATATATATATATATATATATATATATAAACAAGTTTGATTAAAAAAGGTCTGTCGGTTTAATTTTTTTATTATATTTTTTCAATTTTCGGTTAAGGTGTTGAGTATTGTGCTTCAAGTTGTGGATAAACCGTCCGTAATTCAAATTTTGTTTAGGTACTTTCGACAATTACTGTCATCATTGGTTCTTGAAATAAAATGAAATATTCCTTTATTTTTTCCCGACTCAGAGTTTCGGGGGAATTACATCCACTCGTCAGAGGAGCTGATTTTAAATTGAATTTATTTATTTCTATTTTTTTGAAAAATAAATTCAGTTTTACAATGAAGACCTACTAACGAGTGGATGTAATCTCCGTGAATCTCAGACTCAGGACAAGATAAGTCAACATTTGATTTTATTGGTCACTAGGTAGACTCTACTTAATCAGCTCATTGAAATGACAAATCCACATAATATAAGTTGATGAAGTAAATAAATACATAAAATGAAAAAAAAAAAAATCTTCCAGCGAAATCTTTCGATTCGGATATTGTTTTTAAACACGTTTCTATAAGGCAATTTTGAAAATTTCTACTTTCCCATGTTTTTGTTTATATATATATATATATATATATATATATATATATATATATATATATATATATATATATATATATATATATATATATATAAATTAATTAATTTCAAACACTTAAAATAACATTTTAAATGTTTGAAATTCATTAATCAATGATTTTGCTCTGTCTCAGACATAGAGCTCTCCTTGGATCTTTATCCTCTTGGAAATTTTATACGAATTACCATTTTAATATATATATATATATATATATATATATATATATATATATATATATATATATATATATATGATAAGATAAAGAACAAATAGGAAACGTGTATCAATGTAACATCATTGAAATAATTTAATAAATGTTAAACATGTTAGATAAACGAATTTTTCATATTGGCCCTTTATCTTATATCTGATTCATATCTGATCTGTATTTCATCCCAATTTATATATATATATATATATATATATATATATATATATATATATATATATATATATATATATAACAGTACTTTTTCATTTCTACAAGTTTGGTTAAAGACCAACCAAGTTCTTTGTTAAGGATATATTTGTTATATATTTCGGACCATCTTCCTGGTTTCCGGTGAAAATTTAAATGTAAATTATTTGTTGTCTCAGTACTATCAAGAAAGAGTTTTTGTTTATAATTTTGCAACTATAAGCATTGTGTTTTTTTGTGTTACATTAGTTTTCATTTTTATTTTTTTCAAATATAGAGTTTCTTCTCAGTTTGCGTTGGGCTGGGATTTTTAGTATATTGTTTTATAAATTCGATAAATTCTATTGATGTTGACTTCATTGATTTTTATACTTAATGCGTTTAGTATTTGTAACCAGTTTTATAGTTTATGTATATAGAATATTTGTGTTATTTATACGGATTTGTCGGATTACTTGTGTTTTGTTATCGGTGATATGCGATATATATATATATATATATATATATATATATATATATATATATATATATGTAAAGAGAATGAAACGAATATAAATTCAAACGTTCATAACATTAATTTAAAAGAGAGCTCAATACAAAAATTAGAGCAATATTTATTTATTATAAGTTATTACATTCGAACATTTAAGTTAACACTACAAAAATGCAGGTTTGTTTCGAAGCCCAATTCAAGCATCTCATCGGGCGGTTATCAAAGTGGTAACTTGTATGTTCGAATGTAATAACTTATAATATATATATATATATATATATATATATATATATATATATATGTGTGTGTGTATAAAATATCGCACATGGAGTGCTGGTGTTAATATTGCATTGCACATGAAACTGAGTGTTGTGCATATATATATATATATATATATATATATATATATATATATATATATATATATATA
>OZ010573.1:34174912-34197412 GCA_963932145.1 Acanthosepion lycidas | reverse complement strand
GACCAGACACAGATGTCGTAAACAAGAAGATAGTTTACCAAATAATGTATTTCACTGTTTTAGAAGACAACAGAATAAAACTGAAATTGAAAAGTTGGACAAATGTCGAGACTTCGCAAGAGAAGTGAAGAATGTGTGCAATATGAAAGCAACAATCGTATCCATTGTGTGTGAGTGTGTGTGTGTGTAAATTATTTTCACATAGGGTGTCTCTGTAGAGAAAGAAAATGAATAAAAAGAGACAAGAGGAAAACTATTCTTTGACAATGCGTTTTGTCGTCTGAGGAACTTTATCAAGGTAATGTGGGAATGAGCGGATATTAATAACTGTGCATTTTCTGTGTGTGTGTTTTTGTTTTGTGTGTGTGTGTATGCATGTTTGTGCGTGTGTGTGTATATCTGTGTCTGTGTGTGTTTTGTAATAAACGTACTTTAATTTAAATATATGATAGATGTAATGATTTCAAAGAGCTGTACAGTAAAATATATGCCATTAAATTCTCAGTTAAAACTGTACTGTTCTTTTATTATTCTCTCTCTTTAATATTATTTTTGTCATACTCTCTAACACACAGTGGCCCTTATTTTGTAACAAGTATATATATATATATATATATATATATATATATATATATAAGAGCAAAATGCTATATATGTACTTGCTATAAAATAAAACCCTCGCATTTACCTTGGTAAAATCCCTCTCGGGACAAAACGCGTTGGCTAAGATAAATTTTCCTTTTGTCATTATTTATATTGTCCGTTTACTGATATACTCTATCTGAAATTTTCACATACACCTACCCACACATATGCATGTATATATATAATACCCAAGTATAGGATTTGTGGATACGGAATAAATTCCAATAACGATAAATGCTATTCTTAAAAGTGTGCTTTGTACAGAATAGAGGAAATTTAATTTATTTGAAAATTATAACATAATTATGTTATAAAATCACTACAAAAGTAGCCATTTTGTTTTAACACTTCTGGTGTCTTATCAAGTGATGGTGTTTAATATATATATATATATATATATATATATATATATATATATATATCATTGTTCGTTTATACTTATTTTCTGGAAATAGAGTTTTTCCAGATATAAGACTTATACAAAAGTTTTAGAAGATGCTGTTTCGAAAAGAAAAGTTTTCTTCCTTTTGATAATTTAGCGGTGATAATTTTAGACAAATGGTAATTCAGATAAATAGCGGCGTCATAGATTGAAGTCAAAGAAGGTAATGTGTTTACAGTTCAGATTAAGCAAAAAAAAGAAAAAAAAGAAAAAGAAAGCAAACTAGTTTTCCTTATAGCACAGTTGATGTTAAAGGAATAAACAAGGTTTATAGCACAGTTGATGTAAAGGAATCGTTGTTATACACATCATATCAAATAATAGTGTAAACAATTTCATCCCATTATGCATGGGGATCAGTGTTGTTTTATCTAATGTTTCATCAATAAGATAGAATATATCTCCCCTCCAGTTATTTTCAAAGGTGATTATATTTTTTTTAATTTTTTGTAAATTATGTATTGTTACTTATTACTGACACTTCGAGAAGAGTCTAAAAGTCTCTTTTTACATGTATACACTTAATACTATTTATTACACAATATTAACTTAATTTTCTACTATATTTCCATAATATTCAATTCCCTCTAACTATTCAAATATCGAAAGTATAACTTATTGTAATTTCTATAACTTCTTTAAACTATATTAATTATAATTTATAAATTTTACCCGACTTTAAGATCTTCTCAACTCTCTTTCCATTAATCCTTTACAGACTTTTATCTATGTATTTTAAAGTTATTTTTAAACCCCGTTTTATTCCAGTTTTAATTTTAAATTAATAGTTAATTCTTCAAATAACCCCAAATTAATGTTATAAGTTTAATATTCGGGTTTAATTTTATAAAACTTCTTTTCTTTAATACCTTCCCTCCCCTGACTTCTGTCTCGTGCGTTTCGTCTGACGGAAACATTGAAATGGATAAATTCTGTATTAGTTTTTCGACTGGTTGTTTTTTTTTTTTTTTTTTTTAGCTTCCACAGTTAAATTCTATTCCCCTCCCCCAAACGTATATACACGAACCGATAACTTCGTCTGCCAAAATAGGCTATTTCCCATATGAGATAATTTTGAATTTCATTGTTTACTAATTTTATATATATATATATATATATATATATATATATATATAATTAATTAATAAATTTTGAATTTCATTGTTTACTAATTATATTTATATATATATATATATATATATATATATATATATATATATATATATATATATATAATTAATTAATAAGCAGTAAAATCCAAAATGAACCCAATATATATATATATATATATATATATATATATATATATATATATATATATATATATATATATATAGACTATAGATCAAATGTTTGGGGCCAATTTCTTGTTTTCAAAGAATCGCATAAAAATTAAAGGTAGCGTACCTGTTTCAAAAAAAAAAAAAAAAAGAAGCTTTTTTCGGGATAGAGGAATTTTCTTTTCCTCAATGTTTTTATCAAATATTCAATGATAATGATAATAAGGAAATTAACTGATGACTGCATAACGTTTCCGTAAAATTTTCCTTCTTTTTTGTCCAATCTATCTTGGTGGCTAATGGTAACCTGAGTGTTGGTGTATTTAAAATTTTAGATATCCTCCCATTCTAGAAAGTTGGATGTCCTTTATTAATGGATTAAATAGTTTCAGCCTCTTAGCTTATTAGGAGTTAATTAAACCAAAGAAGGTAAGAAACTTACTAATTATTGAATGCAGAGAGTAGCTCGAATATATATATATATATATATATATATATATATATATATAAGATCCAGTCGAAAAACTAATACAGGATTTATCCATCATTTGTGCCTTTTTAACCATTAACTTCATATTATTCATTTTAATTTCGGATTAAAACAAAACTTTTGCAACGTTGACTGTTTGTCTTTCCTTTTTTTTTTTTTTTTTTAAATTTTCAAGCATTTTATAAAATTACAAACAAAACGAAAGGAAACTACTTCAGTTGTTGTTTCTGAACAACTAATTAAAAAGAAATAAAAAACACCCATTGTGTTCATTGATGCGAGATTTTAAATGTGAACTTTCTTTCAACCTTATTCTACGCAGGACCAGCTTTAAGTCATTTGGACCCATTGCTCCCAATTGGATTCCGCGCCTAAGGAGACACGGCGCTTGGGTAATCTGCTCTTGTCAAATATGTACAACAATGCATTGCAACATGAACCTAACACCACATTACAGATTGTACGCAGAATAACCGCAATTTCAATTTGCTTCTGAATTCGGAAAACGTCAGGAGAATTTGTTTATATTTTGAATTTTTTTTAATGATTTAAATATGCTAATTAATTTATATTTTTGCAAAAGTAAAAAGACAAACATATAAATATACGTGTTAAGACCCTGACTGTGTACCGTGTACCTGAGGGTCCGCAAAAATAAATGTTTCCAGTTAGGCCTTGCAACTTCCAAGGTCGTACTTGGCTCCATGATTTAAATAAGCAACATTTTACACTAAGAATTCTTCTATTTTCTGGATCTCTTCAGGACATTGGCGATCATCATTCTCCACAACTTCATATCCTTTGTAGCTATTAGTAATATTGTTTTTCTTTACCATACCTCCCACTCCTCGTTCTGACATCCATTCACATCAATTCGTTAGGGAGATTACTCAGTAACCTCCCGCTGTCCTGTGAGTATCAAAATTTCAAAGCCCTTCTTCTTCATTATGTACCTTAGAAATTCTTCCCGTTTCTTTCTGATTTTTAGTATAAGTGCCATTTTAGTTGCTACTTTCTTTCAGAATTCTTGGTTGGTTACGCGTTCTGTTCATAGAATTCTCAGCATCCTTCTGTAGAGCCACATTTCTGTTGCCTACGGTTTTCTCCTCATCTATGAGGAGATTTCTACCATTCACTGCGATATCGAAGGATTGATATTACGTAGTAGTTCAGCACTCTTTTCTTAGTGTTTAACGAAATTTTTCCTGTCTCTTAATACTTTGCTTAGTTTTTGGAACTCATCTTTTCCTATTTCCATACGCATTCGGATTTCGGTGTCATATTTTCTACCCTCTTCTAAAACACTTCACAATTTCACATCACTAATTCGTATTTCATATTTTGGGCTTTTTTTTCACTTGCTGACAATCATACATTCTATTTTCTTTTATTTATTTATAAGATTTTAAATTTGGATAAAATGCTGTAGTTATTATGCAAAGATATTTCTCAGGTTTCAGTTATTAAAATTAATTAATAGGATTAACGTCCAAATTTATTTTAATTTTAAAATTTTATTTTACATCGTAAAATTAAGTCATAGTTTTATAGTAAAATCGTAATTAATAATAGTAAAAGTTTTATATTCAGATTCAGTCGCAAAATCTGCTCTAAATGAAACCCCTGATAATAATATCAAGATCCCTTATACGGAAAATAAAATAAACAGTTACACTCAACAGAAATGGAAGACGCGCTGGATCGGGCTACGTAAATGATAAGCTTCTCATAATCAAAGGAATCCTAGGTGAATAGTAAGAAATGTCTATAAAAGGAGGAAAAGACGAAATGATGTTGGATTGACTATAGATAGGCCGCACATAACTTACAGAAGAAGGAAGGCCAACCAACATGTACAACATGCCAAGCTGCGCTCATAGTGAAACACATTTTAACTGAGTGCATTCACTTTGCTCCTGTAAGACATAAATATTACAAGGAAAACAACGCGAGAAAGCTATTTGAAAATACTGAAACATAATTCCTACCTTAAAGAAATACATCTATACCAAAAACATATAGCCCTATGATAGACCGTCTACAAACTATATTTGTATAAAACATACATTCACACTGAAAGTGAAAAATATCAGTAGTTGTAGGCATAAAATTACGTTCAAAATATATGTAGCTGAAGCTAAAAAACCTGTGTACAAAATATTTAGAGTTCGGCATTAAATAACCCATAGATGTTGATATGTCACCAAACTAAAACAAACAAGCCAAAGTAAAATAATAGTTTTAGGGTCCCAGTTATTAGCTATCCATGTAGAACTCCCAAACGAGAGAACCTAAGTACTTCTCTTCATGGCTTAAATTTTGTATTCTACTTTAGAGTCCGTGAATAGCGATTATAAGACATTTTATAATAGGCAGATACTCATACAATCATAGAGTATTAGAATATCTACCAGCCATTATTATTATTATTATTATTATTATTATTATTATTATTATTATTATTATTATTAATAATAATTCCTTTGATTTCTGTTCTATACATATTTCCTTCCAACCAGGTACCTAAGGTCAGAAATGGCTTCATGACATTTCCCACTGATCATTTTTGTAAAAAACAAACTCCGATCACACACATTTTACATAGATAAAGCTCTTCGTGAGCTGTACTTGTGAGTACAATTTTTGTATTTCTTTAATGCATGGGCTACCAGGAATCCCTTCAGTGAATCGAGAGGAAACTTTTCCAGTCAATTCGAAGGTTCCAACTGGAATTATTGATGTCCTCATGTGCCACATTTTTGAGATTTCAAGTTCAAGATACTTGTATTTTGATAGATTTTTTTTGAGATCTTCAAAGATACATTACAATCTGCAGGGACCGCCATGTCAATAAGAAAGCATATTCTGTTTTTGATCACGATGTCTGGGTGATTAGCTTTGATGTTCTGTCTGTGTGTATTGTAAAATCCCATAAAATTGTTACAGGTCCTATCACTGTATTATTATTATTATTATTTTTATTATTTCTATTTAGCTACTATTTGTACTCTCAAATTAAAAATAATAATTAACAATAATTCATTTAATAAAACACAAAACAATAGCCCCAACATCTGCTATTTTCTAAATTTAAATCATATATATATATATATATATATATATATATATATATATAATGATAGCAACTTTGGTAGAAACCGCGGTAGCAGGAATGTTGTTCTAAATATTTTAGACCTTAAATTCCTCAACGTTTTCGTTTTTGGAAAATTGTCTTCAGTAATTTTTCATTAATTTTACCCTTTTTTTAAAATTATTGTTTTATGTCAAAAGTTTGAGTCTTTGAATTATATATATATATATATATATATATATATATATATATATATATATATATATATATATATATAACAGGGCGTTCAGGCGTTTTTTTTAAATCAATATCCCAACAAAATCAAAGTTACAATAAATTTGCCATTGTAATTTTCCCCTGAGGATGATCTTGGAGAAGATCGAAAGTATTTGGGTAGGAAAAAACTACGGCGCCTTCCTTGATGAATTTCATCATAACATCAAGAAACTGATTAGAGAACTGGAAATGATATGTATAAAAATAGACGTAATATGTTTATATTATTCAACGAAACATATTTGAATGAAGATATGCCGCCTATCTCTCTCTCTCTCTCTCTCTCTCTCTCTCTATATATATATATATATATATATATATATATATATATATATATATAGTGGCTGGCCACTCGTATTTGCGGATGCTCATCTACTCGGGCGGCTAGCTAATCCTTTTTGTGTCAGGCACATTTATATTTGTTCAACACCGACTGAGCCCACGTGCGGTTTATACTGCAGTTTATACTAAGCGGACTTTAGTTACTTTTAATGGGAAAAGGGTGTTGGAATTGCCTCCTAGGGGAGAGGGTGCGTTATCTAGCGTGAACAACAATCGGAATAAGGCCAGCACGCTAATCCTCGGTCATGATGACTTGTGACATCATGCTAGCACAACCACGATGACTCCCTAAGGGCTCCGTCTACCCAAATTCACTCATATCTTAAACTAACATCAAGTTTTTAGGCACTGATATAACCAAGAAGTAACTTCTTGATGTTATCAGTGTCTGAAAACCATACCACTCGGCCACATGCATATATATATATATATATATATATATATATATATATATATATATATGCATATATATATATATATATATATATATATATATATATATGCACGTGGATGAGTGATTAAAACGTGCCTCCGTCATATATATATATATATATATATATATATATATGTGTGTGTGTATGTGTGTATATGTGTGTGTATATATATATATATATATATATATATATATATATATATATATATATGTATGTATATATATATATATGTATGTATATATATATTTGTATGTATATATATATATGTATGTATATATATATGTATGTATATATATATATGTATGTATATATATATTTGTATGTATATATATATGTATGTATATATATATGTATGTATATATATATATATGTATGTATATATATATTTGTATGTATATATATATGTATGTATATATATATGTATGTAGAAATATATGTATGTATATATATATGTATATGTATATATATATGTATATATGTATATATATGTATATATATATATATATGTATATATATGTGTGTGTGCGTGTCTGTGTTACTTTAGTTAAAATATAATCATAATATTCAGTTAAAATCATGTTCATTTCATTATATGAGTGCTGATCAAATGGGTCTCTTCCAAGGTTGACAATGGACGTAACAGCTTTATATTATTACTGCTGTCTAGTGTTAAGTTTATTATAAGAAATTGGTTTACTCCGCACTCATTCGTCTACTCTATTTTCATTCAACCATTACATTTTTCATCAGCCTATCTAGTGATATGACAGTGTAGCAAACTGAATTCACACTTCTTTAGTGTCAGTGCAAAGTTAACAAAAGTACTCTTAACTAAAATTCGAATTCTGATTCCGTATACTAAACTTATAGCTGTTATACCACATCGCACTTCCAAGGCTGCTACCACATAGGTAAACCCACAGCATTCTGGTTGGCACAGCACTTCCTTCAGACGTATCTATGACTTTATCACATTATTACCCCCACCCTATCTTCTTGTTTGTCACTCCTCCCATTTTTATATCGGTGAAAACTTAATCTACCTACATAGGGATTAATATTGGCTGAATAAAACGTATCACTATATCATGGTGATTGAAAACTAACTCTATTTTATGTATGATGAACTCTCCCGTCTTATAAAAATTATAGTTAAACGGGAGAATCCATCATGAATAAAATAGGGAGTTAATTTTTAATCACCCTGTATATACATATATGTATTTCGGAAACGGCATATATTCGTGTATAAGCCGACTTAATGTATAATGCGATTCCTGATTTTTTTTGCATGAATTTTAACTTCCCCAGAAAAAAAAAAACTTACCTGTCTATAGTGCAACCGGTCAACGAAATTGACGATATTTACTCTCTTCAAAAGAATTACCTGTGTATTGTGTGACCACCTGTTTTTGGTTTAAAAAAAACTGATCATAAAAAAGGCGCACTATACTCGAGTATATATGGTTAGTTTATCGACAACTTTGAGCACAACATTCAACACTTTATTCGAAAATTGGAAAAATACAAATAAAAGTTAAACAGGCAGACCTTGCTGTTTCTTTTTAATCAAACTTGTTTGTCTGAATAATTATAATTCATAATTTTATAAATTCACTTTGTTTTTGGCTTAAAAATGTCCACATTGGACGAAACGCGTCGGCTAATAATAGAGTTTTCCTATTGTCTTTTACGTTTATAGATATTGTCTTTTTCTACAGGTTAACTCTAAGAATTTTTCATATATATATATATATATATATATATATATATATATATATATATAGTTGGATTGATGTGAATTTGTGACTCTGGGTTTCACGCCCTTGGGATGGTCAGACAAACTGAATATATCCAGCTACAATGAGAACGAACAGAGTAAACTTACAACGTTCGTAACATTTAATATAAAAGAGGGATCATTACATAGTAGAGCAATATTATATATATATATATATATATATATATGGCTTAGAAGCTGACAATTTTAGGATAAAGAACAGGTAGGAAAAGTTTATAAGTAAACTCTAGGTTGATAACATCAATATTTGCCTTTCTGAAAAATCGGCAATGGCGAGATTCGAACCCATGAAAAGAAAGTGAACGTTTTAACCACCCGGCCATGTGCTCATACGCGTACGTATACACACACACACACACACACACACACACACACACACACACACACACACACACACACACACACACACACACACACACACACACACACACACACACACATAATAGATTGTTCTTACTGTATTAGTAGAATATTTACTGAACTACTGTGTGAAATCAATCCTCCTACATGGCAGTGAATGCTGGACAATTTCGTCACAGATGAAGAGGAAACGTGAGCCAATAAAAATATGGCTCTACAAACGATGGCTGAGAATGCCATAGATGGAACATGTGTGCAACGAAGAAGTTTTCATTAAAATGGGAACACAAAGGAAACCAGTGCATAGAATCAGAAAGGGGCAATTGGAATTTCTGGGACATATGATGAGGAAAGAGGGCTTAGAGAAATTAACGTCGCAGGCCTGTCGCTATTTTGTATGTCAAATGTTCAGATAGGTTCTTTTTTTTTTTAGTTCCACCAGTTCAGACATTTACGGCTACGACGCGTCATGCTACTTTCAAGGAATTGAATCAGCCTCATTTCTTCCATATTCCAAATATAAGGAGAAAGTTTCACCCAGACAGCTTTTTTATTTCGAAGAACTGCTACTTTGTGGAACAGAATCCTGCGTGGATGCTTTCTTGAACACTATATTCTTAACCTCTTTAAGTCAGTGGAAAGTAATTATCTCTCATTCTTATCCCTATAATCTTCACTTACTACCA
Source organism: Acanthosepion lycidas (assembly GCA_963932145.1). Classification (NCBI taxonomy): domain Eukaryota; kingdom Metazoa; phylum Mollusca; class Cephalopoda; order Sepiida; family Sepiidae; genus Acanthosepion; species Acanthosepion lycidas. The sequence continues at coordinate 34,187,565 of OZ010573.1, read as the reverse complement.
CCTTCTCTTTCATTCACACCTCTTTTATTATAAGTATTTAAAAAGTTGCCCTCTACCTTGAGTGGCTCCCGAGTTTAGTATGGATGAAACATTAATAATAAAAGAACGCACGTTCTGAAGGCAAGAGGGGCAGGTTGAAAGCAATCATCATACAGAGCTTGTGTAAATGAATGGCAGATTGAGTGGGATAGTAAGGAGACAAACATTGCTTATAGCTACAAAGGATAAGAAGTTGTGGAGAGTAATGATCACTTGCTTAACGAGCTTGTGTAAATGGATGGCAGAGCAGATACTGAGTGGGATAGTAAAAGGAAAAATATTACTTAGAGCTACAAAAATAGGAAGTTGTGGAGAGCCATGATCGCCCACGTCCCGGCGGTACACAGTACATAAAAGAAGAAATAGCTACATATTTCAATACAGGTATTTGTTAATACACAAAAAATGTTATTCTTAATATACCTCTTGAAATGAAGGGGGTCTTATATACCTGCGGTTCTTGTATGCTATAAGATACGGTAGGTTTATCACCAGAGCGAGAAAAATGAATAGAGATGTAACGAAAAGAGATTGAGAAAGAATTGAAAGGAGAAAAAAAGTAGCGAGGTTCATTAACGAAGTGGAGGGAAAGAAATGAAACGACGGGCGAGGAAGATGACGCTAAGCCATAGAAAGAAGGACTTATAGAATTTCCTCAGTCAACAATCGTCTGACTTCACCGATTTCTTCACATAAATCCTAAGCGTTATTAGCTCGTTGACAGCTGTTTGTCGCTGCTCACACCTTTTGTGACGACACGTCATGTTTTGTATGCAGGCGCCTTTGCAACAGAAACGACCAGGCTGGTAGCTGATCGGGTTAATAGATAATCATGCAGATACCTAAAACGACAGCCGTAAAAGCCATTTTAAACCATTTCTATCCAGGTTATCGAAATTGATTACGCCGCGAACAATAGAAAATAAGAGAAAATCACTTTATTCAATTGGAAATCACAGAAAATTACTTTATTCTTGAATTATTTTTCGTGAAATTTTACATGTAGACTTGTTAGCATTTCTATCCTTGTAGAAACGACTTAGATTTGTTTCATATTTTAACATGTTATGACTTTTGTATCAGAGTAAATGTGCGTGTAAGCGTAACAGCCATCGGGGTGGAAAATTGGTTCGGTGAGACGATTTCAAGATCCGGCCCGACCGATGCAGTTATGGTCACTTTCAAAGCCACACCTATAAAAAAGGTTTGAATCCATCACTTCTTCCAGCTATGGGTTAAATAGCAAGGTAGACTGGATTCTAGCATTGGGTGGCAACCAGTCGTAAGAGAAGGGAAACTCCAAATTCCAAAAACTGTAGAGAAGGCAATGTAAAACCATTGCACTATATTTCCCAAGTAGACATAGCAATTCAAAAATAATAAACGAAAAGGAATCTGTGGAGAACCCTAGTCAACGATGTCATGAAGAGTCATGGCATTAAAAAAAGACAATGAGAAATTGTTTTATGGCTATATTAGCCGTTTCCCTATAAAGAAACATTCGGCATTCATTGACCGAGCATTTAGATATGCTGTCGGTTGAAGTTTATAAAATCATTATCTTAAAATGATTTTTCAAGAAAATATGTTTGGTAAGCCTAGTCGCTGTTATCACTCTTTTTCGTATTGATGGGAGTTTCCTTCCTAACCTTTTGTTTGGGGTAGAGTGGAACGTCAGAATTTAGATTATGTTATTCTTTCCTCTTCGAGTTGTATATGCTATCCATTTTAGTTGTTGCTGTTGTGGAAAGTCTTCAAGTGATGTAGTTTCTGTTATCTGGTAGAGTTCTTTGTGACTTAGCAACGCCAGTCCCCAATGTCCGATCGAGGATGGTCCTCGCTGTGGCATACACGCTTCATTCGCTCGAAGCCATTTTTGACCATCGATCTGAGAAAGCGGTTGTATATAGCCGACAGTTTAGGTATTTCTGATAATTTCAAAATTGTCATCAACAGGGCGCAATTTTCCCCATACATAGGTAAACACTAAGACGACATATGTGTAGACCGAAAGATTGTTTTTAAATTATGCTATTTATTGACAGTTGAATATTGAAAATTGTGCCGTGAAGATGACAATTTGAAATTGTCGAAAATACTCGGAAAAAAATCTGACAACAACTCAAATATGAGGATCTTAATATTCAAGGAATTGATAGTAATTTAATATCTCTTTAAGTCTTGTTAGCGAATTGATTTCGCCATTAATCACATTAACATTGTTATTTAATTCTTTGTATAAATTGTTTCTTTATGATATATATATATATATATATATATATATATATATATATATATATATATATATATATATATATATATATATCAAGTACGTTCAGTAAGGGGCGACGTATAAACACAAATTCTTCATTTCATTGTCCTTCAACCAACCATCTTCATTGCATTCCACTAATAAAATGTTATCATAAATATAAAATATAAAAGTAGCAATCAGATCTTGTCTATCTCAATCTCCTTTGAGCCGCGAGGGAGGCGCTTCTGGCCTAGTGTGTGGGCTTCTCTGTCGCGCAGAGTTGTCAATTTTTTTTCTTCTTCAGGAATAGGCTGGGCCTTCACAGCCATCTCGGCCACCGGAGGGGAGAAAGGGAATAGGGGCAGAGGATGACGATCCCAGTGCTCATATGCGAGCGGCTGCTAACTATTACTACTACTACTAAAAGTAGAGGCGATGGGGCCAAAAACAGTCATTCAGTTCATGTGCCACTTTTAGCATGGTTTATGCACAAGAAATTTGTAATTTTGTTTACACGAGTTTATTATGCAGTTAATAATTAATAATACATATAATAGCCTTGTACTGTCAATTACGTCGGCATGAATTCCTGATCAGTGCCAATCAGTTTCTCTTTATTTTTATTGCATAACAAACAGATTAAATGCCGGAATTGATAAATAAATTTTAAATTAAAAACTGAAAAATTTGATGTGCAGTCATCTATTTTTTTATAACAGATATTTAGTTATTCGTAAATAAAGTTAAGGGCGTATAGGTGTAGTAGCGATAAAGTAAGTAGGTATCAATAAAAGAAAGCTGAAACCCTACCTAAGTAAAATGCAGTCAGTGATAATATTTTTAAAACTGTTCATCCAATCGAAGGCTGAAGAGCAACTCAAGGTAAAGGGTTATTGAATGGAGTTGTTGTATAGGCGTAAAAGGAGGAAGAAAGTACTAATTATCAGGATATGTATGGTAGATAACGGTTGACTCTAAACTAAGACTGTAGTGACCGGAGAAGCATCCCCTTGGAAGTATGTCCCACAAAGTAGTGATTTAGGGGAGAGAAGTGGTCTGAATGGGACTTATGGAATGATGCATCTTGGCTGTAAAGGTTTGAACTGGGGAAATAAAGAAATGTAGCTTGTTAGAACATTTTCCATGGAAAATAGCGATAGAGTAATGAGAAGCTGGGAGGTACGGTGGAGTAATGGATAACAGCTCGGATTGAGGAATCGGTGAGCCGAGTTCGAATTACATTCACTTACGTGCTAATACCCTTGGGAATGGTATGGGTAAATAGCAGGACAGACCAGGTTCTATAGCCTTGGATGTCAACTAGTCTACTGCTGAAAGAAATGGCAACCTACTGCAGGAAAAATCTGCGTCGTCAGTCATGTATCGAAAGATACATGATCGCCTAAGCGTGTATCACGCATGGCACATAACTGACTGAATGAGAAGCTAATTATTTCCCTTGGGTTGTAGGTAGGGAAATAATTAATTACCCACAAGGCCATGTAAACGCTTTTGAACTTTGTCAAGTCTGGAAAGTAAGGATGGTACAGCTTTATCGCAGATATGTTAATAATAATAATAATAATAATAATAATAATAATAATATACATTTGCTATTAATGTTTCAGTTTTTCATACGACCAGAAATTTCAGTTACTATATATACAATCATTAGACTGAATATAAGCACTGATGCAAAATGTTGTTTCTAATGGAATAGGTGGCATAAATAACTAGCATCAGTAATAATAATAATAATAATAATAATAATGATAATAATGATGAATGCTCTGATGTCACACCAAGCATAACTTTCATGGCTTCTGTTCTGAATTGATTGAAGGTGTTAGCAAGTACAGGTTTTGTTTTACTGAATTAAGATGGGTTACAGTAAATATCCCGCTCAGTACCAAAGGTTTCTTTGTCACTTTCTTGACCTTAATCAGTTGGGCATGTCCCACGTTGAACTAACGCACTTTTTACACTGGAAATTATTTTGACTTCAGAATATTTTTGTTGAAAAGTTTAAAGTTTTTGGTTCTGGTAAAATGAAATAAGATGAAATCGAAACTATGAGATCTGAGTTCGAATCTACCAACGTAGTGGTATGTAAATGATTGCTTATTTAGCATAGTTAAGGCATAGACTATATAAATGCCCAAACACTAAGGGTAGAGCAGCTCATGTTATACGAGATAAACGACTATAGCAGGACTGATAAAATACGAAAGAAAACACATATCATAACAATTAATAAACTGAAAATATTTGTTTAAATTTTTAGTCTTGTCGTTTAACAGTGTTGACTAAAATACTTTTAGGTCAGGCCGAGAACTTTTCACCACCGTTTCATACAACTAGCTTCATTACTCAGTTTAGTCAGCTTAAAGTTTTGATCTGTTAACCGGCGTTTCGCGAAAGTTATTGAAATTGACTTCAATTGAATTTATGCTTTTAATATAAATCAAATATGACTGTTTATTTCATTGATAGGAAAAGAATCGTTACGAATGTTAGAATTTTGAAATGTGAAAGATGATATAGAAATGAAGACGGCTCTAAAAAAAAATGTCGTTTAAAATATTTTGGTTTGGTTTGTTTTACGGCATATCAACCTCAATGGATTATTTAATGCCGACAAAATTGTTATTGCTGGTAATATTTTTTTCAAACATGTAATGTTAGTAATATTTTTCCTTCAAAAAATCTATTTCTGAGAATATTTTTTTCAAAATGTATTGCTGGCAAAATTCTTATTTGCCCAAAATGCATTGCTGATAAGAATGTATTGCTGGTAATAATTTTTCTTTTTTACAAAGTGTTTCCGGCACCAAGACCCACCTCCACATCTTCATAGTGTCGCGACCCAAGTTCGGGGGCTAACCACTTGTCCATAGTTGGGACCCCAACAGGCGCCACCATCTCGGGTCAGGGTGGACCTGGGAACACCACCAATTAATAGGTGGTTCCACGCTCCTCCAACCCATCTCATCAGAGGCCTTGCTGTTGGACGTAGTTTATCGTCTTACCCAGGACCGGATGTAGTTTATCGTCATAATCAGGACGGTAAAATATTTTGTTTGTAAAATCAGACGAAATCATTTTCATAAACATAACTACTTTTTAATGACATCATCCTTCAGGGTGTAGGCGATTATGGCTCTTCACAAATTCCTTTTCTTTATTATCTGTGAATTGCCATCACATCTTGGGAAAAATAATGGAGTGGTTTCCTGTTGCCTTCTTCACGGTTCGGAATTCCAAATTTTACTTCTCTATCCAAGGTAAAGCTTGATAGCACAGTTTACCCTGCATTTTAACCCATAACTGGAAAGAGAAAAGATAGATTCGTATCTTTTCTTAAAGGTTTTAATGTGAAATTGAAATCAACTGTCTAGGTTAGAGGTTGAACTTCGCACGCCTATTCCACGTTCCACGCCAATAACAGTTAAAATATTTACTGTAAGTAAAATATAGCATTTTTTTCGTTAGTAAATAAGTTCTTATTTTTTATGACACCATAATTTAAATATATTTGAATATTTGTCAAGTCATTAATTTTTTAAGTGACGAGAAATGTATTAATTTTTTCTGCAATTACTAACTTGATTTGTGACAGCTGTCTGATTACTTTTACAATAATGACGCATTGAACTAAATATATGAATAAGTTCGGTTGATATCACTTAATGACATTGAAAGAGTCTTTGCAATAAGTCCATGATAACAATACTTCGGTTGTACAATTACCAACATTGTCTACCTTTATAACATTTGCATATATGCCGACACGCATAAATGATTATAAACGTATTCACTATATCTATTAACTTAGGCTAAATGATCAGAAAAATGTGGTTAAAGAACATTGTTTTATTCTTTCATTTGGGGAGGGCCAGCCTGGTTTAAAAATCGGAATGTCAAATCGTGGCTTTTATAATGCTTCGAACACTTGACAACAGACTTGTAGATCATCCATGGTAACACATCCGATCATCCAGGTAACACATAAAGTGTCATACGCTCACATATAAGTCAACAAAATACAAAAGACTTTTTAATACACTGCACGTAGATATAAATATATACACACACAAACATATATATATATATATATATATATATATATATATATATATATATATATATATATATGCAGAAGTTCTAGGAACAATTAATTAAAAAGACTTCCAATGATTACTTTGACATTTCCATGGGTTCATTAGATTCTGCTGAAGCGTCTGACCAGGTGGGATTATTTATTTTATATAGTTTAAGTACCTGTGATTGCGTAGATACTAACAATATTGGATTATATAGAGATAATGGCTTGTTAATAATTAAGGATTCCACAAAAATTAAGGCTGACCGTATTGGGAAAATGTTCGTTAGGGTTTTAAAGAGTTTACGTCTTAAAGTTAAAATAACTAAACAGGAAAACTTTACAAAAAAGAAAAAAAAGGCAATTTTTGTAGTGATTTTATAACATGCATGTTATAATTTTGAATATATATATATATATATATATATATATATATATATATATATATATATATATATATATTGCATATGCTATGAGATTGTAAATTTACAAATAAAAATAAAAGTGTTATTAAATATGGAAATCCCTTCATGACATTTGGTCTTATTTTACTCTTTCTTCCTGTCTCTTTCTCTCTCTCTCTGTATATATATATATATATATATATATATATATATATATATATATCTACAAAATATAAAAGTGGACACTGAGGTCAACACAAAGCGGCAACTGTCTGTTTCAAGCGTGAATGCACAGACTGTTGTCGCTTCGTCTTGACCTCAGTGTCCACTTTTATATGTTATTTTTATATTACATAGACTCTGTCTCTAATATTGAGCACTTTTGCACATAAATATAGCATACCATAAAATGATATTTTAGCGTTATATATATATATATATATATATATATATATATATATATATATATATATATATATACGTGTTTGCCTGTGTGAGCAAAACTAATATGTTTATAGTTTAATTTTAACATAATACGATATAGATAAAAACAAGTCTGTTTTACTTTGGAATATTGTTTTCAATTGTTTTAATTCTCATACATAGGCGCATGCTTAGCGGCGTCGTTTCAAGTATCTGAGTATATATTGCAACGAAATATCGTTAAAAACATAACAAAAAAAATGACTGCTGAATTGCTATATAATATAAATCTTTCAATATGGCAGTGAATGCTGGACAATTTTCTAACTGATGAAGAAGAGGCCTGATGTGATTCTACAGAAGTCTGAGGATACCATGGATGGAGCATGTAAGCAATGAGGAAGTCTCAAGGAAACCAAAAGGACACTTATACATAAAATCAGAAATTGACAGTTAAAATTTCGACGTCACATTATGAAGAAAGAAAGCTCGAAAAATTGAACACTTACAGGACACATTCAATGCAAGAGGTACAAAGAGAAACAGCAAGAAAGATGACTAACGAGTTTGTGTAAACAGATGCTAGAACGGGGGTTGGGAGGGGTTAGTAAAACGGTAGACATTGCTAAGGGCTATGAAGGATAGGAAGTTATGTAGAGTCATAATCGCTCATGATCTGAAGGGACACGGCATATAGAAGAACACGGCCCTTCGGATACTGTGTAATTTAACTAATCTGTCGATTATGATAATTAGAATTATATAAGTTTATCCTTAATTGTGCAGAAAGCGACATTATCTGACAAGATTTTCTGAATTACGTATGAGAAATACAGATAAGAAATATAAATAAATAAAAAAAATTGATTACTATATTCCAAAGCACCTAAGCTCGTTTTATACAAAAAATTATAATAAACAATAAAAGAGACCGTTTCAAATTTTTAAGTTGCATTTTTATCACTATTAGATTGAGTCATAAATAATTTCCGTTTATGGGACCCCCAATTGTTATGACCATTGATTCTCAACCATCGTGGCTTAAGGGTGCCGCGAAATATTGAAGAAACTGCGAAAAACACCAGGCACAAATTTCACACTAAGCAATTTGCACAAATATTTGAATAAAAACTTTGAAGTAAAGTCAGTTCATATTTTGTGTGTGTATTTTTTAATCTACGTTTTTATTTCATAACATTTAAATGTATAGCGTTTGAAAATTTGGCTAAGTGTGACGTAATATTTTCTTTTAATCTTAGGTTTGCCGTTGCTTAAATAGTCTGAAAAAAAAATCTGGATGGTGAATGTCTCACCCTAACTACTAACCATACATTGACATTCTATAACCTTCATCAATATTTTAATCACTGAATTAAAAAATAAAAATAAAAAAAAAAACTTTTTTACTGTATTAACTTTAACATTGCCTGTAGAAGTTTTTATTGCTTCCCACATATCTTCTTTACGCGAATACTGTTTTCCATTATCATATCCATATCTTTTAATGTCGTACTACAAGTGTGTCCTATGGCATTAAAATCTGGAGACCCTAACGGCCATGTCACTATTTTGGTGCCTTTGAATTTTATTTTGGTAAAGTGTACGATAGAACGGGTTGCAGAATGTAAAGAAGTATTGTCTTGCATGAATGTATTCTTTATCTTTTGGATTTTGCCCGGTACCACCCATAAAACGTCTTGTTCAAGAACTTATATTTCACTATATTCAAGTCATAGCATCATAACTTTTAGGGGATTTACAATTTTACCTCAAAAGATACTAGTCTAAAATATTACCGACCCTTTTATCTTCTAAGTATTATTGGTTAACTATTTCCATGAAGAAACCAAGTCATGGTTCAGACATCAGCTCCATCCAATATAGCTCTACGTTCATCACAAAAATTTACTCTTATTCTTCGCAAAACTTAAAACTTCCTTCTTTGAGATTTTTACCTAAAATCAGTCGTTTGACTGTATTCAAGTTTTTATCAAATGTTCTTAATACTCTGTATTGTTCTGTCTGTTTACATTGTTTTCAGCTTTTAAAAAATAATTTCTTGCTGATCAATCCATTTGTATTGTTTTGTATCCTATCGTTTCAGTTTTTGTTATCATATTTCTGTTTACGACATTATTAAAACCATTTTTCTTGTTCTTAACTTTGCGTTGTTTACAATTACTTTTTAATTGTATTTCCTGATCGACTTTTAGCAATGACGTGTTACGTGTAACTTCTGTCGAATCTAATATCATTCATATGACATATGATATTTTTATAAAAATAAAATTAAAAAAATAAATGTCAATAACTATGCTATTAAGTATACATTTATTTACGATATGATAAAAAAGTAACGTATTACAAAATAAAATACTATTGTAAATATTTGTAACATAAGCAGATAAGCTAATCTACACATGGTATGTTTATGATATATATATATCCTGAAGGTTTTGACAGCAGCCGTTGGTTAATATCAATTTTATTATGAAAAAATTGAGTTGCATAATAAAATCTGAGATAATATCCCTTCTCCATCGATATATTTTGCGATTATCTAAAACTAATTTCCTTATATTTTCACCATAAAGTATTTCATGATGAATAACAATTCATTATATTTATATAAGCAATAAACATTTCAAAACATATATAAATACAAATTCTATAGGAATCGGTGTTGAAAAGCTATCGACTTCAAGATTCATTAGGTATTTGGTCAGAGCTTGTAAAATGAGTCGATCCTAGAACTTTTCAGCAGCCCTCATCTTTTATATATATATATATATATATATATATATATATATATATATATATATATATATATATATATATAGATAGATAGATAGATAGATATTGGATCCCCGATCCTGTTTGGCGTTTTTACATGATTTGGTCAATATGATGAGTGCTTTGAACATTTATAAATATATTTATAGACTATTGTCGCTCGAGTTATCCACTGAGCATTTTTTGAAAAAAGTGTCCTGATCTTAAAAAGACCTTAAACTCTAGTAATTTTTATGCATTTTGCTAGATGTCATTCACTAGTATTATATATATATATATATATATATATATATATATATATATATATATATATATATATATGTACAAGTTTGATTAAAAAGAAACACAAAGAAAAATGTTTTGTAAAAAGATCGTACGGTGTCAATCCTTTAAACAAGGTGGGTTTGTTTGTCTAGAAAATCAACAGTTAAAAGTCTGGTTTTGAACTAGAATCAAACACCGACCTCTGTGCATTTAATCGATATACACTCGAGAGTTGATTATTTAATGAAACTGCGAAACTGCCAGGAAATAAGTGGAAATATATTTTTTTTCACAAACACATATGGTAAAAATATTTAACTGAGAAAAGAGATAGGTTTAAAACACTACGCCGGCAAAAGCACTGCACAAGCAATAATAATAATAATAATAATAATAATAATAATAATAATAATAATAATAATGCAGAATTAGTGACACGAATATTGAGATTGCTGAGGTCAGCGAAACCAATGAAGAGTGCTGGAGATATAAGGAAACTTGGTGGCACTTATTCCTCAGCTAAGACCATCAAAAAACCTGCTGTCTATATTATTATTATTATTATTATTATTATTATTATTATTTCCTTTGATTTCTGTTTTATACACATTTCCTTCTGGGCCCCAACCAGAGACCTAAGGTCAATAATGACTTCATGACATTTTCCACTGATCATTTTTGTAAAAAAAAAAAATAAGATCACCCGCATTTTAGATGTTCTTCTTCTTATTATTATTACAGTTCCCTATTTATCTGAGATTTCCTTTTACGCGGTTTCAGCTATCCGAGATTAATCAGAGAAATAAACAATTTATAAATTTTATTCATTAATTGTTCCATAGTACATGTGTAGGGATGTTGAGAATCCGTTTATACCAAATAGAAGCCGTAATTCTAGCATTCCTTTTAAGGGAACACATTAAATTTCTCGATTTGATCAGGAAGATTTAGGCTGGGCTTATTACAGTAAGAACAACGCTTCTAATTTGCACACAATTTTTATTGTTAGAACATTGCATTATTAGATATTGTTGTTAAGCTACTATTGTATCTAATTTATAAACCTCTTCATGTATAAGAAAAAAAAAAAGTAATGGTTCCGGTCATCCGTTAGGGGTCTTTGAATATATCACCGGCGCATAAAGAGAGACTGTTATAATAATAATAATAATAATAATAATAATAATAATAATAATAATAATTATTATTATTATTATTATTAAAAGTGACGGAGATTTCAGAAGACGTACTGTCACTTAGTTGCCAGCCATGGCAACTAGATATGTCTGTTTTGAATATATCAGCGACTATATTTGAAAGGAGGGAAAATTATACGAGTCAGACGAACATTACCGTCGAAGACGTTACTTTTAATCAACTTAAAATATGAAATGTTTTGGGTTGTCAAGAAGTTTTTGTCACCACCTCCCCCCCCCCAAGAATACAGTTTATTAAAAGTTGTTTTTCATGGGCTTTTAAAATCTCATTGTTAAGCAGCCTTACCAATACGGTTTATTGCATGTCACATATTCAATATATTGTATACGATAAACGACACTTGCAAAATATACCAAAAAAACATTTTCAAACTGGAAAATAAAAATAAAATCTGATTTTAAAAACAGAGCAAAAGAATCTCATTATCTAACTTTTATTTAATTTATAAAATTAATTTTATTTAATCTATAACCTTTTATTTTATTTTATAATTTATAAATTTTAATTTAATTAATTTTATTTAATTTATAAACTTTTATTTTATTTTACAATTTATAAACTTTTATTGTATTTAATCAATTAATTTTATTTAATTTATAAACTTTTACTTAATTTATTTTGGAGAAAAATAATTACCAAATGTCGAAGTCTATTTCCATGGCTCCTTGGACTGTATTCATAACATTTTAGTACAAAAGTCGCTATTTATTATTCAACCCCGAAGCTATTAGTACATACTAATGATATTAGTCGTGTAACCAGGGGGGATTTCAGCGAATACAATTTTAGAACTCCCACCTGAATTACCCCTGAAATGTTTTATTGTAGATTTTGGGGCGAATTACCTTCCAAATGATAATAACAAAAATCCATTTCCATTTGTCCATGTTAAAAATAAAATTCCACTCTCATAATTATAAAACTGGAACTAATTGAATTAGGCCTCAGTATAAAACAGGCTTACATAATGTACACATTGTTTAGAAAATTCATGTCATCCAGTAATATTATTTTTAAATGTAACGGCTACTGTAAACAAATCCTATATTTTTAGTTCAGATTTTTGGAACTCATTTGGAAAGTCATTCATTTGTGTTAATGTTCATGGTTTATGAAGCAGACAGAAAAATGCTAGATCTCATCGATTTACATACTT
>OZ010573.1:34167412-34169912 GCA_963932145.1 Acanthosepion lycidas | reverse complement strand
CCAAACGAAGATTATGATATGTAGGGCTTGTAAAGATTAAGATTGTAGTTGTTGGGGAAGCATCCTCTTGGGAACATGTTCCACAAAGCAGCGGCTATTGAGAAGAAGATGTCCGAAAGGATCTTATTTCTTACCAATGGAATATGAAAGAAATCAGGATGGTTCGCCTCTGTGTATATGTCCTGGCAAGACTGAGCTTTAAAGGTGTGAGCTGAGGGTACTAAGGAATACAACGTGCAAGATTTTCCATGGAAAGAGTGATAAGTTAGCAATAGGCTTACGACCTTGCATTTGTGCAAAAGGGGTTGTCAGGTGTAAATAATTCATCACCGACAAGGCCGTGTAAACGCTTTTGTCGATGCTGGAAAGAACGGACTGGGCAGCTCCAGACTAGCGCTTATCATTATTGGAGCACTTGAAACAGTTCCAGAGAGCTTTGCTCAAGGGTTGGAATAAGTAAAAACATACCGACAAAAACATTATCAAAATTCGTTGAGATTCTTCTTCTTCTTGTAATTACCACATCCCTTCTGGACGTGGTCGGTCATGGCTCTCCATAACTTCCTATTATTTGTAGTTGTAAGAAATTTTTGATTCTTTATTAAACTCCCAATTCTTGTTCCGCCATTCATTTCATACAATCTCGTTAGATAGGTTATTTGATGTTTTCATTGCTGTTTTGGTCTTCACTATATCCTGTGAGTATCAAATTTTCCATGCCCTTTTTCCTCATTATGAGACCCAGAAATTTCAACCATTTCTTTCTGATACTAAGTACATGTGTCTTTTTTTGTCGAATTTCCTTAAAACTTCTTTACTGCCAGCACACTTTGTCCATTCTCACCATCCTTCTGTAGAATCACATCTCTTCTTCTGGGAATACATTTTCCCGCGTTCACTGTTATATGGGAGCTTTGATATTAATAATTCAGCACTCTTTGTTTCTAAAGAAAATTTCCTCTTTCTTAATTCTTTGCTCATCTTTTGGAAGACATCCTTCGCTATTCCAACGCGCTTTCAGATTTCTGTATCATAAAATGTTGGGGAGAATTTTGGAGTACTGAAGAAATTTACAGTCAATTGGTTTCCGGTGTAAGGCATCAGATTATTATTTACTTTAAGATTTGGATTAACTTGTATATTTTGGTTGTTATTCTCACAACATTTTGACTGTTTCACTCTCTGACCTTCTTAAGGTTTTCTTTGTCGTACTAGGTAAATTTCTTGAAATTTTGACCGAACCCTACCCTTTATTCAATCTTCTCTGTTGTGGAGTAAATAAGAGACCCTCGGTAACAGAAATGAGCTACGCAAGACGCCATAAATAAAGAACTGAAAGTGAGACAAGGGAAGTCCGTTGGAGTCAGTCGAGAAGAATTTCTAACGACGTTACGGCGAGTAACGTAAGCGTGACATAATATTATAACCGCTAGAAGCGAGATATAACATTCTCATTCTGCTTTCTATTGTAGTAGTCGATAGTTCTCTTGAGTAGTTCTTTAGTAGTTAGAAGAGTCGATCAGCATGTCCCGTTTTCTGGCGAAATAGTAGAGAGAACTGACCTCGAAGCCCTGATTTACTGAATTTATATTGAAGTCGGTAATTGATTTGGTAGTGCGATGAATACGCGTAGGATTGTCCTTCGATTTGGTACAGGAGTTTTGATATTTTGTTTCGCTTATCAAAGTATCTGGTCTGAAAATGAAGTTACTTGATTGACCTATTCTGGTTTTAATATTAATGCCGTCTTAGGGAGGTGATAATCATTGTTCTTGGGAAAGTTAGTAGAGTGATTTTCTATTGCTTTCCCCACGGTTTTGAATTCAAAGGTTTTTTTTTTCTCCTAGATTGATCCCCGCCTGCCTTTCTTGTTAGGTGTAGAGCAGATGCACTGTGTTAACCGGAATTGGAACTCTGCTCACAGATTCCATTTCACAGTATAACAACCATTAAATCACTCACATTTTCTTTATGGATACCACGAAGATTTTATTTTAAATGACGTGTCTCTTCAGAGATTAGGCGATCATGGCTTTTCATAGAATCTTTTTTTTTTATCTGTGAATTGCCGTTACTCGTTAGGAAAACTATTGAAGTCTTTTCACGTTACCTTCACCATAATTTTGAATTCAATGTAATACTTTTCTAGACTGGCTGCAATCCAGATCTGTTAAAGATAAAACAAAACAAATAATAAATAAATAAAAAACGACTCGTTATAATAGTTGAAAAGCTCGGAATATAAGATGCCCTGTTGGCAAGGCAAATACGCCTTTGTTTGCATGTATGTGTGTGTGTATGTAAGAGAGATATGAACGGAGAAAGACAGAGATAGGAATAGAGGGAGGGATAGAGAGAGAGAGAGGAATGGAGAGAGATAGGGTATATAGCGGTGCTAGAAAAATCTTTAACGCTAAAAAGAAATAAAAGAAAAATATGATTAATAAGCTTTTGATTCTTAAATCTCCTTGACGCCCTTGTCCAAGTTATTTGTGAAACA
>OZ010573.1:34129912-34162412 GCA_963932145.1 Acanthosepion lycidas | reverse complement strand
ATATATATATATATATATATATATATATATATATATATAGATAGATAGATAGATAGATAGATATGATGTCGTTATTGATTCACTATTCACTGCTCGTTGAGCGACAAACGCTTTTCATTTGTGTAACGATGTTAACCTTCGCTAAATTCTAACATTTAATTGGGCAAATTCGTCTCTTGCACTTTTCTCTCTTTCCCATTACCAAGCGAGGTTTCGAGCAGGCTCAAAATACAATTTTAACCAATCAGAACGCAAGAAGCGGTTGCCCCTCCTAGCCCATCGGTAAAGGGAATGTCTTCAAACCACCAGCTCCTAATTTTTAGCCCCAATACCGAAACTCTGATCACTTGTTTGGTGAATGGTTGATTCTACATATTAATATAGAAAAGCAAATACATTCTTCTCTTGGAAGGTTTTGCTCAGTATTCACTGAACATTAATAGATATTTGCTGCCCCTGTTAACTTAGTGACAAATTTAAATTTCCCATTTACGAACTGCTGAAATTTATGCCTCGGATCATACATCTAAATTATGGATAAATATATCTCGCTTAATCGTTAAGTAGACTTTTCTGAATGACGTCATCAACTGCATAATCAAAGCTGTTTTGATTTGAAGGCATACTGAAAATCAACGTGATTTTTCATGGGCATGACTCATTTCCATACTCAACTGCTGAGGCCCATTTGAGTTTCTTCAAAACCAGCAGAGCCAACCTTGTGGTTTCAGGTAATAGGAATACTAATGGTAATATTAACTGTTTCCTTATAAGAAAACATTCACCATTAATTAGACCGAGCAGCCAGTCCTACTTTCAGTTGAAATTTATAAAATCTTTCTCTTAAAACATTTTTTCAGGAAAATCGTTTTCTCAAGTCCAGTAACCCTTATTGTTGAACGCACTTTAGTTACTGTCCAAGCATGTGCCCCTCCCCATCCCCATCAAGGCTACATACAGTTTTCAATTTTTCTCCTACAATGATTTCAAACCAAGGCTAGAGAGTCCGGTTTGTTTTGTTATTTAACCTATAGCTGAGATAAGAGATAGATATATATCTTTCCCACGGGTAGCTAGGCCAAAATGAATATCACACTCAAGACCGAAATTCGAACTTGGTTCGCCGATTCTTTGTTGCGACCGTATAACATTACCTGCACACCCACTGAACGATATTCGATTCCAAAATCATACGATCATTTTTCCCATGATGCTGTAGTTGAAGGTACTTCCGATAGGCCGCGATGACTTAAGAGAAATCAAAACTCCATCAGAGATTTGATGATCTCTCTAAGTAAATTATTATCTACACTATTTACATCATTCGGACTGTTGTGCTCATCTTTACTGCTTTATTCACAACGTTTCGGCCACTGTACGCTCCCGCCTTCTTCAGGTGATATACGTTAGAATTTTGAACCGAACTCTTTATTTAGTCCACGGGGGTAGATTCCCCAAGGACATATGGCCAAGGAATAAAAACGTTGCTTGAAGTAATCTAAAAATTGACTTGACCCAAAGAGTTGAGAGGTCAATACCTGGCGACAGCATAAGAAACAAAAACTTGGAGAGTTGAATTACTAAAGGGAATTAATTGAATCTAAGATATCCAAAAGAAAAAAAAATGTATGGCACGTGGAATTAGAAGAATACACGTATATCACCCGAAGAAAACCGGAGTGTACAACGGCCGAAACGTCGGGAATATGATAATAAAGATGAGGACAACAGTCCCAATTATTAAATAGTGTAAATAGTCACAATACATCATCCCAGATATATAAACAGATGTAAATTGTTATTTCCACAGATCTAAATATTCATACTTGATTTATTTTATAAGCATAGAAAATATTTTTTTACTCTATGAGGAAAGATGTTGTAATACCTTTCTTAATGCATTGATTCTTTGAACAACCAAGTCAAATTGAAGCCTTAAAATAGACACTAGACTTGAGCTGCTTCTTTAACACTTATCTCTTTCTTGTCCCTATAAAAGTAATTGATAGTCAGTCAAGTGCCATACGTGATATATGCTTGGGCGATCATGTCTCGTTTAATTCATCACTGACATGATAAAAGATTTCCCGCAGTATGTTGCCGTTTCTTTCTGCGGTACTGGTTGCCATCCAAGGTTATAGGACCCAGTCTGTCATGCAATTGGACCCATACCCGTGGGGGAGGGGGTGGTGGTGAGAAAAGATAAATTCATACCTTTCCTAAGTGTATTTGTGCGTAAGTGAATATAACGAACTCAGTTGGAATTCGAACTCGGCTCTCTGATTTTTCATTCCGAGTCGTTACCCATCATATCACCTGCACATCCAGCCTTACATCACCTGTTATTCATAAGCGGTCACCCATTTAGGTACTTCGATTTTTTATTCTGAGCCATTATCAGTTGTTAGATCACACCGCAAATTCATAAAAAATAATTTATTATGAAATGGTTGAGAGAAGAAAGTAAAAAAAAGAAAAAAAAGAAAGGTTCTTTATTCATCATTTTGTTTTAACATGAATTTTATGTGATAGTCTATGATTATATCCACAATAAATACTTTATATTCGTTTAATTTCAGGAACGTTAGCTCTTTATTATTTTTATAACTGAACCGGATTTGCACTGAATTTTTACGATTATGTTGCTCTTTTCTAGTAGCTGACAGGATAGGAATTTAATATTTCATTCTGATTTGACATCTTGGGTTTATAGTGAATACAGACAAACTTGACACCAAACCATAAGCATGGATCTCCCAGTTAGAATCGAACTCACCACAATAGCAATGACCTATGAGAATAGCTTAGCCACTACTTCATGGCAATGATGCTACAGAACCAGACATTAATCTCAGAACGCGAGTTGTGTTCTTAAATAGTCTCATCAGATCGAGACTTTCATACGGATGACATGCGTGGTGCCAAACACATTTAGAAATATCTAAACTGTCAGCCGTATACAAGCGCTTTCTCAGATCAATGACTGAAAAAGACTTCGAGCGAATGAAGCCTGTGGGTCTTGGAGAGGACCATCCTTCTTAAAACCTCATGAACTGGCGCTACAGTATCACACAGGACTTTCAACAGCAACAACAACTAAAATGGATAACACGTATAACTCGATTCAAAATGATGACATTCCACACTATTTCAGACAAAAAGTTAGGAAGGAAACTCCCATCAATGCTGAAAAGAGCGATAACAGTGGTCTTGAGAAATAGATTTTTCTTTAAAATTATTTGAAGGGAAATATTTTATAAATTTCAACCAAGAGTAGCTCGTTGTTCAGTTAATGAATGCTGAATGTTTCCTTATAATGAAACCAGATAATATTACCATTACCAAGGAAACAGATAATATTACCATTACCAAGGAAACAGATAATATTACCATTACCAAGGAAACGGCTAATATTACCATTATCATTAACATGGAAATAGCTAATATCATCATTACCAAAGAAACAGCTAATTGTCATTACCGAGGAAATGACTATTGTCCATTACGGAGGGAATGGCTAATATTGCCATTACCAATGAGACAACTAATATTACCATTGATATTACCAAGGAAACAACTAATATTACTATTACCATTACCAAGGAAACGACTAATATTATCATTACACTTACCAAGTACACGACTAATATTACGATTACCAAGAAAACGACTAATATTAAAATACCCATTGTTATGAATAATAAGAATGATCTCCCCTTGTTTTGTTACTCTCTTCTTTGAGAGAACTATTTCTGTTTACTGGGATTATAAAAGGACAGTATACGCGAACCTTGTATTCTACAGTTGAATAAAGCTTTCTTACATCTGTGTAACTTTTGCCATTACACCCACTACCAAGGAAACGGCGATTATTGCTATTGCCATTACCAAGGAAGCGGCTAATATTACCATTACCATATTATTAATTAAGCTTAGATCAGTTCTGCATAATTGTAGGGGAGATTGATGATATTAATTAATATTAGCTTAGTATGTCTCAAAGCCACAGTAGCAAGGCAATCAATGAAGTGAAGATTGAACTAACTACATTAGCTATTTAATCTACACGATGAGCTCAATGGCCCAAATCGTCCGAGTCATTGTAAAGATCTCTGTCGGAAAGATATCGTTTATTTTCGAGATACTTTTAAAGTCTATAATGTCTTACTGAAATTTAGAGAAAGTTATGAAATAAATAAGATTCGCTGTGGGTGTCTGGAAATAGAATGTTCTCGGATCTGATCCAAATTTGCTAGAAATTTCTTTATCTTAAAATTGTGCGACTTGAGGAAGAAACTGAATACTATTTGTTTAATCATACGTGAAAAGTTTTCTTTTTTTTTACGAAAGAAAGAAAAAACAAGGGAACGATGTGAAACTTTTTGTGGCTACTACTACTACTACTACTACTACTACTACTACTACAACTGCTGCAACACCTTTTTCTTTATATATATGGGATTGCTTTTGTACTTGGTCCGATATTCTCCTTACTTTCTTTTTTATTTCTTTTTATTTATCTATTTATTTAAAGGACAAAAACTGGTAGGTTGTTAAGGTTCACTTAATGGGTTTTATGATATTTAAATAAACATTATTCTACCCACTTAAAAAAAAGAAGCATGTGCTTAAAAATCGGGTCCAAAAAGGCACAATGGATAATAAAAGAAATGAGGGGTTGGAAATTACAACATAAAATTCAATGACAGAAAAAAAACAAAAACAAAAAAACAAAAAAAAAAAACAACAAAAAACGTTGGATTACCCTGCAGGAGGAGGAGTGAAAGAAGGACCGGTGACGAAAAGACAAATAAAAAGAGGAATAGGAAGAGGAGAGAAAAAAATGGTGATATAAAGAAGCGGCAAAAAACAGTTGAAAAGAGGAACATTAAAAGGAAAAGTAAAAATTCAGAAAAAGAGTTAAAAAATACAAACTGTGTGTTCGGGTGGAACGGGGAGTTTGGATGCAATGTCCCAAAACGGTAAAAAAAAAATAAATAAATAAATAAATATAAAATAAATAAAAATAAAATAATAAATGAACAGTAAAAAGAAATGAAAATGGAAGATTTTGCAAACAATTCTTTGTTTTATTCATTCTTATTACCTGTATTTAATTCGGGTAGCCAACAGCGGAGATTAATTAAATTAACACAATAGCAGATACCCGTATACTGATTTTAGTATGTGTGGCTGTTTCGGTCCCCGTTACAGTCGGGAGGTTTTTTTCCCTGTCTAAGCTGTCGTCTGACTTCTCGTCAAATTAGCCTCCATCAAGGAAAGACTGCTTGTGTATAAAGAATGAAGGAGTGTGCGTGAAAGTTCGGTTGCAATATTAGCGAGTACAATTGTGAGTACATGTGCAGTATTTGTGGTTATGCCGGCTTGACTGCCTGTCCCAATCGTCTCCACACATCAATTTCGGGTGTCAGCTTTTGTTGTAGGGGAAGACCGGGGCTAGTTTGAGCATTTTTTGCTCAGAGGGAATTAATTCATAAAAACGCAAATATGACTAAAAGTTACTACAGAAAATAGACTTCCTGTGGATTTTTAAAAAAATCATAAACTTTAGTTAACTTTATTATATTATCATTTAAACATACGGTAAAGTGCTACAATCTAATAGAGCAAGTTAGTTCTCTTGTTATTAAGTAAATATATGTTGAATATTTTTAGAAAGCCATTAATAGGAGTAGATAGGTTCGCCTATCGTCCGGTTCACACTCCTCCCCGGTCTTTTGAACAATTTGGTTTCCGGTTTCTTCTGAAGTCTTTTCATTCTCTTTCACTTCAATTAGCCCTTGCGTCTTAGTGGAATTATCGCCTTGTTTCGGGTGAAATGATTATAAGAAATATCCTTCCAGGATGTAGGCGGTTATGTCTCTCTTTAAATTCTTTTCTTTTCAATATCCCTGAATTGCCTGGGAAAGATAGTAGAGTGGTTTTCTGTTGCCTTTTTCATAGCTTTGAATTCAAAGTAGTCTTTTTCTTGCCACCCAAAGCTAGAGACAGTCTACTTCGCTATTTAACCCATAGCTGGGGTTGGGGTGAAGAGATGGATTAATGCTTTTGCTAAGGGCATTTAAACCAGGTAGAAGCATCAAGAGTAATAGAAAATGCATTCGAATAAAAGGTATTAGGAATCTATGTAGAATCATATGTGAATAGACGTCAGGGATGCATTGTAATAAGGTGGAAAATGAAAGAAACGGACCATGAATAGAATGACAGCGTTAAACAGAAATTTATTGCCATCCTCCTCCCAATAAAATTAAGACAGATGTCAAAACAACATCTTAGCAACCAAAAAGTAAATTATTATTTTGATTCATGATTTTACACAATTTTTCTTTGGTAAGTTAACCCCAAGGCGATAAAGCTACTAAGACGCAAGGAGTTACTGAGAGTGAAAGTACTCGATAAAACATTACTGCTTGTTTTCGTTGTTTTGTTTTATGGCATATCAACCTCAGTGGGTCATTTAATGCCAACAAGATTTTGAAATAGATTCATAGAGATAGTTTGATAAAAAAAAAGATGTGTATGTATACATATATATTTGAACCAGTTTTCAATTACTCACATTTTTTAGTACAATCCAACTTCTTTTAGGAAATTTAGTTTGTATTGCTGTTTTTTTTTTTTTTTTAAAAGTATTGCTGATAATTTTTCCTTCAAAAATGATTACTGGTAATATTTTTTTTATTACAAAGTATTTCTGGTATTAAAACCTATTTTTACACAAGTTTGGATGTTAACTATTTGCCCATAGCTGGGACCCAAACAGGTACTACCACCCCGGGTCAGGCTGGACCTGGGAACACCAGCAATTAAGAGGTGGTTCCACGCTCCTCAAAAACTCCTGATCAGAGGCCTTGTTGTTGGATGTAGTTTATCGTCTTACCCAGGACGCGGATGTAGTTTATCGTCATACTCAGCACGGAAAACATTACCGAAGGGAGAGGAAAATAAACGAACAGGATAAAAAAAAAGACAGATGACGAAGATACATGCTAGGTTTAAATTTTTGAAGATCGTAGTTAACAGGAAAGCAAAAAGCTCGATGAGAGTTCTACAGGCGAGAGAAGAAACTATTAGAATAGAAATTACGGTTACATCTTGCAATTTCAACATCAAAATGATGCGACCTAGCTGCCAATCTAGTACTACGTTTAAATTCATGCGTTCGAGGTACCAAAGAGTAAAGCTCATCAGAATAATTGCCATGAAAATATTTATAAAAAAAGCAGAGAATCAGATTCAACCTCATCAAATGTATAGTTTTGGGAAACAAATTAATCGCAGCTGTTTCATGAAATGCACCCAAAATGTGTTTATATATGACAAGATGTCTCCTTTATCCAATAATTATTAGGCCTTGAACTGGAATAAGTTTGTACGCATACTGAACAAAAGGGTTTCATTCTCTGTGGATTCATCCGTGTTATTAGTTTTTCTTTTTTTTATAGCTTCATTCTCACGTTTCATTTTTCTATGAACACATTTGAACCTATTTTTAAAGTTTCCTTTGCTATTTTTAAGACCTTATGCTTTCTTCTGCCTCGGTTACATTCTTTTCAGAGGGTTCAGTGAGAGCAGCTGATCTCTTTCGAGTTTTCACAAGATAGGCTCAACGCTAACTTTTTCAAGAGAAAACATTTGATGAATGCTTCTTGGTAGCAGTTACAGGGCTTTAATCAAACACTACCTCTTTGACCTTAATGACAGGACTGTGATGCCTATTTAACCCAAGTGTCAATGAAACCCTTTCTGTAGAAGTAATTTCAAGTTGAACAGGTCGCACACGTATTAATGTGATGATTCCATTGCGAATCTAGTATATAGTTCCTATCAATTCCACAATCTTGCATAACGCATTTAAAATCATGCCTACAGTGTCTCTGTTGTAAATGATTATTGTTACACACATTTTCAAATCAATGAAAATGTTACCACATTTCACAGAAAAACTTGATAATATTGTTGCTTGTTCAAGGACTATACAGTTTATCAGTTATTATGACAACATCAGAATAAATAAACATCAATAAACAATAGTTTCTCAGTTATTATGACATCTAAATCACTGCACGCTAGGGACAGTGTAAATCGCCGCAATATCCAGGAGCTTATAACGTTATTCTACAATATATTTTTAATCAATCTCTCAAATTCGTACTATTTTACACACGCTTGAACATCAGGACGTCAGTCATTGCGGATGCAAAACTATCATTGGACAACGCTGGTTATCAGGTAGGCGCATTTGTCTACTGAGTAGAGATATCTCAGTGCAGCTAGCTTCTGGTAGGATATTATGTTGACCTACTCTTACGTTGGTCGAGTTACGTTCTGATATGTTTGTCTCGGTGGAAGGGACAAAATCGCTTGGGCGAGCAAGCGGTTACCTGATCAAACGAGCGTCTTTGAAATTCATCTTATTCAGATACTCATTAGGTTTATTTGTCAATTGTGATTGAACACTGTTGTGCATTAAAATTTATCCTTAAAGCATGTCTTTTGTTAGGACTGCGGCTCCACTTCTGCCTTCAAAAAAATCAATATCTGTCTGGACTGTTATATTAACACCATTGGTGACACCCATGGATAAGCCACGTCAAGAAGAGAAAATATTTGATATTGGTCAATAAATTCAATATTAATATCCAAAAATATTCTTTCTTTCACGAAGTAATCTATCCCACATGTATCCCTCTCTCTCTATGTGTGTGTTTGTTTGTGTGTGTGTGTGCGTGTATATATATATATATATATATATATATATATATATATATATATATATATATATATGTAAATTATTTTAAGACAGAGTATTTGTATAAGAATTGGACAATTGGAAAAAATCTTAGATTTTGCCGACGCGTTTCGTCTTCCAACTTTTCAAGGCAAAAATGAAATTGAAATGTTTTTCTTGTTATAGTTTTTTTGCCTTGAAAAATTCGAAAGGCGAAACGGGTCGGCAAAATCTAAGATTTTTTTCCAATTGTCATACATACATATACATATATATATATATATATATATATATATATATATATATATATATGAATAAAAAACAAAAAGAAAAACTATATACCAATCAGTCTTGTGCACAGAATTTCTCTGGGAATTTAACAATATATATATATATATATATATATATATATATATATATATATATATATATATATAGTAGTCTGATAATCGCTGAAGTTGATGCTTGTGGACTCGAGTATGAATTACTGATGTTTACCTATCGACTGAAGTATAAACACGACCAATGTTTGTCATAGCTTCAAGTATAACGAAAACTGATCTCGGCATAAAATAATCCTATAAGAGTTAATATGTCGTAAAATCCACTAACCTAAACCAATCCAGTCCATTGTTTTGTGTAGTTAGTACGATCCTCACTGAGTGTTCCGTTTTGTTTGAAGCTAAGCTAAACTTAATATGTATCTACAACTATACGTATGTCGACGTTTGTAACAATAAACCCGAACGGGAGGAAAAAAAAAAAAAATAAAATAAAAATAAAAATAAAAATGGACGTAGCTGGTATTGTGTTTTCCTGTTGTATGCGTAAAAGTACTTAAGAGTTTTTATTTAAATAATTGTCGACATTATCATTTCATCATTTGTGTCTGTCTGTTCGCGAAGATTTGAATTAATGGGCGTTCTCATTTCCAACATGAGTTTCCTGAATTTAGGAACTGCATGCAGTAAATTCTCAAGCACTCAGGGTTCTCTTACTTGAAAAGCGAGCTCAAGCTAAACTTAATTTCAAGTTCTATATTCATTGTCGAAGCTAGTGAACTA
Organism: Acanthosepion lycidas; assembly: GCA_963932145.1. Taxonomy (NCBI): domain Eukaryota; kingdom Metazoa; phylum Mollusca; class Cephalopoda; order Sepiida; family Sepiidae; genus Acanthosepion; species Acanthosepion lycidas. The sequence goes on along the minus strand of OZ010573.1, from coordinate 34,152,593 downwards.
TGATTTGCTGAAGAGGATACTCCCATCAGGGGTTGGTGCCCTGGTTAGTGTCAAAGTGTTTTGAATAGGACAACCGCTGAGGAAAGTTAATAGAACTTTTTTCTTTATTTTCGGGCTTTATTTGGTCGCGGGCGCATTTTTTAATCTGCTTAAAACCAGGGAACGTAACTCCAGATAAATACACAAAAGCTGGCGATTTAGCATATGAATCAATCTCGCAAGTTCATTGCACTTAAAAGTTTGCTGGTTTGGCACTATTGTAAAACTGAGGGCAGGTATCTGAAAGGCTTGAATGTCCGTGTGTGGATTATGATTACAACCTTCAGGGATATGAAACAAATGATTTCTCTACAATATGAAACGATTACGTTCGATGTTTGTACTGTTCCGTTTTAGAATATTTATTTACATACATATATAGATATTAATTTAATTTAGTTTCGCACAAGTCTATAAGAGAGAGACACAGTGAAGATCCTATAAGTTCTTTAGTATTAACAGTATTTTACTCACTAACCATTAAAATATACACCCTTGTGCAAATTAAATGAAACAAAACGATAATTCCGCTATTATTTACATTTTTTTTCCCGTATTTTTCCAATGAAACATGACTCAGTGTCCATCTTAATACTTCGTATGTCTATTCCACGAAGTTGTTCTTTGCAGATTAACCACAGATTCTCGATTGGATTTAAATCAGGAGAATTTCAATGTCGGTTTATATTACTTTGATTTGCTCACTGGTAAGGCTTGCCAGTGTGTTCGTGCAGTGTTACAACTTTCGTATGCTTCCTTGGAGTAACGTCCATTGCAGACAATGGCCATAGGACAACTAATCGACAGTCAAGACAATAGTGTCTGGGCGTGAGGTAAATCTGATGCAATCACGGATGACGTAATATTTTTCAAGGCCAAACAAATTTCATCATACACTCCGAAAATAGATTCATATTACTGCACACCTCCGCGAATGACCTAATCTGAGGAAAAAATAGAAATTGATTACACCCTGTCATTCCGATGGGTCTAAAACTGATCGTATGGTGAAAGAAAGGAAATTAAAACGGTTGTTTCAATTAATTTACATTATGGTGTATAGTAGTACTAGCATTTTAATCACTAACCTTTAACCTCATAGCAAAATAACTCCCCAGTTTGGCTTTTAACATAATTTGCAATTAATATTGTTTTGTCTGTTGCTGTCTTCAGCCTATCTATCTATCTATCTATCTATCTATCTATCTATCTATCTATCTATCTATCTATTGTTTAAAATTTGCTATATTTGTGAGAGGCTATTTACCTGTGTCCTCCGATATGCTAGCGAATGCCGGATAAAGTCCTCACCGATGAAGAAGAGACTTGAGGCAACAGAAATGTAGTTCCACAGAAGGATACTGGGAATCCCATGGACTGATTATGTGTGCAACTATCAAGTTTTAGGGAAAATGGAAACAAAAAGGAAACAATCAGAAAGAGAGAGTTGAAATTTCTAGGGCAAATAATGAGGAAAAAGGGCTTGTATAATTCGACACTCACAGGACATACTGATTAAGAGGGGGCAGAGGAAATCAGTGAATAGCTTACCTAATGAGCTTGCATAAATGGATGGCAGAAATTGAATTGAGACTTAGTAATGACAAGAAGTTGTAAAGAGCCATGATAGCTCACATCCTTTAGGGGCACGTCACATTATCAGGGTATCATAAAGATATGCAGGTGGAATTTAAGATATGCGGATGGGGTAAAGGGTAACAGCTCGTAACGAGAAATCGGACTGCGGAATTCAAATTCCAATCAAGTTTCATTACATTGACTTTCGCACAAATACTCCTGGCAAAGGTATGAACCTATCTCTTCTCCCAATCTATGGGTTAAATAGTAGGTTAGAATGGACTCCTCAGCAACCAGTCTAGGAGGAAGACAATTCGGAACTGAATACTGTGTTCAACACTGAGTAACGACAGTTTGTTTCCCTGCTTGAACGCAATCATGAAATTAACATGTCTTGAAGATTGTCTGAAGATTGCGATCAAGTATTAAACAGACTGTCGCTACTCGATGTTGATCTCCGTGTCCACTTATATATATATATATATATATATATATATATATATATATATATATACTTTAAAAAAATTTTTTTATTTTATTTTTTCATACGTGTATTGAACACTTTTTAATAGTAGTTTCTTGGTTTGATTCAACTCTGCCTATTAACTTTTTACGTATAATATATATATATATATATATATATATATATATATATATATATATATATATATAAGGAAGTGTCCACGTGTGCGTGCTTCTTATAGTATGTAAAATAGCTTGGTTGGTTAATAAAACATGGGCAAACGAAAGGGCACCAATATGATTGGTATGAAACTTTTTTTATTAAATATTAATTATTAACCACAAGACAAAAATGAAGCACGCTATTATATATATATATATATATATATATATATATATAATATGATAAAAGTTTAGCTTTAAGGTATGCTATATTTATTGATAAAAGTATTCAATATCAGGAATAGAGTGTATGTAAATACCACGCCTGGCGATTGCGTTCAAGCATTAAACAGGCTGTCGCTGCTCAGTGCTAACCTAAGTGTCTACTCTTATATATTAGTGTAAGATAATCTTTTTTTTGAAATATATTATATATAAAATTGTGTGCTGGAAACATGTTCTTTATGAATATATAAACACTGCTTTCCCTAACTAAAAGTCATATTCTTTCAGACTCTAAAGCTGTTGTTATTGACTTTTTTCAGGTGATTGCCCAAATATGGTCAACGAGGGCTGCCCAGAAGTTACCAGTCGATCCCAGTACGAGGAAGGGTCAGCAGTAGTTAGTAGTGACATGTGCCCTTACGACGCAGACAGCAGTTTAACCGCAGAGGGCATCAAGGGACATTGTCCGTCATCGTCTGTTCAATCTCCAAGGAGTTTAGACGATGCGTCCAGTCCACAGAATACAGACAGCAGCCTGCAGAGCGGTCAAGTGAATGGGGAAGAAGGGAGCGGTGTTTCGAGCCCCAAACCACGAAAGATTCGTCGTAGTCGCACAACTTTTACGACGTTTCAACTCCATCAGCTCGAACGATCGTTTGAAAAGACACAGTACCCGGATGTATTCACCCGAGAAGAGTTGGCAATGAGGCTAGATTTGAGTGAAGCAAGAGTCCAAGTACGTATCATTTGAACAATAGGAAATATTTTTATATTTTCATTATATAAACAATACGTATATTTTCAGTTCAATTATCTCATGCACACATTTTATAAATAATAATAATAATAATAACAACAATAATAATAATGATAACAATAACATAATAATGGACAGCTACTCCTTTCTGAGTACACCCAATTGTTAGAACTGTTAGCCAATCCCTGTTGTAAACGCCTGCTCAGGTATATTAGTGTTTGTACAGCATCCACTGAGATTTATACTTCAACTATGCTAATCGGACCCCAGTTACAATTTCTGGGTGAGAGCGCATAATCTGGCGTGATCAACAGCTTGAACAACGTCAGTACACTCCTCCTCGGTCACGATGACTTAAAACTTCGTGATAGCCATCGACGACCTCCGAGCAGTTCCATCTACCTAATTTCACTCCGAAGGCTTGGCGCAGACTGTGGTATGTTTTTCAAGCACTTTCTAAAGGTGTTGTGAAGTGGCAACCTACAGCAGGAAAAAAATTGCCCCTCGTTAGTCATGTATCGAAAGATACATGATCATCTAAGCGTGTATCAGTTTGATATGTAAATTTATTGTAAAATAACTCCTCTACGCAAGCAAAAAATATTCATATCAGTGACGAAACATGTTCTTACTTAACAGTTTCTTTCGATATATTAAAACAATGCTTACAAAAAATTTCAACAGCTGTGAAATATGAATTTAAAGCATATTTTTATTTAGCTTTTTCCTTTATTATTATTATTATTATTGTTATTATTATTATTATTATTATTATTATTATTATTTCCTTTGATTTCTGTTGTATAGACATTTCCTTCCGGGTCCCAACCAAAGACCTAAGGTCCGAAATGTCTTCATGACATTTTCCACTGATCATTTTTGTAAAACAAACAAGCAATAAATAAATAAACAAGACCACACATATTTTACATAGATAATGCTATTCTTTGTCTTCTTCTTCTTCTTCTTCTTCTTCTTCTTCTTCTTCTTCTTCTTCTTCTTCTTCTTCTTCTTATTATTATTATTATTTCCTTTACGCATTGTTTTTTGGCTTGCGTTATGGAGATCAATTTACATCGTAAAATGAATTCTCCCTTTTAAAATTTAGAGAATTCAAGATACCCATGTACGTGCGCACACGAAGACACACACACATACACACAGAGACACACACACGCACACACACACACACACACACCCACTCACGCACACATGCACACACATACACACACACAGGTTTTAAACTACTTATCTGTTCAGTTCCACACAACAATAGAATTAGGAAAAGCAAGGTAGGAGAATAAAAAGAAAACGAGTGAAAGGATATGGGGGGGGGAGAGCGATAGTGACGAAAGAAAGACAGACTTTACGCCTTCCATCATAAAAGTAGGGTGAACCTTTATTTAGTTTTTCTTTGAAAGTGGTGCACAACTTACGCACGAAGTGAGGTAGATACTACGGTACTAATATATCTGGATAATAATAATAATAATAATAATAATAATAATAATAATAATAATAATAATAATAATAGTAATAATAATAATAATAATAATAATTATTATTATTATTATTTGTCTATGTTATTTGTGTATTATTATTTGTGTATTATTTGTGTATGTTATGTTTCCTGCTTTGAACATTACTTCTGAGTAGTGATTTCAATCTTCACTGGATCCTCTGACCTTGTACCAAAACTAAGCTAAACTTAGTAAATAGCATCTCAAGTAGGCAGACACCATATCGGGGGTTAATGGGCACCGAGACTAGACCTGTTTACCATTACGCCTGAGTAGTGAGTTCGATCCTCACTGAATGTCTTATATTTGTGACCTTGTGTCAAACATAAGCTAAGCTTATTAAATAGCAACTTAAATAGGTTAATTACTGTTTTCCGCTGATCTTCTTGCCCTTGATGTTCCTTGTGAGTGTTACATTTTTCAAACCTCCTTTCCTGATTTTAGGTGCTAAAAATTTAAGTTGTCTCTTTCCGATTGTTAATAATAATATATTTGTAGTTCTCCTAAATATCCACTATAAATACAGATAAAATAGTATTAGGTTGGTGCAAAAATAATGTCGTTTTCTCACATAGTAACATATGTGAGAAAACGACATTATTTTTGCACCAACCTAATAAGTAGAAATAAAGAAAATTGGGTTTTCGCGAAAGAAAATATTTGAAATATGTCTTGGGCGTTATCATTAACTGACATTACCCCGACCTTCTACTCCCTGTTTTTTTTTTGTGATGAGGACAACGTAAAAAGTTTTCCTCAACACGTGACAACCTGTTTGCTTCTCTCTCCTCCTACTTCGCTCACTCTTTACATAAACTACCCCCGCGACTGCGACAATAATGCTATTATCTCCGTTTGTCATCCAACTGCTCATGCGGAACTAAAATGCTTAACACAATTCTTCCCCTCCCTCAAGCTTCACTGTTTTCTTTCTCTCTATCCCCTTATCATATTTCTATATTTTACATTTTACCCATGTTAGTTAGATTAATTGGCAGGGAAAGAATAACGTCACTCGCTAATTAAAGGAGATCTCAATGGTTCTATTTTCAGTATGAGAGAAGTTGAGGCTTGGCAGACATATTTGTCAGGTGAGAGAGAGAGAGAGAGAGAGAGAGAGAGAGAGAGAGGGAGGAGGGGCAGTGGAAGTATGTGTATATGTGAGAGAGGTGGAAAGTGAGAGAGAATAGAACATATTAGCCGATAGGGGTCGCTGCTGTCTTTGTCGTCTTTTTAGACGAGAAAGAAAGCAGCGACCCCTATTTTTTCTCGTTTATCAAAATTAAATTAATATTGGTTCTCTGAGTCCAGTCTCCTGTGCCCACTTTAAAAAAATGTGCGGGGGGGTGGCACAGGATACTGGACTCAGAGAACCAATATTAATTTAATTTTGATAAACGAGAAAAAAAAGTTACCCGACTACAATTCCTAACTACTTTACACCCCCCCCAAAAAAAAGCAAAACTAAAACAAACAAACAAAAAAAAGTTAATACTTGACAGACTTGCTTGGTGGCTAAGTTAGTTGGGCATTTTCAGTTTCGATGTTCAGGTAAAAACGATCTGATGAAAACGAAGCAAGCAACCCCCCCACTCTTGAAAGTCTGGCGAAACATACTTTTCCTCACGTCAGGTTAATCCGTTTATCATAGTTACAAAGATCATTTTTTTAATGTCCTATCCGTTCATGGCTGAGGCGATCACGGCTCTCTATTGTCTCTTTATTCTTTTATGATTTGTGATTTACCACAGCATCTTGGAAAAGATAATTGAGTTGCATCCCGTTCGATTTCTCAACGGTTTTGAATTCAGAGAAGCCATTCACCTAAACTGGTTGCCAAAAAATGTTAGAGACTCCAGTCTAATCTACTATTTAACCCATAGCCGGAGTGGTAAGGGAGGAATCCATGCCCTTTTTAAAGCGCAAAAATGAATGTAACAGAATAGACCGGGGTTATGAACTCGGCCCGCCGATTCCATTTTAGGCCCCGATAACCGTTACTCCATCTGCATATTCCTAGACAAAACATTACCAGGTTGGGGCACAACCTAATCCCTGCAGCGAAAGTCAATGTGACTTGGAATTTTCTCGACACAACCATCATACAAAAGTATAAGTCTATATACATTAAAAGAAAAAAAATGACGTTATACTTTCAATAAAAATTAATTCTTTACTAAGAATACGTAAAATAAAAATCCAATTACGTTAATTAATCCTTTACTAAGGCAATGTAAAAAAAAATTCCAAATATATATTCATATTTAATGACTTATAACTTTTCTTTTTATCTTTCCTTACAGGTGTGGTTTCAAAACAGACGTGCTAAATGGCGAAAGCGCGAGAAGGCGATGGGTCGTGAAAGTCCAAACTTTCTGCCCACAGACCACATTCAATCACTGCCAGATGTGAGCTCACTGGCCGGAGCTACCCATTTCAATAACGCTGCCACTGACGCTTTCTGGCAAAACCGTTTTCCTCATCTGACTGGGGTCAGTCCGTTCTTGACTCTTCATCATCAACCAGGATTCTCTACACTTGCCCCCTCATGCATTCCGGGAAAATTGCCCTTTGGCGGTCTCCTTTCGAACTATATGGGCGCAGCTACTGCAGCCCCAGGCGCTCTACCGAGCATCCTTCTAAACAGCGGCATGATTCCGAGTTCACACATTAGCCATTCGCCAGTTAGGTTCTCTTTTGATTCGGACGTTGTTGATATGCGCAAGTCAAGCATTGATAATCTTCGCTTTAAGGCCAAAGAGCATACTTCCTCCATGGAACATATTCCAATGTTGGCTCACACACATCAAGAACTGGCTAAATCATAATCACAATATTATATTCATTTTTCTCCCTTTTCCTTTTTTTTTTCATCATGTGCAAAAAGAAAACGAATGAATGTTTTTTTCTTGTGATGTTTGTTTGCTATCTCGTGAATATTGTATAAAAAATTCAACGCAAGTTACTTTTCCTGTGGCTTTAGAAGATTAAATGGAACTTGAATTATTTAAAATCGCGTTTCATTGTTATTTTTTTCTCCTTTTAAATTCATTGGCGTTGTTTTCTTGTGGACTAGTTGAGGTTGGAAACGGAAAACAGAATGTCGAAGGCTGCGGATTCGCAGTGAATATACATCGATGAAAATAGAAGCGAGGAGAAAAACAGTTTACATCAGAGAAGAAAAAAATAGATCTCAATCATCTGTCGTGAGGCTTCCTGTCGATATAAAAACACGCTTTTATTATACTTTTAATAATGCAAGGAAAATGATTTATGCAAGTAAGGGTCTTGTAAAAATACGCTTGTGTAATCTGAAAATATATGAAAGTGTTTTTACACAAGGCTGTGTTTCTAGGGCATTCAATGATGAGGGTGCCCATTCTTAATAACTAACGAACCCCTATTATCCTATTAATTGTATTCTCTTTCACTTTTTCTTTTGCTATTGTTTAACAGTTAATTGGCACATGACAGAAATATAGAGCGACTTAACCCAGAGAAGTCTTGCTCATCAAAAGAGTAAATTTTAGATCCTTATAGATGACGATGAGATTTTAAAACTATTCAAGTCACTGCTAAATACATTAAATACAATTTATAGCTCTGTAATTTAGAAAGGAACTTATAGCTGCAAAACAGTGGCTCATAACCTTTTCTTATTCAGCCAGCGCACCCTATATTTTAAATTGAACTGTTAAATGGAACACTATTAATGCTAAAGAGTTGATGCAATCACCAATCACTGGAAGTAAGATGTGGCTGCAACAACTGAACAGTAGTCAACATACCGAAATATAGAAGTTAGCCAAATTTGATTTGCAGTTTTTGGTTCCATTTTGCACCAATGTGTCTAAAAAATGAAATGTAAATATATAGATAAAAAAGTATATAAAATGTGCTCATTGTTTAATACATCTGTATAACATCGTAATTATATATATATACATACATATATACATACACACACACACACACACACACATATATATATATATATATATATATATATATATATATATATATATAATACCGCATATTAAGTGCTAGTATTAACAAAAGAGTGTTCGATGTAATAGAACAGAGCGATAAATTATATATTAATAAGTATACATTTTTTCCTCTCCAGTAGTACCAATAAGGAGGAAAATGTATATTTAATTATAATAATAATAATAATAATAATAATAATAATAATAATAATAATAATAATATATATATATATATATATATATATATATATATATATATATATATATATGTCGGTACATCAAAAAGACCTTAACTTAATGAAAAAAAGCATTTGTTTTACATAACAAATATTGTTTAATTCAGGATCAAAACTTGTCGATAAACTCTTCAAAAAATGAACTTTGGGCAGCTTATCCCCAATTTTGATGTGCAACAACGTATTCGAAGATTGGAAAATAAAATAAAAAATTAAATAGAATAACCATGTCGGTTAGTTGTGTAATATATATATATATATATATATATATATATATATATATATATATATATATATATATATATGAAGACAAGTGGTTAAGCTATTCTTAGTCGATGCGTTACGTCCTCTGAAGGACTTGGCAAATGTAGGATTTATTTTGTTGCGCGTGTTTATATATAAAAGCAAAGATGTCATCCGTTTATCAAGGCTTTTAAATTTTAGAACGTTATTATTATTATTATTATTATTATTATTATTATTATTATTATTATTATTCAGATCATGTAACAACAGCTCAAATTCATCGTGCTTGTGTATATTTGTTTGACCATCACCTTAAAACGTGAAACTGATATCACGAAGTGTTGATTCCAGTATCCACAGACTCTCTTCTATAATATATAGCAAATTACATAATAATATGAACAATATTTCTGGATTGCGGAATTAAAAACGGAAGAGATGGAAGGAGGAGAAGTGGGGAAGAAAAGGAGAGGAAAAAGGCAAATCGTTCTTATTGTTTTAGAGTTCGATGTTTCTAACATCTGTCAACGATCATGTTTGATCGTTGACAGTGTTGACCGAAAAGTAGGCTGCTTAACTGGTGTTCAAATTCACCCCGGAAACTAAAGTTATGGTTCGAACTGTAAAAAAAAAAATTAAATAAAAAATTCTTCTATAGAATAAAGAACTTTCATTGGATTTCAGTTAAATCTGCATAAATAAAAATTTGTTGATCGAATCCATCAAACGCACACACACACACGCGCGCGCGTACATACACACACACGCAAACACGCACACAGACAGAGAGAGAAAAATAAAGAGTAGAATAAATAGAGAAACAGAGAAAAAGAAAGAGATAGAGGAAGATAAGGCGAGAGAAAGAATAAAACAGAGTGAGAAAAAACAGAGAAAAAGAGAGAAAGAAAGAAATAGAGACAGGGAGAAGGAGAGAAAGAAATAGAACGAGAGAGAAAGAGAAAGAGAGAAAGATATATACTGTGATAACATGAATATACATAAAATCATAGGAAAGAGAAAGACAGTTAATTTGATAAACATTTAAAAATGGAGATACTATTCAAAAGTTTTTAAAAAGCTGCAGGAAAGCAAAGTATATCAGTACATTGGACGAGATAGATAGATAGATAGATAGATAGATAGAATAAGGAAAAGAACTAAACGCCGACCAGCCTATGTGAATGTGCAATCGTGTATTAAATCGAAAGTGACCAGAGGTGAGAGGAAGTAATGTCGGAATGGGGAGATGATCTCATACCAACTGTAAATTGCCTCAGTTGTTAACAACCGGAAAATGTTTCGATTCAATTTCTTGTCTTTCCCTCAAGTGCAAGTGGGATATCTTAAAAGTTTTTAAAAATCGTTGAGCGAACTGAAGCCGGTCATACTTGGGTATTTAAATTACAAACAACACTCCAGGGAAATTGTAAATGTCACGCGTGAAAGCTTGCATTAATGCTATTGTAGATAGCAGTTCAACATTTTTAATATACAGGGCGTGTCCCTAAAGTCTGGACACATGGACAAAAATGCATATTTTCAAGAAGTAAAATTTTCAACAACATTTTATTGAAATGGAATATTAACAAATAACATCTTCAATAAGATTTCCATCATTTATGATGCAAAAGTTGATGCGATTTGCAAGATTCACGTGAATTCCACATTGCCGTCAATTTTAATACATTCACTCTTCATCCGTTCAATCAAGTGTGTTGCATCTGTGATTTTCATTGAGTACACATTTTCCTTTAATTCTTTATTCCTTAAAAAAACATTAATCTGTGGAGGTAAAAAAAATATAGTTAATGAGTTTTCCTATGTGTCCAGATTTTAGAGACAACCTGTATTTGAGTTTGATAAATAATTTTTAATTTTGGTTTATGGGTGATGTCATATTTTTAATGATGCTTTTGCCATTCCCCCCTTGTTTTCACAATCTTTAGTGAAATGTTAACAGTATCTTTGAAGTATGTCCCAACTGTTTAATGTCAATTATAAAAGGTGTTTCATTAAGACGGATTATATATAAGGGTGGTTCATTAAGACGGATCAAAGTCAGCAGTAAATAAATCAGGGTTATTGGTGAAAATTTATTTATTTCTCAATTGGATCATATTATTTAAGTCATGGCAATTATGTGTGAAAAATAATATCGCCCAAATGTCCGCCAAATCTGAAAAAAAAGAAAAAAAATCATTAGAGGCTTAAACTTAATTCTCATTTAAAATCGGTCCAAGTTATTGGAAGAACCTTTATTACACCTAAATTACACAGTAAAATTTAAAAAGTTAAGATTACTGGTTTCGTATGAATTTACACAGAGAAGTCACTTTTGGATAAGTTAATCATTGGAGATAAAAAGTGGTATTCATTACGAAAAATAAACAAAACTACATAGCTTGATTCGGGATGACGTTCATTATTTCTCTCTAAATGGAATCTTCTTTTTTTTTATGGATTTCTGGAAGAGAAGCGAACTGATCAAGAGAGTCGGTCAATGAACATGCTCAGGACAATGTCAGTCTTTAGGTTACCAACGTGATGCAACAAAGAACACTTCTGTGAGATGGGAGGTTTGTCAAAATGCCCAATATTCTACTGTCCTATCGTTTACAGACGACCATTAGTTTGGCTAAGTGCTACATGACTTGGTTGGTCAACGGTTGCAACCAGCTGAAGATATCAAAGACCTTCTGGCGGGCATCGTTCGTTTCTGAGGGAAAATAATTGAACTGAAAGATTACGAAAGGACATTGAAAACTAAGAAAATTATAACGTATATAGTAGATATAATGATATATACATATCATATATATGAATTTATAGCATTATTATCCAGTCATTAAATTGGTGACTGAATAATAATGCTATGAATTCATATAAATAAAAGGTATTGCCAAAATTGCTGGAAACTTTGGTGTCAGCCTAATATATTAGGTTGGTGCAAAAATAATGACGTAATAATGTCGTTTTCTGACGTATTTTTTAACGTCAAAAACGACATTATTACGTCATTATTTTTGCACCAACCTAATATTTAACGTAAGTAATTGCAGATATACTTTTATAATAATGATAATAATAATAATAATAATAATAATAATAATAATAAGCCCTCGATTTGGTTGGAAAAGATTCTAGTAGACTAACTGAAGAGATCCCTGGAAGCCCATGCCTTAAAGAAAAAAAATTGTTCTCACGAGTACAGCCCACACCTTACGAAGGGCTTTGTCTATGTAATTTTTTTTTCCAAGTGGAAAATGTCATGATGCCATTTCTAAACTTAGGTCTCTGGGCGGGACCCGGAAAGAAATGAGTACACATCAGAAATCAAAGGAAATAAAATAATAATAATAAAGGTTGCAAACTTGATTCTTACGGATGTAAAAATCACTTACTTATTAACAGGGGGATCTTGGAAAACTGCTTCAGTACAATAAACATCTCAATACTGCCTGGATAGATTAACGTAAAGCATTCGATAGTGTACTCCCTTCCTGGATCTTAAAGTCTTTAAATATATACAAGGTATCACCTGTCATCAGCAACTTCAACAAACAAAGTATGTCGATATAGAAAACATCACTTCCCCTCAATCATATAACTGGAATCTATAAGTTTGGTGAAATAAACATCAAGAGGGGAATATTTCAATGTGACTCTTTCTCTCCATTACTATTTTGTATTATCCTTAGTAGCATTAATTATTGAACTTATCAGAAATGAAACTGGCTATAAGATAATCTCAAAAGAAAATAAAGCATCTATTTTACGTGGATGGCTTTCATTTATATGCTAGCAATGACAGTGACTTAGAAGGTCTCCTGGAAACAGTAAAATATTTCAGTGATGATCTTGGAATAGAATTCGCTTTCGATAAATCTGCTAAAGCCACAATTTTTTTTACGAGGATAATAACTACAATAAAACCTCCTTTATTAGCACAGATCCTGGGGTAACAATGAAAGATTTAGAACAAGAAGAAGCCTATAATTACCCCGGTATAAATGAGGGAGAAGAAATTCACCATAAAAAAAAGGAATAGTGCGAAAATAATAATAATAATACACCTACTGCAGCGATAAAGAACCTAAAACGGAAAGCAAATGCAATGTACCAAATGCAGAAACAATGGCAAGATAAGCCTCTTCATGGTCAATGCTCTGCCCGTACCAAGCAAGCAGATGTAGATAAACCACGTAACCATCGGTGGTTACGTAGTGCAAGGGAAAAGCTGAAACCGAACGTTTTATTTTTGCTGCAGACAATCAATGCTTGCTAACTAGAAATTACCAAGCACACATACTGAACAATTGTGTTGACCCCAAATGCATATTCTGTAATAAATATCCAGAAACAATTCACCATCTTGTTTCAGGTTGCACAGTGTAAGCACCCACTGAATATAAAACTCGGTATGATAGAGTGGGCCAATATCTGCACTGGAAAATCTGCAATTTTTACTGGAAAGGAACTGCTATGAACGTCATCCAGATCTGGTTACAGAGATAGGACCTGTAACAATTTTATGAGATTTTACAATACACACAGATAGAACATTCAAAGTTTTCTTATTAACATGGGCATCCCTGCAGATTGTAATCTATCCTTGAAGATTTTCGAAAAACTATCAAAATACAAGCATCTTGAAATGAAAATCTCAAAGATATGGTAGATGAGGACATAAATAATTCCATTTATAGTTGGAGCCCATGAATTGATCAGAAAAAGATTCCGATAGACTCATTGAAGGGATTCCAGGTAGCCCATGCCTTAAAGAAATAGAAAAAAATTGTACCCACAAGTACAGCTCACGCATTATGAAGAGCTTTATCTATGCGAAATTTGTGCAATTTTAGGGTTATTTGTTTGTTCTTTTCTTTACAAAAAATGATCAGTGGAAGATTCTTGAAGCCTTTTCGGACCTTGTTTTTTTTCTGTAGAAACGCACTTTTTTCAAAATTTGTTTTTCATATTCTTATTAAGAAGACTTCCGTCTGTGTTTGTGTGTGTGTATATATATGTGTGTGTGTATGTCTTCGTGTGTGTATGTCTTCGTGTGTATATGTCTTCGTGTGCGCACGCACATGCGCATTTTGAATTCTCTAAATTTTAATAGGGGTAATTCATTTTTACGATGTAAATTGATCTCTATAACGCAAGCCAAAAAACAATGCGTAAAGGAAATAATAATAATAATAATAATAATAATAATAATAATAATAATAATAATAGCTATATCTATGTAAAATGTGTGTGATCTTATTTATTTATTTATTTTTTGTTTGTTTGTTTTACAAAAATGACTAATAGAAAATGTCATGAAGCCATTTCTGACGTTAGGTCTCTGGTTGGGACCCGGAAGGAAATGTGTATACAAGAGAAATAAAAGGAAATAATAATAATAATAATAATAATAATAATAATAATAATAATACCGTGATGCTATAATAAGTAGGTCTCTCGTGGTTTCTGATCTTAACTGATTGGAGGTGTTGACGTGTCCATGTCTTGTTTTGGCGAATTAAGATGCGCTACAATAAATATCACGTTTAGTGTTGCAGATTTGTTTGTCACTTGCATGACCATAACCAGCTGAATATATTCTTTTGGAATAGATAGACTGTGCATTTTTGTTCATGAGCGGGAGTAGCGCCGGAGCAGAATATATGAACGTTGAGAGATGAAATTTTGTTTTTTGAAGGTCTAAAGGTTGAATCAACCAAAGCGGCTTGGGAGTTACATCTAGATACACAGTAAATCAGAGACCGTTTGGACAGACTGGGTTACTCAACCAGAAGATATTTCTAACTGTTATATTATGTTTTATGTCCCTTTATCTAAACCTATTACCATATTAGGTTCATTTGGTTGTAATGTATGTGTCTAGTATATCCTTATCAGACTGGGCGTCATGATGGATATATTGGGCTATGTATATTTGTACCCCGGCACTACTTTGTTACTTTCACTCAACAACAACAACAGCAACAATATTAATATTAATAATAATACTTTTGCAGGAAGGAAACTGCAAGGAACTGCTTTGAACGTCACCCAAACCTGGTTACAGGGATAGGAACTGTAACAATTTTATGGGACTTTACAATACACGCAGACAGAACAATCAAAGCTAATTGCCCAGACATCATGATCAAAGACCACAAAAATAGAATGTGCTTTCTTATTGACATAGCAGTCCATGTAGATTGTAATGTACCTCTGAAGATCTTCAAAAAACATTCAATACAAAGATCTTGAAGTGTAAATGTGAAAAATGTGGCACATGAGGACATTAATAATTCCTGTTGAAGTTGGAGCCCTCGGATAGATTGGAAAAGGTTCCAATAGACTTATTGAAGATGCCTTAAAGAAATACCAAAAAATATGTATTCACAAGTACAGCTCATACATTATGAAGAGCTTTATCTATGTAAAATGTGATTTTTACAAAAAATAATCACTAGAAAATGTCATGAAGCCATTTCTGATCTCTACGTCGTTGGTTGAGACCCGGGGGGAAAGGTGTATACAACAGAAATCCAAGCAAATAATAATAATAATAATAATAATAATAATAATAATAATAATAATAATAATTCCTTGATGCTATATTGGATCTGATGTTACTCCAGGAACGACTCTCATGGCTTCTGACCTAAATTTGTTGCAATAGTGCTTATACATGTTTTCTCTTGGTGAATTATGATGGGCTACAGTAAATATACCATTCAATACCACAGATTTGTCTCCTTAGGGGCTGACACATTATGAGTCTCTTTTCATGATCATGTGTAATGGAAAGATCCTCGTGGTCAAGTGCCGAGAGTTAATTTTTAGGCTTGAAGGTTGAGGCAGCCAAGGTGACTTGAGAGTTATCTCTAGATACTAGGGAACACTTTCAATTGGAGACTATATTAGTGAATGCCGTTACTAGGTTTGATGGCATTTCCGACTGGGCCCTATCTTTTAGGTTATGCGCATCTTTCATCACCACATTCGGCTGTGGCGCAGGTACCTGATATCAAACTGGGTGTCATGATGGTTATATCGTCTTCGTACATTTGCATCCCAGCGTCACATAGATGGCGTGTTGCTCTCTAAAAATACGTTTATTAATCTACCATTCACCCGTTCACTAAATGTTGCTGCCACATCTTGTCTAGTGCTCCTGCTAGATATCTCGAAATTCTTGACAAAATCCAAAGAACGGTCTGTAATGTTATTGGTGCTGACCTGGCATCTCGACTTAAGTCACTTTTCCACTACCCTGACGTAGTTTCCCTCTATCTTTTCTGTAAATATTCTCATAGCAATTCTTCTAATGAGCTTTCCTCCTTGGTACCTCGATCGCGTGAATTTAAACGTACCATTAAATTGGTTACTCGGCCTCATCGTTTTACTGTTGAAATATTTAAATGCAACCGTAAGTATTATTTTAATAGTATTTTTCCTGCACTTCTTGCTTGGGGAACTATCTTCCGGCCTCTTGCTTCTCTGACACCTACAATCTTCAAAAAATTAGATACAACGTCAGTCGCCATCTTCTGTTTTCCTGAAACCTGTTCTTTTATTAGGCTTTCTTCTCATTAACATTTGCTCGTTTTCTCTCGAACTCACTAACCACTTCCTTCTTAGTGGCACTATCGATTTGTATGGGGTGAAACGATAAAAAATAACAATAATTATAAACATAATTGTTGTTCCAATAGTTGTTCGAGTACTAGGAATAATTAAGAATACTTACAGAATTACATATTTACGCCAAATATAAACTACTATGTTAATGAGTAGCTTTCATATATTTAGAAAAAACTGGTTTAATAAGTTCTAAAGAAAAAACACACTTTAATAAGGTCTCAGGGGAAAGACTTATTAAATGGTTGTATCAATTGATTGATTGGTATTCAAAGCCAGAAAATATTTTTAGATTTTAATAATTTTTTGAAGATAATAATGATTTATTGATACGAGTCTGATTATTTGATCCACAGCAGCAGGGAGAAGAGGTGCATTAATACCTTTCCCAAGTTTTTTGCGCGTAAGTGAATATAACGAACCCGAGTGGAATTGGAACTCGGTTCCTCAATTTCAAATTCCGAGCTGTCATCCATTACACCACCATCCACACTTACAACACTTGGTATTCTCAAGCGGTCATCAATTTGAATACTAACCAGGCACGACGTTGTTTAACTTCGGTTTCAAAGTGATATGGCCGTAAGTCTGCTTGTATCAAGCAACAACTACAAATAAATAAAGAAATAGATAAATATCAATGCTATCAGTACAAATAACATCAGGATGTATGTCCACAAAGAAGAGGTATCATCATTTTACAGAATAGGTTTGAAATTTGAAGAAACTTTAGCATGAGTGGGTCCCCAACTTTAGCTGGGAATGTGTTTAAAAGTTTGAGACATCACTAAACTGGCCAAATCATTCATTAGAAATTGTGTGAAGTTGCCAGAAGTTGTGTTGATTTTTCAACGAGAAAATGAATGCTACAGCCATAAACCTGAGAAGTTTCTCGAATCAGAAGTATGCAACATTTTGGGGAGATTTTTCAACACATGACCTATTGAAGTTTGAACACTCAAGCTTTGGAAGTTGAAGAGGGTCACAATCACACCAGTTGCCATTAGTGAACTTGGAACGTTGACTGACAGAACAGAGACATGGATAAAGAAAATTGGCATTGATTTCTCAATTAAATTCTTACAGAAAGGAAGCTTCTTAGGAACGGTAAGAATAATCTGGGAAGTGAAAAATGTCAGAGAAAGATTGCATGATACCTAAAGCCACTGTTTGTGACGAGCTCTCCTTGCATTAATCTGCAGATATTAAGATCAGATATGTTTCAATATATAATACAGGAAGAGAATATAAATGAAAATTATAAACAATGTTGTTACAACTATATTGGGGTGATATCTGAAATAGAAAAAATATGATTAGAAAAGTTCACAGTAACCTTCTGAACACCCTGTAGTAGTATATAATAATAATAATAATAATAATAATAATAATAATAATAATAATAATCGGTTTCATGTGGAGCATCTGAGCACGTACACCCGGGCCAAGGCCAAAAACAGTTCAAGTAACATGGTATTTACTCGTCTCCTCACGGTAACAAGATGTGGCACGAGGTCGGTTTCATGTTGGGCACCCGAACGCGTACACCCTGCCAAGGCCCAAACAGTCCAAGTACTATTGCCTCTACCTTACGTAGGGAGCATATACATAACGTCTGCTCATACGCATATGTTAATTAGTGGTAGCACCAACTAAACACTACTGCAATAGCAATAATAATAATAATAGGTTTAACTGTTGAAAAAAAACACGTGTGTCGATAAGGAAGAGTCATTTATTAAATCATTATATCGTTGCAGTTCGATTTTATTTGCTTCTCTTTTATCTTTCTTTTGTGGTTTACAACTTTGCCTTCCTGATCTGCATTTCGATCTTTCGTTCATTATATCCCGCTCGCAAATCAGTCTTTCTGTCTTTATCCATCTTCCATTCATTTCCTCCTCCCTCTCTGTGTTACTCTATCTATCTATCTATCTATCTATCTATCTATCTATCTATCTATCTATCTATCTATCTATCTTTATATTTTATATAAAATAAATCCAATATATGTGTGTGTGTGTGTGTGTGTGTGTATGTGTGCGCGTGTTCGTGTTTGTAACAGTTACTAGGAAGGAGGCCACACAAGAAGAATGCAATTTTTCTATATTTATTATTTATAATTTATTTATTTATGTTTATTATTTAATTTATTGATTTGTATTTTTTCTTATATTATTATAGTAACTACAATACAGACATCACATTGGTTCCTGAAAATGACTGTAATAGTCGACAGTACTTTAACAAACAATAACAACATATAAAGTTTGTCCACCATTTGCGAGCACAATACTCAACATCTTATTCGAAGATTGTAAAAATACAATAAAAATTAAACAGTCAAACCTTGTAGTCTTCTTTTCAATCAAACTTGTTTAGATGAATACTTGCTGCCTAAACATACTTAGCATTTCTGACTATATATATATATATATATATATATATATATATATATAATCAGGAGGTCAATTAAAATACGCGACCACGGTTTCGACCTTTATTTTAATTAACCTCCAGATTTTTAAACTTAAAAGATCTACATGTTATTTTTATTTTTACTTTTTTTTTTCTTATGTGCATTGAGCACTTTTTAGTACTACTGCTCCCTGGTCTAATTTAACTCTGACCATTAACCTTTATATATATATAT
The DNA here is from genome assembly GCA_963932145.1 of Acanthosepion lycidas. Lineage (NCBI taxonomy): Eukaryota > Metazoa > Mollusca > Cephalopoda > Sepiida > Sepiidae > Acanthosepion > Acanthosepion lycidas. Next base: position 34,133,085 of record OZ010573.1, on the reverse strand, counting down.
ATATATATATATATATATATAAAGAATTAATGGATTTACTTTTAGTCTGAATTTGGAGTAAGGTTGCCACCTTGTGTCTTTTCTATAAATACTTTCATGGTAATTGTTCGGATGAACACTTTGCTCAGGTAACTAATTTTTTTTTTAAATTTAAGCGCATCACTAGATTGGCGTCAAGATCTCGTCAATCTACAGTTGAAATAGCTAGATGTAAATTCTATGCTAACAATTTTTTCTGGCATTTCTCGCTTGTGGAACTCCCTTCGGGCTCCATGCTTTCCAGCCAACTTTATTCTGCAAAAGTTTAAAATAATTTATAATTATAATTATTTTATATTTATAATTATAATTATTTTGTTTTTGGTAAAATCCACGTAGCATCCGAGACGAACAAATATAATCCGAATCGAAATATATATATATATTTTAAAATGTGTTATTGATAACGGATACAAAATTTTGGAGCGTGCAGCCGCAATGCTAAGGTTGAATTTTTTGAAAATTTAAGAGAGTGCGTTTTTTACTAATATGAGATTTGAGTATTTGATTTGAGTATAACAACTGAGACATTACTCTTTTTACTGAACTATTTTGTTCATGCTACATTGACTGATAAACTCCTACAACAAAAAAATTCTCAAATTATAAATGAATGTTATGATCCTTGTTTATAAAAATTATTATATATATATATATATATATATATATATATATACATTCCCTTCATTTTCTCTTCTTTTCGTTTTTCTCTCCCTTTCTTACTTCCTAACTTCTTTATTCATATTCTCTTTTTTCCCCTCCCTCTTCATTTCCTCAATTCCTCTTCACTTAATATTAAGCTTTTCCTCTAGATTTTAACCACTTCGTGATCCACTGATACAAACAATTTCATTGCACAGCAGATATGTTCTGTTTGCAAAGTATTTAACCATTCAATTTTACCTAAAAAAAACATAGCCTACCTTAGCAACGGCATATTAGTCCTCTTTAAACTACCCTTCCCACCTTGGATCTTCATTCCCATAACTCAGCATGCTTTCCACTTTTCAAAAAAGGCTGCAAAGTCCTCTTTCGTGATCGCCATCAGCAGTCTAATCGGGTTCTCCATTCGCAGTAAAAAAATCTGCTCTCATTCAACAGGGATTTTAACTTCGGTAAAAGCCAAAAGTCGTTGGGAGTTGAATATCACTAAGGCGTGCGATATTTTGAAAAATATATAAATAACAATAAAAAATGATAAAAAAAAAAAAAATAACTGCACAGTAATGTAGTGGTCATACAGCACACAAAGTCGTTCAATGACGATTTCCTACCGAATGAATAAGCTCCCAGTAGAGCACAGTAAAGTGTTCTCTGATTGATTGTTAAGTTACAACGACCTTGTGCCAGTGGTTCTTGACATATTAAAAATGGCCAACGTTTCGGATATACTTCGTAACTTTCGTTCTCTGTTAGTTGCTCTTTAGCAATGAAATACAAAGGAAATGAGGATTAGACGACTTAGTGTACATAGCATAGCGGCCCTAGGTTCCAGAACTGATGAAAATATAGAGTGTAGCTCGTATGGATATCTATATGAAAGTAGAGACAGGACAGCAAAAGGCTAGTAAACTTTCGTTTGTGGGAAAGGGGTTGTAGGGTGGAAAATAATTCATCACCTACAAGGCCGCGTAAATGTTTTATTTTATCACTGTAAAGACTGAAAATTATTATTTGCATTAGAAGGATTCGGCATTTTTAATTCGCTTTACATGAAACATGCAATCAACCCAGAAAAAAAATTCCTCTAAAATTGATTAAAATGAATTTAATGATATTTGCTTGCATATATCGAAAAGGTTGATGCACTTTGTTATTCATTTGTGTATATATGTTGCATATTTTGGGACAATCCATCTGTTATATATGCTTAATTAGTGGTAACTGCCAAGGATCAAATAAATACGACAAGCTCTTTAAGTAGACGTTTTATTAACCACTTGAGTGATTTTAGTTCGATAAGGCAGCATTGATACAAAACTCCCCACTCCAATAACAAAAATCTTCGTAGATAATACCACCTTTTTAAAAGTTCTAATTGTAAAAACTTTTAAGGATAATGGAAACACTTTTTAGAAAACCCTACTGACCTACACTCAAAAGCACTTGCTTTGAAACTAGCTGGAACGTGTTAGGTCTGCTTTGAAGGCACTCCAATATGGAATTGTAATTACCACTATATAACACAGCATAGAATACAAAAAGAAATATATACTAAAAACGAATCCCCTGAAAAAGGTTAACCGAAAGCTCTTAGGACAATAATCACTACAGATAGTTTCTGCACACTGTTAGTCCTCATAAAAGAAAAATTAAGAATAAGTGAATCCCAATAACATTTTTCAGTTTCCTTCACACTCAGTAACCATTTGCGTCTTAGTGGCTTTATAAATTTGCTTGAGGTGAAATGATTAAAAAAAAAAGAAATTTTCTTTTTCCATCACAATGAAATGAACACACACACACACACACACACACACACATATATATATATATATATATATATATATATATATATATATATACTGTTGAAATAAATGTTATATATAGTGGTTACAATATTCGGGTTGAAATCCCAATTTTTAAAACAGTGAAATTAATGCCTGTCGGCTTAAAGATAAAAAGTTATACAAAATGAAATATGCTACTCGGCAGAGATCGGACCTGTATTCAGTTTTTAATAATAATAATAATAATAATAATAATAGTAATATATATATATATATATATATATATATAGAGAGAGAGAGAGAGAGAGATATGAAGAGAGAGAGAGAGAGAGAAACAGACGAGAGTAAAGTAATGTCTCCTATTTTATTTCGTTTACTTATGACGTCAGAAGTGGATGTTGGTTGTATAGTATTAGACACCAAAACTTCTCTACTAATAACCGATATTCTTTGACTCAGTTGACATCTGAGCGGTATGTTGCAAAATGCCGTCTGTCGTAAATGTGCGTACGAACTCGAGGAGCGTCATTGAATTCCTACAACATGAGAAAAAAAAAAAATTAAAAATACTGAGGTTAATCAAAACTTTCTAAATGTATATAGAAATTCAGACTGTGAATGTGAGCACAGTTAGTTGGTAGGTAATGCGCCTCAGCAGTGATGAGTTTGACAAATCACGTGGTT
>OZ010573.1:34087412-34127412 GCA_963932145.1 Acanthosepion lycidas | reverse complement strand
TTACGGACACACATATATATATACATACATGCGTATGAATGGATGAACAGATATTTCTTCTTTTATTTTAAAAAATTTTTTATCAACGAAACGATTCAATCAATTTATTAAGTCACGATATCTTATTTCAGATTCATCAAATAATTCTTATCAAGTATTGCCCTGGAGAAAACTCAATTTAGACCGTTTTTTGTATTTAATATTTAATCTGTATCCACACACTGAAATCGTAATAATATGAACATTGCTACTGAAATAATTGAATTCTAATCACACACACACACACACACATATATATATAATAAAACAGATAATAATTCAGATTTCTCTTGAGCTTAAAATATTGCTTATGGAAGTTCAGGAAAATTCGAAGACGAAGGATAGCCGTGCAATCAGAATTAACAGCATTTTTCATTCAGAATGGGATGTACGGTGGGTGGGGGTGCAATGGATAGAGGCTCGGAATGAGAAATCGAAGAGCCGACTTCGAATTCCAGAAGAGTTCGTAACACTCATCTGTAAATAACATTGAGAAATTTATTAATGCATCTCTTTAACTCTTAAATGGTACGTGCATAAGGAATAAAATCAGCGTTTATCAAAACTCGCAAAAGAATAATTATTCTTTCAATCCAATAAACAAAAAAATTGATTCAGCATTACATCACCAATATAAGGTTGGTAAGCCGTAAAAATTAATCAGTCAGTCAGAATTGAACGGCCATTTTCTAAGGTCGTCGCTTGTTCGGCTTTAACACATTAACCATTGCCTGTCAAAAACTACCTTTTATAAAGTATTTTTAAAGCGTCTTTTCGAACACATTTTTATATTCATAGTTTGTGCCAGCCTCTGAATCTGTCGAAGCAGTTTGGGTTCGAGTCTTGAAATAAATATATAAAATGGAAGTAGCTATAAGTTACTCTTACGAACACTAGGATCAGTTTATTTATGTCCTTGTAAAATAAATGATAATACGAAAACAGGATGTTGCTATATCACTATATATCGGGTGTAACAGCAAATTTGTCCAAATCGTGTAACAGTAAAATTGTCTAATTACTAGATTAAGCTTTGAACCGTTGTATCTTAGAAATGATTAAAGATATCCTACTGGAATTCTCCGAGGCTTTTATAACACAATTGGACTCTACATTGAAAAATAAGAATGTATTTATCTCTAAGTTCAAACGATGATCCCTCTTGCTGTTGTGGCCTCCTGATCCAGTTTTCCTCTCTACTGTTCCCTCTTTTAAACTTATTCACCATTCTCTTGATGGTTCTTGAATGGACTTTGAAGATGGAAGCCAGAGTATGAATGTTCGTACCATTACTGAAGGCCTGAATGATTATTTTCCTCGCACCATTGCTTATTTGGGAAGACATATTGGGGTTGACACAAAACGATTTTAATCTGTTCTATTTCTAACAGAATAACTCAAAGGCTTTTTCAGTGATTCTTACGACAAATGGTGTCATGGTGGCTAAACGGCTTATTTGAACACCCGAGGAAAAGAAACTTAATTAGTTTAGTGTGTTTTTTTAGATATTAAACATTTTGTGGGATGGACAATTATCCCATGCTGTTACACGATTTGAACAATTTTGCACTAGGTATATTTTGCCTAAATCTTATGAAAACTTTTCATGTATCAAACGATCGACAAAAGGTAAAGACAGAAGAGTATACCATTTTATATATTTTTGAATCATTTCACCCCAGGCATAGCGGAAATACTACTAGTACGCAGGAGATTACAGGGAGTCAAAGTGAGAGAGCAGAATGAGTGTAAGGAGGATTGAGGAAAGCACAAAAGATTAACCGGATTCAAAAAGACAAGAAGGCGAATGGCGTTGCATTTAACTTTTGAAGATCGTAGTTGAAGCGAGTAAACGAAAGGGAGTTCCACAGTTCAAAAGCATCTACGTGTCCTTGTGAGTGATGAATTATTTTCTACTCGACAACCCCTTATCTCTAGACAAAATATCGCAAGCCGCTCGCTACTTTATCGCTATTTCCAAGACACCCCCACTCTGACATTCCTTAGTTTCACCAGTTCATAAATTTGCAACAAAAACCCACGATGCACATACACAAAATGAAAGCATCCTCATTCCCATCGTATTCCACTGATAAAAGAAACCTATTCGAACAGCTTCTGCTCAAGTACCGCCACCCGATCACTATAAGTCTATGGTTAACTGTTATCTACATACAACAACCTACTTCAGTAACCCATTACCTCGGCCTTAAGAACTGTTATATGCCGTACTTATGAATAGCTTGGACACTATTGTAAGTTGGGGTAATATGCTGTATAAGTAGTCCACCACTAGCAGTGGTTTACCTACTTCATGCCGCTGGCGAGTATTGTATTTTGTTGATTTTATAAAGATTACCATTTCATTTACAAACTCCGTTTTGGTTATTTATCATTCATTAACCCTTTCTAGGTTACAACAAGAACAGACCACAAATCATCAATTTTTGATTAATAAAAAAACCCTTAATATTTTTATTTTTTTGCAAATAATTGAATGCCGTGTACACGAAGTGAATATCTATGGCGTTGAAGCTTGTTTAAAACTTAACGAGCCATCGATCAGCAAGAGATCATTTAAGGTCAAACAGTTGTTTTTTTCTTTTTTTCAAGAAAACTTTCCCTTTCCTTCTTTTTCGATGTTGTCTTGCTTTAAAAAAAAAAAAAATTCACTGTTTTCAGAGGTGCGTTGTTCTTTGAAAATTTCTCACCTGGCAAGTATCAAAGTTCCCCCTTTCATCATCAGACACCAAATTGGAATTATATTTTATTATATAGTCCAACTTTCCTAAGAAAGGTCAAGATCAAATTGGGGTTTGATTCGGGAGGATCTTCATCTTTTAGGAGGAAGGAGTGAGTTATGTGCGTGTGTCCTATGCAAATACGGGATAAAACCCACTTCCTTGCGTGATTTTCTGTGTTCAGTTGTTTCTTTAGAGAGGGTTTGATTTTAAATAATTTGTTGTTTTGACAGTTGTTCCAAGCGTCTTGCCATTTCTTTAAAATAAAATCATTTATTAGGGGTTTATAGTCAGTGTATGGAACCTTTATGTTACTTGTATTAAGTTTCAGAGAGTTTTTTGCAGCCACATCAGCTTTTTCATTTCCATTGCTGGAAATCCAACAGAAAATGATGGTTTTATTTTGTGAGATCGCATGTATTCTATGTAGGAGTTTGATGAGCAAAGGATTGTTTAATTTTTGTTTTTTTCATGATTCGAGTACTGATAATGAGTCTGCAAAAATAATGAATTTATTTGAGTTAAGTTTAGTGATGAGGTCTAGAGCTAAATCAATGGCTGTAATTTCAGCACTAAAAATTGAGGAGTTGTTAGGTAATCTTTTCTGTAGAACAGTACTTTTAAACTTTTGACTTTGGAGCCATCGGCATATATGTGGGCCCAATTTGGGTATTGTTCCAGAATATCATTTAGTTTTTCTATATAGTATAAGGGGTGCGTGTCAGATTTAGTGTGGGCAGCCAGTCTTAAAATGACTTTCGGTCGTTCCAATAGCCAAGGTGGATGTTTGGGTAGCATGAATTCATGTATACTATTTTTGTCTATCAAATTGTCTGTAAGTAGTTTTATCATTTTTTCCATGTAAAGACCAAAAGGTTTGATAACATTTTCTTTTTTGTCAAACAGATGTTTATAGTTTGGGTTGAATGTGCATTGATAGGCCGAATTTGATGGATTGGATTTGAGTTTTACGTAATATTGTATAGCTAATTTCTCACATCTCAGTTTTAGAGGAGCCTCATGAGCTTCAGCATATAGGCTTTCTCTGGGAGATGTTTTAAAGGCACCAAGAGCAAGTATTAGACCTGTGTGGTGGATGGGGTCAAGAATTTTTAGGCAGGATTTCCTAGCCATAACATATATGAAACTTCTATAATCCAATTTGGATCTTATTAGTGTTCTGTATATTTTTAGGAGTGATATCCGATCTGATCCCCATTCTGTGTTAGCTATAACCCGCAAAAGTTGTAGTGTTTTGAAACATTTTTGTTTTAAGTATTTCAGATGGGAATGAATGTGAGTTTTTTATCAAATATTATTCCCAGAAATTTGTATTGTTCGGTCATTTCTATTTCGGTTTCTTCTAATTTAAGTGTTGGGTCGTTGTGCATTTTTCTTTGATTACAAAAATGCATACACTTTGTTTTGGTTTGTGAGAGTTTGAAACCATTTTCAATGGTCCATTGATTTATTTTATTTCTCCATATCTGCAGTTGACGTTTTGTGGTATGCATATTTGGAATTCGCTTATCCTTATGGAAGGCTTCTTAATGTTCTATATATTTGAATTGTCGATGATAGATCAAAATGAAGCGGATTTTGTTCACCCTCTACTTTCTTTCAGGACGTAGGCGATCATGGCTCTCCACTTCCTCCTATCCCTTGTAGCTAACAATAAGTTTCATGCCTCTGACAACTCCCCCAGATCACGTTCTACCATCCACTTTCTTAGACCCAGGTATGTTATGCGTTGCTTTTCTTTGTCTCTTTTCCCCTCTGTTAGACCTGTGAGTATCAGATTTTCCAGGCCCTCCATTTTCGTTACGTGTCCTAGAAATTTCATCTGCCACTCTGGGACCCTAACATGATTTATTATCGGCGGACACAATTTTAACAATATAATATACGCAGATGACACTGTTTTGAAGGCAAACAAAATAAGGAAACCTACAGTTCCTCCTACACAAGGTGGTCAAAGAAAACAAGAATAAAGGATTAACCATCAACAGTAAGAAAATGGAATGTATAGTTGTCAACAAGAGGAAAACCATAAAACGTAAACTACAAATTGGAGTATCTGTCTATATTTCTGAGATGAGGTATTATGTACATTATTCGGACTATAGTCCTCATCTTTGTCGCCAAATAAAAGTGAGCGAAATAAAGGGTTAAGTTCGACATTCCAACCACCTGAGGAAGGCCGGAGCGTACAACGGCCAAAAAATTGTAATAAATATGGCGACAAAGATGAGGACAATAGTTCGAATAATGTAAATAATGTAGAAATTGGAGATGTAAAAATCAAAGAATTACAAATGTTTAAATATCTGGAAAGTTTTTTTTAACATAGGATGCATAATGAGACCCCGAAATCCGAAGTAGCATTGAAAAAAGAAAAGATGCATTCCAAAAGCTAAGCAAAGTACTAAGAAACAAGAAAATTTCGTCAGAAACAAAGAAGAGTGATGAATCGCTTTTTAGCACCAATATTCCTATATGACAGTGAATACGTGAAAATTTCCTAACGGATGAAGTGGAGACATGAAGATGTTGTTCTACAGAAGTATGCTGAGAATTTCATAGGCGGAATGCGTAAGTAAAGAAGACGTCTTAGGGAATATGTAAACAAATAGGACACTTATACTCAGAATTGGCCAGAGACAGCGCGAATTTCTAGGATATAGTGAAGAAAGAGGGTTTGGAAAATAAGACACTCGCAGAACATATTGAAGACAAAAAGAATAGGGGAAAGCAGCGGGCCACCTACCTGATTAGTTTTTGTAAATGGATGGCGAGACTGGGAGTAGGATATGGCAAAAAGATAAACGTTACTAAGAGCTACAATGGATAGGAAGCTGTGGACAGTATGATCACCCACGTCCTGAAGGGACACTTTACATAGAAGAAAATATACTAAAGGAAGTCTCATAATAAAATTGACAGTTTTGAGACATTGTTTTTCGCTTTGAAATGAGGGATCAATGGAACGTAAACATACCGACAATTGTGCACGTTGTCTTCTCAGACTTTCCTGATGTTGTCGATGCGAATTGTGCACACCACGCGAGCTGTGCACACGCACAAATGCTTTCCTCTTTTGTGGAGTTCCTTAAACTTTACAGAAAACCAACGGACTGCAAGTGTACAGAGAAGAGGAGTAAGACAAGGATGTGTTTGCGCATTGAATTTATTTAATCTATACAGCCAGTCAACCCTATGAGAATTAGAAGACGTACTACCAGGATTTATTATCAGTCGACATGATTTTAGCAACATATGACATGTAGGCGACATTGCGTTAATGACAGACTTTGAAGGAAAATTAGACCAAGTAGCAAAGGTAAGCAAGAAGAAAGGACGATTATTGGAAGAAGATAAAGTGCCAGCAAAAGATATAATCCAAGGCATGTATTGGCGACGCTAAAATCAACCAGGCTCAAAATTCAACTGTCTGGGTAGTGTAGTAACAAACGACAGAAAATGTGATACATAAATCTGCGTGACAATATGACCCAGAAATTCTGAAGGTGCATAGGAAGATGCTTTCCAGAAATTAAGCAAATTATTAAGAGATAGGAAAATTTCTCGCTAGAAACAAAGAAATGGTTATTGAACTGTTATGCAAAATTTAATCTTCTATATGACACTGAATGCTGCACAATCTTCTCATTGCTGAGAAAGAAACTTGAAGCAATAGAAATGCGGTTCTATTAAGAAATGCTGATAAAACTATGGACAGGAGATGTGAGGGACGAGGAAGTTTTAAGGAATATATTAGGTTGGTGCAAAAATAATGACGTAATAATGTCGTTTTTTGACGTTAAAAATTCGTCAAAAAACGACATTATTATGTCATTATTTTTGCACCAACCTAATAGGAACAACAAGGAAACATATTTACAATAAGAAAGAGGCATTTAAAATTTCTGGAGCACTTAATCAGGAAAGAAGGTCTTCCGAATCTAACACTCACAGGTCATATTGAATCAAAGAGAACCTCAGGGAAACGGTGAGTTATCTACTTAATGCGTTTATGGGAACGAATGGCAGAAAAAGGAGTAAGAAGGATGGGAAAGCGTCAAAAGTTACTTAGAGCAACAAAAAACAAAGTCCTGGGTATGACAATAAACTACAACCGCGTCCTGGGTATGACGATAAACTACGTCCAACAGCAAGGAAGGCCTCAGATAGTGTTTTCAGAAGAATAATGTTGCCAGCTATACGTTTTTTGGAAAAAATAATGTTGCCAGCTATATGTTTTTTTAAAAACAATAATGTTGCCAGCTATACGTTTTTTTTGGAAACAGTAATGTTGCCAGGACAAAATAGGCATTTAAAATTCATATAAACTGGATTTGACATTAAATAACCCACAGTGGTTGATATGCCATAAAATCCAAACAAACAAACAAACAAAAAACAGGAAGTTATAGAGAGCCATGATCACCCACACACTGGAGGTTCTTGGCTCATAAAAGAAAGAAAAAAAAATGAAAATAACAACTGACTCATTTGTGTAGAATTGGATCCCATATCTCTCATTACGAGCATCACTCAATTTGGAAAAGTTATCTTTTTCTTGTAAAGATGAATTTGACAAGTGTTGAGAAAATTCACCTTATCATCATTCCTCTCCAAATCTCACAGTCACAATAATCAGATGTGTTAACATTCGGACTATTGTCCTCATCCTTGGTGCTGTTATTACAACGTTTCGGCCGGTGTACTCACTGGCCTTCATCAGATGTATATTGTTCTGGGTAAACTACAGGGAATTCTGAAATTTATTTATTATTTGGTAACTTACAGGGAATTCTGAGACCTTTATTTAATCTACGGAGTTATACTGTTCTCGTTTCACTGGCCATGTCTCGTCTAGTTCTTATTTTTCGTACTGCCTAGTTATCACTCACCCTTTTTCTTTCAAGTACACACTACCCGGACAAGGGATTGAACTCACAATTACAATGTCACAAAATTCCCGAACCAACGCTTTAATTCACTAGGCTATTATCCCTTAATGAATGAAAGCGTTGGTTCGTGAATTTGGTGACATTGTAATTGTGAGTTCACCTCTCGCAACCACCAGTGACTTCGGGTGAATCGCAGATCTCCACCTTCCCGTTGAGGTTATTTCAGATTATCACTCCACGCTTTGACGCTCTGGTATGAAATCGAGTGCCAAACCTATTACGGTATATTTCCACACTGAAGAAAAAATGTGACGCATTTAGGTGACTCTAGTAATCATTGTTGGTTTGCTTGAAACATTTCTAAAGAACCAGAAACTGAAATTCAAGGAAGATTTTTGGATTGGTTTTGCTTTGGTTTGTTTTACGGTATATCAACCCATTGGATCATGTAATGCCGAAATTTAATTTTCTCAAGATCATTAGTAATTTCTTTTACAAAAAATGTATTACTAGTAATTTTTTTCTTTTTTTTTTTTTTTTTTTTTTTTACAAAAATGTAATGTTGGTAATTTTTATTACTATGAAAATGCATTACCGGTATTTTTACTATAAGCATTTTTATGCTTTCATAGTGTTTTGACTTCAGTTTGGGGGTTAACTATATGCACAAAGCTAGGATCCTAAGAGGTGCTACCACCCCAAGTCATTGAGAACCTAGTAACAACAGCAATTAAGAAGTTGTTCCACACTCCTCAAAAGCTCTCGATCAGAGGTCTGGCTACCGGATGTAGTTTATCATTATACCCAGGACGAAGTTGCTTTGAGACAAGAGCCAAGACTAGAGTATTGCTGAAATCGGCAAGAATACTTAAGAAACATTTTTTTTAAAATCATTTCACTTCAAGCAGGCAATAATGCTATTATGACGCAAAAGCTGACTGACAAAACGATGCTGAGAAAATTTCAATGAGACAAAAGGACAATAAAAAAAACGAACAGAAATTAAGGAGACAGAAGATGAACATTGAAATTGCATTTATATTTTTGAAGATTGTAGATGGAAAGCAAGACGCGGTAACAGAGATCCACAGTCGAGAGGTGCGAGAAAAGGAAATATTAGAATAGAAATTATGGTTACAACTGTGATCTGATGAGAACTTTCCGCCAATCTAAGACACAAGGGTTTGCTGGGAGTGAAAGAGAATGAGGCAATTTCTGCGAGGAGAAAGGGAAATAAAAGAACAAAATGATACAAGATGGCGATAATGTTGCATTTAATTTTTGAAGATCCTAGGGGGCAGATAAGAAACCGGCAGTGACTTCCACAGGTGAGAAATGCGAGAAAATAAACTATTAGAATAAAATTTACGCTTACATCTAGAAATTGTAAGAAAATCATGAGACCTGACTGTCAGCTGTCACGAGATCCGCACTGAAAAGCAATTAGATGCTAGCGTGAAAATTTACTGAGTAAAAATACAATGGCAAGATTTAAATAAATCAATGTTCTCAAAGTCTAAGCTCCTTTATCATTCCCCGAAGAAATGCCTTGGTGATTTCCAAAATTGTTACTGAGATTTTTTTGGCAGATAGGCATAAACAGAGATTGAAACGATTAAATTATCCTGGTTTCGCAGTGTTACGCCTGGGCGAAGGATAAAAATGATGTTAATGGCGGATCACGACGCTATGACTATTTTTGAAGAGATTTATTATCATCAAAATAATAGTGAGAATATCAGAGGGAAAACATTTCCACGCATTTAAGTCTAAAGGTGCGTTTTATTCAACCAGTTCTGTCAGCAGAGTTGCTACATGTAAAAAAAGAAATAATAATAAAAGTAACAGATATACAGACAGACGTGAACTTACTTTTTATTATTTGTGGATGAGTAGATATACTTATCTTATGCACGCAATATAAACGGTCACAGACTCACACACTGGGAAACACATATACACACACACATATAAAATTAAAAATATTTCATTGAAATATTAACCTTTTCCCGCTCTCCTCTTCATCTCTCCTCTCCCCTCTCTCTCTCTCTCTCTCTCTCTCTCTCTCTATCTATCTATCTATCTATCTATCTATATAACATGTATATATATGAGCATGTTCGCATTCTTACCATGAGACTCGAATCTCACCATAGTCGATTTGTCAAGAAGGAAATTTCCTGATGTTATCGAACTGGAGGGATCGATTCCGGCGGGTGGCACCTTTGGAAAGTGTTTGAAAACCATACCACGGGTTGACCTAAGCCTTGTGTATGAAATTGGGTAGACGGAACCCTTGGCACTGTCAATAGCTGTGCTAGAACGAAGTCACAATTCGTCTTGGCCTAGAGCTTGAGCGTCCAGGCCTTGTTCAAATTGTTGTTCACGCTAGATAACAAGCTCTTTCCCAGAAACTGTAACTAATTTCTGCTCAGCATAGATGCGGTGAAAACCACAAGTTGGCTCTGTTGGGCCTGAGCAAGTGTCTTCAATAGGGATTGGCTAGCCGCCTTTTTAGACGGGTATCCTCGAATACGAGTGACCAACTATACTATAATATATATGTACATGCATGTATATACATTTTTATTACTTGAAATTTAATTTAGTGGATACCCGTATTTGAGTAAAGGTCCCGTTTTTTAAACGGTATTTATTTCGTCTACAGACCTGAGCACTGGAGTTTCCTTGATAAAGAAATAAAAAAAAATGTGCCCTCCGGTAGGATTCGAACCTGAATTCCCCTTTGCATGAGAACCCAGCGTCTGATACGACGTGCTTTGAGGGCTCCGTTATGGAGATGTTCGAATCCTGCCAGAGGGCATATTTTTCTTAAAGGTTGGGAAACTTGTGAAATCGTTCATGAAATCCACAAACGTTTGAATTTCTCATTCAAATTTTGATGAATAAATTTCATTTTGCTCAACAATAAGTCTGTTTAGTTTCATTTGACTAGACGATGTAGTCACTCAGATATTTACGTCTCAAATAATATAAATTTTTGGGAAACACACTGTATACGTGTGTGCGTGCTTGTGTGTGTGTTTGTGTGTGTGTGTGCGTGAGAGAGATTGATCAAAAAGTTATACCTATTCAAATATAATTTCAAAAATATTAATCCGTATTGAACTATAGGTCATAAAGAGTTTGGGCCTCAGGAGGAATTTTTTTCTTTCAAACTGGCTCCTTCTAGACACGCATAGAAAGCAAAAATATTTTGTAGAATTTCCTTTTTGGGAAGGACAGAGAGATTTGCAAACGTTCACCATAATTGGTGGTTCTTCTATTCTTCAGGGCGTTGGCGATCATGTCTGTCCTTTTTACCTCTTAGGCCTGTGTTTTTGCTGTCTATTCTAAACCCTTAAAATCAGTTGACAAGTTCAGGCCTTAAAGACAACTGACAAGTTCAGGTCATAAACTCGGGTGACAATTTCAGGCCTTAAAGACAGCTGACAAGTTCGGGACTTAAAGTCGGGTGACAAGTTTAGGCCTTAAAGATGGGTGACAAGTTTAGGCCTTAAAATCAGCTAACAAGTTCTGGCTTTAAAATCAGGTGACAAGTAAAAATACAAGGAATTCTGTAGAAAACTTGTGAAATCATTCATGAAATTCATACACCTTTGAATTTCTCATTCAAATTTTGATGAATAAATCTCATTTTGGTCAATAATAAGTCAATGTTTAGTTTCATTTAAAAAGACTCTGTAGTTACTCAGATATTTAAATCTCAAATGATATCAAATTCTTTGAAACACCTTGTGGTTTAAAATGAAGAGCCTTTGAAGAAGTAACCAACAATAATGGCTATTAACCATAAAGTTTGTTTTAAACAGTCTTTGTCTTCTTCTATATTTCCATGTCCCTTCTGAAATTCCGCAGTCATGGGTTTCCGCAACTTCCAATCCTTTGTAGCTCTTAGCAATCTGTTTATTCACTATCCTTCCCATTCCCTATTCTGTATCCAAGCTTGTTTTCCAAGCTGTTTTCTTCTGCTCCTCTTACTCTTAATTCTGTCCCGTGAGAATCAAATTTTCCAAGCCTTCTTTCCTCATTATGTGTACGATACACTTCAACTGTCTCTTTCTGATTGTAAGTATAAATGTTCTTTTTGCTCCCATTTTCCTTAAAACTTCCTCATTGCTTACATTCTCCATCTATTCTCAGTATTTTTCTGTAGAGCCATGTCTCTGTTGCCAGAAGTTTCCTCTTCATCTACGAGGTAATTGTCCAGTATTTTGCTCAACAATAAGCCTGTTTATCTTCATTTGTCTAGACTATGTTGTTACTCAGATATTTATGTCTCAAATAAACCAATTTACCCCCCCCACACCTGCATCCTTATGAACATTAGGTTAAATTCCGATTTCATGGGTTAACAATCAAGTGGTGCAAAGGGCACGTCGACGTGGTGTAATGGTTAGTAAGCTTGTCCGTTGAAACAATTACGACTGAGTAGTAAGTTTGGTCCTCAACGAGGTGTCATACTTTCGATCTTGTGCTTAAAAATCACCATCAGACGGTGCAGCAAGCATAGATTTGATCTTATTGCCCTTATTGTTCATGTAGAAACTAGAATCTCTATTGCAACAATGGTGAATGTATTCTTGCTGCACCAACCTCATGATTACTAACATAGTCAGTTCTGTGCCATACACGCTTAGGCGATCATGTATCTTTCGATAAATGACTGACGAGGCAGATTCTTTGCCGCAGTAGATTGCCATTTCTTTCTGCGGTAGACCAGTTGCCATCCAAGGCCATAGAAACCGGTCTGTCCTGTTATTTGCCCAGGGGGTGGGGAGAAGAAGAGGATTCATACCATTTCTAAGGTTATTAGCACGTAAGTGAATGTAATGGATTCGTCCAGAATTCGAACTCGGCTCCGAGTGAAACCTAAAATCGACGAAAGGTAAGAAACCGAAATTTAACAAAATATTAACAATTATACAGGATGGGGCAGAAATACCTCCCACATTTTAAACTGCTACCACTGCTATATATATATATATATATATATATATATATATATATATATATATATATATATATATATATATATATATTATGTAGTGGTTTCACAGTGGAGCTTGTATTTTGTAATGAGTCGGCCCTAAATAGGTTCGACGTACAAAACGTTAGGAACTTGATATAATAAGTAATGACGCAGTAATCTAGTTGGGCTGATACTTTAATATCCGACTAACGACTGACCAACGACTGTTACTACTACTCCTACTTATTATAGGTGGGAGAGTCTATTAACTATAGAATAGGTGTGTTCCATTATAACATCCCCCCTAAAACTTTACTCTGTAGGAGTAAACGTTTTTCGTTATTTATTTTTCATTTTTTTTTACAGAAAATATGAAGAAAAAACAACAAAAAAAATTCATTTTTTTTTTTTAGCAACATTGTAGCGTATCTCCTACGTTTTTTGATCCACTTTTAAATGATCAGTTGCCTTGTTTTCTTCTGGATCGTCGTACCTCAGGTAAAATTGTTGCAGGCGTTGTTAGATCAAACGTATTGAAAATCACCTCCATCGGCGTTTTTTCGCGGGACTGCTGTCAACCACGTCTGAAAAACGTCGTCTGATCTGGTTACTGCACGTGAATTTTTCCCCTTTCACCAAGTACATCATATAGCCAACCCGCTTTTTTATTTTTTTTATACCGCCATAGTGTTACCAGAAACAACCTTCCGCTTTGAGCTTCTAAAGGATGGCGTCACAGTTTCTGTAGGTTATTCTTGTGGTTCTATTTGTTCAGCCTCTAGCTTCCTTTTTGTTGATCTTGTGCTTCTTAACGTTTTCTGTGGTGACTTCAGTTGACTTAAATCATTCAATAATACTGCATGTCCTTTGCTGCGGGTAACTCGCTCCCCAGTTTTTCTCGGTGTCGGCTTCATCTTTACTTTCTAGAGCTTGGTTTTCACGTATATCGTCGGTGTTACCCATTCAACTTTTTTAAATACACCGATTTTCTCTAATCTATCTAATTCTTTATCTATCTCTTCAATTGAAGCAAACAGCACATTCCTTTTCTTTTTGAATACCGCCTGAGCGTTTTCTTTTGGCTGGAATTTTGCCTCCATCTTGGTACACGTTCCCAAACCTGGAGAAAAAACAGTAGGAAAAGTTCCCTTAAGTTTCTTTTCTAATTTTTGGGCTTCGTAGTTTAAAAAATCTACCTTGTAACAGAAAGAATTTATCGGTAGATCCCATAATTGGAATTCTGTTATCCAATCCGTACCAAGTAAGTTCGTGGTATTTTCTATGACAAATAGTTTAGCTTTTCGTGTTTTTTTTATTTAACGTGACGTTTGTAACAAATTCTCCAATAAATTGTAATTTTTCGCCCGTCACTGACCTCGCGATTTTATTTGTTTTCATTAAAATTAGTTTCCCCAACTTCTTCCACGTATGCAAATTTATGATAGATAGGTCGTAACCAGTGTCGAGTTGTATTTTTATTTTTTTTATTATTTATTTCGACGGTAACAAATTTTCTGGTTATTCCATCGTTCACCTCGTCGGACTTTAATTTTCTTATTTTATTGTCTTTAATTTTTTACCTGCAGTGCGAGATTTTATGTCCCACTCTTTCACAGTTGTAACATTTTTTATTCCTAAAATTGCAATATCTGTACCAGTGAAGTTCACCGCAAGCAAAACATGGCTTCGAGAGTTTTTGTTTATTTTTCTCTGGTATTTCACTTTTTGTTTGATAATCCGCAATTTTAGAATTCTTTTTAGTAGACTGACTTTCTTTTTTGTAGCGTATTTTCCTTACATACGAAACGCCAGACTGTTTTATCTTTTTCGAATGTTTCTTTACGCTAACATATCTTGTGCAGTCTTCTGCCAAACTCTGTATCGTAATTCTTGGTTGGTTTTCCAATTTTGTCAGTACTAATTTTCTCAACTCTCCGTCTCTTTCCGATACCAGCCCTTGAACAAACACCAAGCACTTAAAGTTGTCAGCGCTTAACTTTGCTAGCTTGAATTCTTCACAAAGCTTATTCACATTGGCTGCGTACGTTATATAGTCTTGTTCGTCATCTTTCATCAGATTAAAACATTTCCACCTCTTGTGAAACAAAGATGTCTTTTTACTAAATAATTCACTTAATATATTTACCGCCTCGGAAAAATCAACTCGCTAGTTTTTTTCGGTAAAATGTAGTTTACCAGTTTGTTATGCTCAGCAGTTCCTAACTTGCTTAAAAGAAGTCTAACCTTCTTTCCTTCAGACCACGAGTGGCAGTCCTCGTTATACACGTCTGTATATTTTTTATAATACTCCTCAAAAGTTATCTCTTCATCCGGACTGTACGTGAGTATTTCAATTGAATTCCATATTGTATTCTCTGGGAAAGAATCATTTTGTAGATTTTTCTCTTTCCTCTTCTCAGTTATTTCCAGAATTTTGTTTTGAAACTCCTTATGCATCTGTTCCATTTCTCGTTGAAACTGCATCTGTCTATTAAAGTTTCCTCCTGTAGTTGCATCTGGAATGTTTTCTGTTGCTCTAATATTATCATCTGTTGTTCCGCCTGGAACGTAAAAAATTCCTGGAATAGATTTTTGCATTCCTCCATCTTCGCAAAAAGTTTACACAATGCTTAAACATTGTAGAGGGGGGTCCTAAACGAATTTGCAATTCGTGACCTATTTGAGCAAACTGTCTTATCCAGAAAAAAAAAATCTTTTCTCAATTGAGAATACGACTGAGTTTTTTCGTCACTAAGTTGACGTCTTGTCTTTCGAAAAACTTTGCCAAGTTTTTTTTTTTTTTTTTTTTTTTTTTAATGTGAATCCGAGATGTTGTCGCCGAAAATTGTGACGAGCAAGTTTTTTTTTTTTCCTCCGTATTAGTACGAATTTCGTCGCCAAATAATGTGGCGAGCGAATTTTTTTTCCGTATCAGTTTGAATACTCGTACTTTCTTTTTTGTTATGGCGGGTGAATTTTTTTTCTCTTCCACCGTATGAATTTCGAATCCTCGTGGGCAAGTGTGTTATGGAGTACGAATGTTTTTCTTCCTTCGTATGAATCCGAATACTGTCGCCAAGTGTTATATGGCTTACGAAAAGTTTTTCTTCCTACGTATGAGTTCGACTCCTGGTCGCCAAGTGTTGTAGAGTACGAAAAGGTTTTTCTTCCTCTGTGTGAGTCCGAATCCTTCGTCGCCAAGTTGTTATGTAGTGGTTTCACAGTGGAGGCTTGTATTTTGTACTAAGTCGGTCCTAAAATAGGTTCGACGTACAAAACGTTAGGAACTTGATATAATAGGTAATGACGCAGTAATCTAGTTGGGGTATGAGTACTTTAATATCCGACTAACGGTCGTCCGACATCGACTGACTGACTGACCAACTCACTGCCGACTCGCCGAGCGACTGCTACTACTACTCCTACTTATTATAGGTGGGAGAGTCTATTAACTATATAATAGGTGCGTTCCATTATAACAATATATATATATATATATATATATATATATATATACATATATATATATATTCAATTAATTATATTATTTTATTTTATATTTAATTCAAATTAATTCAATTAATGTGTTTTCGATTAGTGCGCTAAAATTTTAATGTACCAAATTTCAATTAGTATATACATAATACTCGAATAGTGCAGTAAAACATTTTTCAGTTTAGCCATAATAATTGAAGATTGATTTTTTTATAGTTACCGATGAATTAAAAATTTTCGGGATGAATACTGCATATGTAGTATCTGTTCCGTGCCGGTGTCCTTTTCTCCCTTGCTTTCCTACAACCGTTGCGTAATATCTGTTACATAGCAGTGGTATGACCGGCTAGGACCTGCTTAGACAAGCTCTGACCAACTTAGACGAGCTATGAACAGCTTAGACAAGCTAAGAGCAGCTTAAAGCAGCAGCCCGAGTGGAAACAATCACGTTAAAAACCGACCTTGTGTCACAACCTGACTCAGTGAGGAAGTAAATCTCTGGTCTACTGGAAGTGAAAGAGAAGAAAAAGACTTTAAAAGGAACTAGAATCCCAATTCTAAACAGCAAACAAGGGATAAACCTCTACTCCTGTTCAAAATTCCAGGGAGGGGTGTGAACCGGACGATAGGCGAACTTGTCTACTCCTATTAAAATATACACCTCACAGGCTTTTAAAAACGGGATGTCTACTCAAACACGTGTATCCACTAAATGTAACGTTTAAAGTAATAAGAAACATTTATATAGAGAGCGTTGACTGGTGAAAACTTCTCGGCTTGACTAAGAAGAGAATGAGAAATAGTCATAAGACGTATTTTCTATTCCAAATATTTCCCGCGCAGTTTAACACACTTGGCACACTTAAATTTTAAAAAAAGCTGATCTTTGGTTATTGTATACTCCTCTTAGGTTCTTATTATTCCAGAATCCGTCGAAAATTTCCCTCCTTGCAAGACTTGGAAACAAGAAATAGATGGATCAAAATTTACTGAGCAGGGTGATTAGTCTATCTACTCAATTACATCACTTGAAAGCATCTATCGTTTTTTTTTACCAGTGTTGCGAGCAGGTGCATTGAACACCTTCATCGCTTCTCTTTCAGGATATAAGTTAATCGGTATTGCAAGTTAGATTAGTAAGGCTGCGGTATGAGTTTGAGCTTTTTGAAAGTAGTCGTCAAAACTCTTTCTTTATCCACCAAACCCGAAGGCATGATCTTTCTCGCTGATTTTAAGTTCTTGAATTTCTTCGGCCTTAAAGAAACAGAGAGTCGCCAGCTATTTGTTACCCGTTTGATAGTAGCGTAACTATGTACTATTAACAGTGACACGTCGTTCCAAAAGATTAGATAACTGAAAATGCTTAAAAAATAATCATCTTAAACGTGTCCACATGGTCAACATTCAAACATTGTATTACCCACTTAGGTTGCAGTATCTGTCTTCTTAATTACCCATGAATTAAAAATCCAACAAAGTCTCTGGATATTTCTGTTGATTCGACAGGTTCATCGACCGGCCAAAAATATGCTATCGGCATGATCAACAATTTCAGGTGATAACACCGTTGTAGGCCTTCCAGACTGTTATATTTTGGATTTCAAAATCTCAAGGCTGGAAGTTGGCACATCACTTGTTCACTGTTGAGTATAACAGGCACTCGACACCCAATGTTTCCATCATCCACTCATAGATTTCCTTTGGAGTTTTCTTCTTCAGAAAAATAAAGTTCATAATCGCCGGAAGTTGAACATTTGAAAATCCCATAGATATGTCATACATAAAACCCCCAAAAGGCGTACATAATCCAAAAACTCAAACAGAAAAAGGCTCATCATATTACTTGCAGACCCCATAAGTAATAAAGTGAGAGAAATTTAGCTAATCTCAATACAGAAAAAGTTCACAAACACTTCTAAAACAGCTAAAAATTTGATCAGCTAACTTTATATCAGAAGCAGGAGTCTACGAAGTAGAATATAAAAAATGACCTAAAAAATAGATCGGTGAAACATCCCGAAATTCAAAGAAAAGAACATAGACATAAAAGGGATTTTAAATTTAATAGCACCACCAACGTACTTGTGAGATACTGGGACCCTCGTGATTATAAGTTTAACACGAAAAATGCGGTTTTAATAAATAGTTTAAATAATTTACTCAGATGAAGCACCATTGAAAGTGCCATAATCTATGAATCCTCTATGGTTAAATATACAACCGGGCTGTTTCAGTTCATCGCCTATTATTACTAAATCAATACTGCAACAATGTCGGATACGTAAACTTTAAAATAGATGAATATACAAAGAAACAAATAAAAATAAAAAATGAGTTGAAATTCGTCAAAATATAACCCCTCTAACGATACACCACCTTCATCTGACGTTATACAAGCAAATTACCACTCGTGATCCCTGGAAATTTATCTTGATAAGAAATCCACTGAAACCTGTAAAAGCGACTTAGTCGAGTTCATGGCCAACAAAGATGCCAAATTCTGGAGGGTGGAATCCTGAAGCTGCCTCTAAGATGGCTACAGGTAGTGGAATATAGGCGATTGAATGAATCTACGTACAATTATCTAAATATTGTCATTAAAATTCACTTTAATAACGATACGGAATTTTGTTTCAACCCAATATACACACGGAGCCGTTGAAAGTCTCTCGGCTTGATCAAGAAACGCTTGCATATATATATATATATATATATATTGGACATATATCAGATACACTGAAACATCCATCGTCGTTTAACCTTATTTTCCATACAAATTACAATTCAGTCATCACCTTTGGCGCGTTAATCTCATTTTCTGGCATCTTGGGTGGAAACAGCATTAAATGATTGGCGCTAATTGGACAGAGAAACAAACTCTCACACTTTTATTAATTCACAAGAAGACACCATCGTTTACTCCATCTTGCTTTTTCCACCCTTCTTGCTTGTATTTTTTTAGCTCGTTCGTTATTCATCGTTTTTTTTTATGTCGTTGTTGTTGTTGATGTTTCTTCGGACTTTCTCGACGTCTCTTTACAAACTGTTTGTCAATATGAAACTCGTCCCCTTGCCGACACCTCTCCGTTTCTCGCTTCCGACATCTGAATATGAAAAGGGAATCTTAAGAAATCTTTGAGCAAATAATGGCGAATATTTGTGTGTGGGGGATAGTCAGCATAAACGTTTCTTATTGCAAGCCAGAGGCTGCGGCGGGAAATAAATCTCAATATCGAACACAATAAGAAAGTTAATTCGATATTCCCAAAGCTTGAGATGGGACAGAGTTTGGTCGGAAGGAGAACCAAGGGCCTGCGGCCGGCCGAGGGACACTGATTTATTGACCAACTATGAATATTCTTCATTAACTGGACACTTTCCCATCCGTGTGTGTACATATGTGAGAATGTTAACGCACATTTATGCGTACAAGAGATAAAGATAGAGAAATTATGAACATATTGAAAGATGATCATTGACAAATACGTGCATACAGACGTGTAGGGATATGAATATAAAATTTACCAAATGTGTGCGTATCAACACTTGCAAATATTTATAAATGAAATTCATTACTGTGCAAGGCTACAACAATGGCGGTCACAAGGAGGATTAAACTTATGAGAAATGTCCAGCAAGGTAAGCTTGATAAAAATCGCGTCAAGGTAGGCATCCTATGCAAGTGTTTAATAGTCTAAGCTAAACCTGGCACATGGTCTTAATTCTAACGTGCTCAGAAACTAGAGATTAATTTATCAGTTATCGCTTTACGGTAAGCACCTTTTGACGATCTTTATTACGCTTGGCTTAGTCTGGTTCAAGGCTACAATTTATGAGCACCTATTAAGGTCTAAGTAATTAAAAATAACTAGCTAGCCAAGTTTTCTAACAACGGCTCAACTGGAGGCGCCCTATTGGTTGACTATTTTTTTATTTGACCTCATTCGAGATCAAAGAATAATAATAAAAAAAACGAACCATAGTTAATTATAAACTCCATAATAGTTTCAATGACTGTATAGTAAGCGGCTCGCCAGGGTTATATACAGTTTTTAATTCATTGTCTTTCTAAACTTGTTTCTAGCCACGATTAAAGAACTCAATCTATCCTGTTGTTTAACCCATTGCTGCGAGGAAAAAGAAATGGATTTATACCCTTCGCGAGGGTATTAGTGCGGAAGGGAAGATGACTTTAGTGTGGTATGCAGGCATATCAGCGAACTATATTGTGCGTCTTGTACTAAAATAACTCCGAAAACCAAAAAGACTAATAATCATTGTTAAGCTGACGCCCTACATATATCTCATGCGTATATTAACGTTTTTACTTACACATAAACATTGTGTAGTTACACATAGCGACTGCTTGAACACACTAGTCAAAAAGAGGTTTTAAGAGAATAGGTTGAAAGTGGATAAAAGGAGACCCACTGAAAAGCATGAACGCATGAAATAATTTTATTTTCTTAAGTTTCAGATGACTGGCGATGAGACAGAGCGTTAAGTGAGTAGTTACGTGACCCTTGACGACGACCAGGATTGACGATTCCATTTTTCGAACGAAGGTGTATGCAGATTCAGAACACGTTATTTACTAAGTTTAACAGGATTTCGGCGCTGATCCACAAGTATAGGGCACCCTGTGAGTATTGAACTCAGTAATGGCAACCAGACGAGCTGGCTATCACAGGCGGCCACGGTCAGAATTTATTTTAGAGACCTATTATCTAACAATCAGTTTCATTGCTCTGTCAGTTACAATGACTATTAAGAAGACAGAAAGCATCATTGTCAGCAAAAGAAACAGCCCAAGTTGTGAGTTACATATCGAGGACGTCAAAATCAACCAGATAGAGAAATTTAATTTTAAGGTGACGTAGCAACAGACGACGGAAAGTGTGACAGATATTTTCCAGAAACTAAACAAAGTATCAAGAGATAATAAAATTTCGTTAGTAACAAAGAAAAGGACGCTGTACGGCTATGTAATAGCTATCTCCGACATGTTAGTGAATCACAGATGAAGAGACAGAGAAAACGTTCTATTGATGAATGCCAAGAATAAAATAGACAGAACATGTGAACAACGAGGAAATCTTAAAAAAAGAGAAAGAATAAGGAAACATACATGTTGTGAGGGAAAATATTTCTTTACAAGTCTGGACTCGACAGTCGGACGAAAGACCTAAAAATACTCCTACATCAAGAGGAGTAGCAGCAGTAGCTTTTGCTGAAAACAGTGAGTGATTCAGGGCTAAAAATTATCTCACCTGGCTTCTATTCTACATTGTTTCCCTGTACCAAAAGGTAATAAACTTGTTAATCCAATTTCTGTTTTCTACTGTTGTTTTTTGATAACTCAGTTACAACAATACAGAAAGAGATATTTTAAATTTCTAGGATACATATTGAGGAAAGAAGGGTTAGAGATTTGAACACTTACAGAACAACATTAAAAGCAATATAAGCAAGGGGAAGCCATGTATTATCTGATTACGCGTGAAGTGATAACAGAACAGGGGCAAAGAAAGGAGGGTCTTATACTAAAATTCACCCAACACGAGCTTCGAGAGACATTCAAGGTAGAGGGTTATTGAATGAGGTGCGTGATATGAATGTAAGAGGAGGTGGTAAAAAGTGAACATTATGAAGAGTCAAAAATTACTTAGAGTACAAAAAAGACAGGAAATTCTAGCAAGCCATTATCAAACGTATTCTGAAAAGATTTGGGACATTAAAGACTCGCAGGTTAGTTTGATAGACACTGACTTTGATCCTCACTGGGTGGCTCATACTAGTGGACTTATGCTAAAACTAAGCAAAGCTTAGTAAATAACATTTAGCCATTAAAAAGACCATATACGACTTTTCTTTGTAAATCTCACAGACGCACAATTATATATATATATATAGCAAAATTTTTTTGGAATATATATATATATATATATATATATATAAATTTTTTTGGTATATATATATATATATATATATATATATATATATATATATAATTTTTTGGGGAATATATATATATATATATATATATATATATATATATAAAAGGAAGAGGTTATAGTAGTTCCAACGAGAGAAAAGTGTGTATATTAAAAAAAAGAGAGAAACCGCAAACGTTTTTGGTTGTAATGCGGATTTTTAAAAAAATATTATAAAGCATAAAAATAAAAAAAAATCCACATTACAACCAAAAACGTTTGCGGTTTCTCTTTTTTTAATATATATATATATATATATATATATGATATTCATTTTTGCTCCTCTATTTCAAGAGAGCTTTTAAGTGATTACAAAAATTTGGATAAAAACTATATGGTTATATCTGATGAAGATACCAATATCATATTTGCAGTCAGGAAGTCGTTCTTATCGCTTAATGACTCGACCTGGACTAAGTGTGGGAGTAACAACTATGACGTTCCGATAGGAGCGTATGATTCGGCACAAGATGCTGATCTTGTTTGTATTTATATCCTGGAGATCCTTAGTAGGATTGTTGAGCCGAAACCAGTTGGTCTATATAGAGACGACGGACTCATTTATGTTCCCAATAATAATGGCCCTCTTACTGTTAAATTACAGAAAAAATCATTAGAGCATTTAAGCTAGTGGGGTTTACGATAGAGATCACTTCCTTTATAAAAATTTTTGATTATCTAGACATCACACTTAAGCTGAATATTAATACATTTAAGCCTTACCATAAGGAGCACGAAACTCCAAACTATATTAACATTGACTCTAACCACCCCTATAGTATCTTGAAGCAGATACCCATTACTCTTTGTTCTAGAATTAATAAACTGCCATCTAATAAAGATATATTTAATAATTGTATAAGGTATTGTACGAAAATGCTCTCCAGAAAAGTGGATTTGTTAATAAACTATCCTAAACCCCATAAATAACAATAGTGAGGGTAAGATTAGTAGTAGACACAAAAATAGGAAAAGAAATATTATATGGTTCATACCCACTTTCTGTAGGTTATCCAGAATTAATATTGGACAGGTTTTTCTGAAACTTATAAACAAACATTTTCAGAATAACAACCCTTCAAGTAAAATCTTTAATAGAAAAACTATTAAAATAAGTTATTCATATACAAACAACATGTTTAAAATAATTGAATCCCACAACAAATATGTTCTTAACAAATTCAATGGTGTCAACAAGATTTCTAGTATAGTCCCCTCTTGCAATAGTAACCTTTTCCCAGCCGAGGGTAAATGCAGAGCATCTAATGTTATTTATGAAGCCACCATTTACCCCAAAGAAAATAGATCAAACCACCATGTTCATACTGGGATTTCTGCCGGGGAATGGAAACAGAGACTATATAACCATAGACACTTTTTTCCAACCCAAGACTTAAGCACCAAACTGCTCTCTCCAAAAAATTTCGAGAATTGAAGGAGAAAGACCTGAACCCTATAGGTCTTGCTCAGACTCCAAGTATCTTTAAGGGGAGTTGTAATTTATGTTTGGAGGAGAAAATTAGAATTATTAAATTTAATAATCAAAACATTTTACTAAATAAAAGAAATGAATTGTTTTCCAAGTGTTGTCATAGAAGTAATTTCCAGCTGATATAATATTTTCTCAACCTCGCACTTTCCTCATTCACTTATTTTCTATATGTGGAATTTTTTCTACATGTGAATGTTTCTCTATATGTGGATTTTTTTCTATATGTGTCTTTTTCTTGATTACTTCTTTTATTTATCTCTCTTCCTATTAGTCTCTTTATATATGATACTGTAATAATTCTATATCTTGTCAAATTTCTTTTTTATCTGTAGTTTTCTTAATTGAGACCTCTCCTTTTCTGTTTTTTCTTTATCTTTTGTTATATGACTTAATTATGTATAACTGATATAGTACTTAGTTTTTATTTAATAATGTAGATTTTATATTATTTTTATTTGTTTAATTTATTCAATAATATAATATTTTGTTTAATTTATTTAATAATATAGATTTTATATTATTTTGCCCCACTTGATAAGGCTTATTTAAAAAGTTATTTTTCTCTATTTCCCCTTCTTAGTTAATTAAAATTATTTTCAAAGAGTTTTTTTCTATATCTCATACACTTTTTAAAGAGTTATTTTCTATATTTCTTATCCTATAATAATTATTTCATTTTTTTCATATTCTGTAAGTTATTTCAATTCCTATATTTCATATCCTTTTTTAAATTCTTATTTTTTTCTCCATATTTTTCTTCTTTATCTTTTTTAAAAATCTGCTGTTATTTGCTTTCAACTATACTGATGAGAATTTTACTTTTATTCACCTGTTTAATGGCTAGCTGTTTTGGTTTTCTTCGGAAGGTATCCTTAGTTATTTGTTATTGAGGTTTCGCTCTGTAAAAGAACTCTTTGTTTTTATCTATTTTAATCTATAAGTTAATCTATATTTAATTTTAATCTGTTTTATCTATTATAATTTAATCTTTAATTATTTTTTAACATATATGATTCTATCTAATCCTTTATATTTTAATCTATAATTAATCTATGTAATCTTTAAATTTAATCTAAAGTTTAATCTAGTCTTTAGCTTTTATTAATTTATTTAATTTTTTCCTTATATTGTAAAATTTTCTTTTGGGTTATGACTTATCTATTTCTTCTTTTATCTTATTAGTTTTAATATTCAAGTTTTTCTTGTCTATATACTAATAATGTCTACATTTTTTTTATAATATTAAATTCCTTTGTTTAATATTAAAATTAAATAATAATTTTAATATTAAATTCTAATTTTTATAACTCTTCTTTTTCTTAACTTTAATGATTGTATTTTCTTTTTCCAATTTTAATTTTTTTCCTATTTGAAAAAGAGTTAACATTTTAAATATAAGTCATTGTTAGTTTTCAGTCGTTTTTAACTTCTGTCTAGACTTTTATATGTTCTGTGTTCCTGTTTCCCCCTCTCTACTTGGGAGTTTCTTTTTCTTTTCTCTCTCTTAAATGCGTTTTCCCATATTTGCTGTTTGTTCTTGTGGTTTCCTCTCTTTTTCCCTCTCTTTTTTTTCTATCTTTTTTAATTTTAAATAAAAAAAAAGTTACGATTTATTTTTTTTTATCAAACGTTTTAGTATTGACAAGCTCCAAGGAATTTAGCCCGGGAGCGAAGAAAAAGTGCGGTGCAACTGAGTTTCATTTTCATGTAATTCATTTCTATGCTCTATAATAAATATATTGAGCTCTCTTTTGTGGATCCGTTTTAATATTTTATATTAAATATTAATAGGATTCACTTGGATTACTTACCCACAAATTATATATATATATATATATATATATATATATATATATATATATATATATATATATATATATCAAGAAGGAGATGTTATCGGACTGAAGGGGGTCGATCCCAGCGTGCGGCACCTTTGGAAAGTTCCTGAAAACCATACCACAGGTTTAGACGGAACTCTTGGTGCCGACGATAGCTGTTCTAGCACAAAGTCAAAAGTCATCTTGGCTGAGGATTTGAACGTGCTGACCTTGTTCAAATTGTTGATCACGCTAGATAACACGTTCTTTCCCAGAAACTGTGACTAAGGTCGTCTCAGCTTAGTTACAGTATAAACCACAGTTGGGCTCTGTGGCAAAATTGTAACCTAATTCGCAATAATATAATTTTCTTTTCTTAGAGCTGGATTGCCTTTCATCATTATATTTTTAAGTGGCTATAGAAGATATAATTCTACGTTGTATAAAGCAAACACATTCAAAATAGCTCTAATTTTATGAAAGATATTTCATTTAAAAATGAGTGTACTTTTTGTACGAATATATATATTTATATATTCTTACTAATTTTAATTTTCTAATAAGAAATTACTATGATGGTTAATATTTCGGTCTCTCACGTGGTAAGACGTCATAGAACCGCATCATGAAATTACGACCTGCGTCTGTTATTCCGAGACCGTTATCGTTGCATAGCAATCTTCTATGTTAACATACCAGAATATCATCTTTGATGGTGAATATCTTCGTTTAAATGCTCATATAAGCACTCTGAAGATGGCTTATGTGAGCCGAAAGCTTAGATCCAGGAACAGAATAATAAAAATAAATATCCAAATGTTTGACAATTTTTGTCTTTATTTTGTCCAGAAATTAAAAAAAGCCATACGAAGTTTAGAACGGCTCATAATCAAACATAATAGACATTTGTTGTCTGTTATATTTAACAGTATATGTTTAAATATATATATATATATATATATATATATATATATATATATATATATATATATATATATATATATGTCTAGTAATATTAGCCGTTACCTTATGAGGAAACATTCAGCATTCATTGACAATGCTGAAAAAGTTCAAATTAATAAAATCTTTCTCTTAAAATAATTATTAAATCTCAAGTTCAGTAACTGTTATTGATCTTTCCAGTACTTTTAGGCTTTATCCTAACCTTTTGTTGGAAGTAGAACGTTATCTTGATGGCATTATTTTCTCGTCGATTTACCGATGCTATCTCTATCTTAGTCGGTGCTGTTGTTGAATGTCCCCAAGTGATGTTATTTGGTACAATTCTTTGTAATTTTACAGCGCCAGTCCACAGGGCTTGAAGAAGGATTGTTATCGTTACAGGTTTCTTCTTCCGTCGTAAGCCATGATCTGAGAAAGTGGTTGTATACATGTTGTAGCATACCTATGGACGATAATGGATATGTTCCCATTTACCTAAATACAGTAGTAAATACTGTTGGAAATTCGTCTCCAGCTGTGCTAGTCAAACTCTCTGCCTCCGAGCAGAGAGGATCCCCAGACGAGGCTATGTCGAAGAGCAGAGTCTTGTCTAGGGAAACAGCTACCTGACCCCATTTTATACAGGGTCTACGGGGAAGTTTTGGCCGAGCCTACGGGCTCGGATACCCCACATTAAATTCGGCCTTATGCCACATCTGACCGCATGGGGCGGTTGGTAGATATCTTGCAGTTGGAGATTCATTGTGGAATTCACTTGACTCACTTCTAGCAGTTGACTATTTCTTCTACGCGCCGATAGCGAATCTTATATGTGTTGTTCTTGTCCTAAGTATTATTGTTCATTACCAACCTTCGTGTGATTATTCAGTAACTTTCAGAAGGTTACAACTATGCAGCAGACATATCTTTGTATGAGTTTGGCGCCATGGATGAGATCCATTTAAAAGTCTCGATCGATGAGACTACGATCTAATGTAAAATGCAGCGACATAAGAGCAATGTTTTTTTTCTTTTTGTGCATATTTACATACTTATGCTCATCACAGTTATTGCTTTACTCTCTTAGCTAATGATTATACAACTATATAGAGAGATAAACTTAAAGGTGATTCATAGATTGATTGATTCGTTTTTTACGGTCTATTAACATTTTGCAGGTTATTTAAAGCCGGAAAATATTTTTAGATTGAAAGAAATTTTGGGGGATAATAATGATTTCTTGATAGGTGCTAATTAACTACTTACTAATTAACCCATAGCTGTGATTCCTTTCCCATGGGTTATGTGCGCGTACGTGAATATAACAAACCCGACTGGAATTGGAACTCGGTTCTCCGAGCCGTTAGCCATTACACCATTTGTACATTCAAGCCTTCAGTATTTGGTATTCCTAAGCAGTCACTCATCTAAATACAGACCAGACTCGAGATTGCTTAACTTCGGTGATGTACGGGAACTGGTGTTTCAACGTGATATGGTCGTAAGACGTGATTCGTAGAAGTACATTCAATTAGTTTTAAAACCGAACGCTCTTTGTGTTATCGAATTATTATTCACGTATATATCTATCATACATATATAATATTCAACAAGATATATGATATAGGGCTACACCCAAGCACATTTAGTCAACTAGTCTACCTTTCTCTCTCACAAGCTCCCATATAAGCAAGCCAAGAGATTTTGCCCGCCTTGTTTTATTAAATCATGGAAATAATCTATGTCAACGGTTCGGGTCTCTGGTTGCTGGCTGGGTGCTCGGCCCGGTCGGCGCAGGCCACTCCAACTTATGTGAGCTTCATCGCATCTGATGAGTGAGCACAAAGACGATGATATGAATATCGCTTTACCCGTTGGTAATAATGGACGGCAGCGGAAAGACAAATAGGGAGCAGACTATTCAAAGAGAAAAGAGACTGGGATAAGGAGACGACATCTTGAGAGTAGCGTCGACGCAAAATGGCGTTAACTAACCAACCAACCGACCGACCAATCATCTGACCGAATGAATCCCAGATCCACCAATCGAAGCCGCCGCTGCCAGCATTATTATTATTAATTAATTTTAAGAAATAACGCCAACACCATCCAGTTCGTGCCACCTTCACCGCTGATGGCATCAACAATAACATCATATTTTTATTATATTTTTCCTCTTTAGTTTTTATTTTCCACTTAAATGTTTTTATTTTTGATTCCTTCATTCCTTTTGGTTTTCTTGTTTCAATTTTTTTTCTTTTTTATCCTCCTCCTCATCGCAACAGTAACCTTTTAAAATTTACCATTTCTTTACTTATGAATACGTATATTCTTAGACAGTTATTACAAAAAGCCAAATCGTGCAAAATTTTCCCAGAGTTTGACGAATGATCTGAATAAAAATGTAGGTATACAGTAAAAATAAGTATACAGTAAATATTCTACCAACATTATCAGTACTATAATAGTGTTTCTAAGAGACATTTAATTATAATAGTGCTTATAAGAGTCATTTAATTATAACAGTGCTTCTAAGAGTCATCTAATTATAACAGTGCTTCTAAAAGTCATTTAACTATAATAGTGTTTTTAAGAGACATTTAATTTTAACAGTGCTTCTAAGTCATTTAATTATAATAGTGTTTTTAAGAGACATTTAATTATAGTAGTGCTAAGAGCTTTTAATTATAATAGTGTTTTTAAGAGACATTTAATTATAATAGAGCTTCTAAGAGTCATTTAATTATAATAGTGCTTTTAAGAGACATTTAATTATAGTAGTGCTTCTAAGAGGCATTTAATAGTAGAATTAATTTAATTCATGAAAATCGTTTTAATATATTTTTGTTTTCATAATCCTTATTATAATACATTTATTATAATTTTTATATTTTAATAAATAATAATAATAATAAATATTTTGCAGGTAAAGTAGTAATTTAACGAAGGCTGGTAATTTAACGGACAAGAAGTAAAAATGTATCTTGGAACAGTACTGGAAGACATTATTGATATGTTTGTATAATCAATACAATACATTTTGTGCGTACGTTTTGATTCAA
The DNA here is from genome assembly GCA_963932145.1 of Acanthosepion lycidas. Classification (NCBI taxonomy): domain Eukaryota; kingdom Metazoa; phylum Mollusca; class Cephalopoda; order Sepiida; family Sepiidae; genus Acanthosepion; species Acanthosepion lycidas. Next base: position 34,097,925 of record OZ010573.1, on the reverse strand, counting down.
TTCTTGTATACCTACTTTTGCCACCCCTGCATACAACATTAAACCTTCCTTGTTCTAGTTTTCTTGTGAGCGCCAATAGAATTGTTTCCCATTGACCAATAAGTATTAAAAATTGCTGTTTCGTCGACTTAGTTGACTTTGATACAAGGTCACAAGTATGAGTCATCCAGTAAGGATCGAACTCTAATAGTAATAGCCAACTGGACAAGCTCATTGTCAATTATCCCACTCTAAATTGCCCAACCATCAGTTGTAGTTATAAAACGTCTTTTACTTTTTGCTTCTTTTTTTTAAAATCAAAATCAGAACGGCATTCTCTGCTCGATATAGTTGGAAGTCATTTTTAGAAAATCTCCCAGTAATTCCAACATTTAAACATTGTGTTTATCATCAGAGATCCTTCCCTGACCCCCATTAGAATGTCTGACGCTCAGTTTCTCAAGAGCACCTCTCTGCGGCTGCTCGGTCTCACGTTGTCTGCTGACCTTAGATGGAACAAATACATTGAGTCAATTGCTTCGTCCACCGCAAGGAAAGTTGGCTCCCTGTGCCGCGCCAGGAAATTTTTCTCTCCGGAATCGATCCTTCAAATCTACAAATCAACCATTCGCCCTTGCATGGAGCATTGCTGCCATATATCGTCTGGTGCCCCTTCTGTTTGCCTCGGGGTTCTTGATAAGATCCAGAGACGGTTATGCAATGTAATTGGCCCTGATCTGGCATCTCGTCTGCAGTCGATCTCTCACAGACGTGCCATCGCCTCTCTCTGTCTTTTTTACAAATGCTTTCATGGTAATTGCTCCGATGAGCTACTTGCACTGGTTCCCAGACTTCATGAATTCAAGCGTTCTACGAGGCTGGCATCCCGCTCCCACCCTTTCACTATTGAAACTGCTAAATGTAGCCGTCTCTTCTACTCCAATAGCTTAATATCTCGCACCTCTCGCCTGTGGAACTTCCTTCCCTATTCCTGTTTCCCTGATAGCTATAATCGTTAACTTTTCAAATATAATGTCAATCGACATCTCCAGTTGCCGTGATCTATCCACTATCCTTCTCCTCATCCTTTCCTCTATCACTCCTATCTGCTCTCGCTCCAAATCCTCTGTAACCCCTTGCGTGCTATTGGCTTCCCACCTTGCTTGGGGTGAAATGTTAAAAAAAAAATTATAAACGCAGTAACTTAATCTTTTTAGATTTTCAACTGATTCTTTCCTTGAAAGATTTCGAAACAATTTCGCGTATACAATCGAACATGAGAATTACAATTATTTTCAAAGTTCTTATTATTAAGCTTTGATTCGTATTTCTTTAATTTTAATTTCAATTGTTTTTTTTGTTTTTTTTTTATCGCAAACTGTTACAAAATACGTAGGTTGGACCAAAATAACAAATGACTGATCAAAACTCTGACGACCCGGACAGAATGGGAGGCATTTGGACATCGTGGGTATTAAATTCTAACAGAGATTGGTTGTTTTTAAGTTTTGATATAAGACAAAGACAGTGTGAAAATGGGCAGTAAGGTTGCGGGAATGGAAAAGTGAAGACTCCATAGATTCCGTATGTCTTTATTAAATATTTTTGTGATAATTGTTCTGAAAAGCTTGTTACCTCGAACGCAAGATTCTAAGCGTACTACTAGATTGGCACTTAGAACACATCATTTTACTGTTGGATTATCTCGGTTTAACCATAAGTTTTATTCGAATATTTTTTCACACTTCTCGTTTGTAGAGCTTTCTTCTGAGTTCTTGCTTTCCTGCAAACTAGAACATTAATAAAAATTTAAATGCATCATCAATCAGTATCATCTGTCTTCCTGAAACCTGTTATTTTATTGTCCTTTCTCCTTACTAGTTTTCTCATTTTATTTCACTTCAAGTAATCATTGCTTGGGGTGAAATTATTAAAAAAAAACATAGATAAAATTTTTAGAAAGTAGTCGATGAGCAGATAGGAGCTGTTCAATTTTTTAGACTATATATCTAGAGATATATCTAGAGATATATCTAGAGAGTTTGATTCGACGAAAACATCCATCCGGATACTCATCCAATAAATGCCGAATGTTTCTATATAAAGAAACGGCTAGTATTATCATTACCATTTTCCAATAACCTAAAATAAGCGTACAGTAACTGTAATTCTTACGTCATGCGATTTGCGCAATGTGTTTCAAGCGGAAACGGCGCCTTCGTCAATAATGATTGAAAATGCTTCGTGTGAAAATTTCAGATAAATTTTCTTCGTGTATGATACGTGGGTGATTATGACTCCCCACAACTTCCTGTACTTTGTAAATCTTAGTAGGGTTTGCAATCTCTCCTAATGCTTGTTGAGCCAACCATTTACATAAGCAAATTAGACAGATAAATCGCTGCTTTCCTCTGTTTCATTTGCTTTCAATATGTCCTGTGAGTGTCAAATTTTCCAAGTCCTCTTTTCTTATCATGCGTCTAGAGATTTCAAATTTATCTTTCTGATTCTAAGTATAAGGACCCTTGTTTCCATTTTCCTTAAAACGTTCTTGTTACTCCAATGTTCAGTCCATGGTATTCTCAGCATCCTTCTGTAAAACCACATTTCTGATGCCAGAAGTCTCTCTTCATCTGCGAGGTGATTGTCCTGCATTTACTACCACATAGGAGGACCAATATTACTTAATAGTTCAGTAATCTTTTTGCTGATAACCAAATATATTCTGCAGAGATTGAAAATGCCAATTTATATTGTACTGGTGAAGGTCAAGTAAATCCAGATCTGTTCACCATTTTAGCACCTCTTTTGAAAAATACTTTTCTGTTTTCAGTAGAACTGTAGCTCGAATAATTTTTATTTTGCTAGCAATTTCGACCAGATCAGTCTAATGAGCTATTAGGTTGGTGCAAAAATAATGACGCAATAATGTCGTTTTTTGACGTATTTTTTAACGTCAAAAAACGACATTATTACGTCATTATTTTTGCACCAACTTAATACATCGCAAAACATATCAAAATCCTGATGAATTGCCTGCGCAGCAGAATTAAACCCGAAATACGACAAGAACAGCGCGGTTTCGATAAAAACACTGGAACAAAAAAATGTGATATTTATATTCAGAATAATATCAGAAAGATATATACCAGTATTTTATAGATTATGCAAAAGAGTTTCGTAAAATACATCACAAAGAACTACTTGAACTGTTAGGTAAGCTTGAGTTCTCTGGGAAGGATATTAGAATAATCTAGAACTTATACTGGGAGCAAACTGCTTGCATATGGATAGAAAATGAATTCAACAAATACACAAAAATAGAAATCGACATAAGACAAGGATGTGTCTTCTCGCCGGATATATTCAATCTTTACAGTGAAACAATCCTGAGAGGATCAGAAATCTTATAAATTCATTATTAGCGGTCACAATCTTGACAGCATTATAGATACAGGTGATTCAGTGTTGATAGCAAAGACGGAAAGGAAACTACAAGAACTCCTACAGATGGTAGAAAAGGAAATTGAGAGGAAATGAATAAATATCAACTAGAAGAAGTCAGAATGTATGATTGTCAGCAAAAAGAACAGCCCAACATGGGATCTAAGAATTGGAGGTACCAAAATCAAGCACGTACAAAAATCTAAATATCTTGGGAGTATTTTAATAGAGGACGAAAAATGCTACACCGAAATGCGAACGCACATTGGAATAGTGAAAGGTGCATTTCAAAAGCTAAGCAAAGTATTAAGAAATAGGAAAATTCCGTTGGAAACAAAGAAAAGAGTGCTGAACTGCTATGTAATTTTTAATCTCCTACATGTCAATGAATACTGGACAATCTCATCATGCATTTCAGAAACCAAACAAAGTATTAAGAGATAGGAAAATTCCGTTAGAAGCAAAGAAAAGAGTACTGAATTGTTACGTAATATCATTCCTCTTATATGGCAATGAATGCTGGACAATCTCATCACAAATGAAGAAGAGACATGAAGCAACAGAAGTGGACTGAACAAGTAACCAATATCGAAGTTTTAGGCACTCATACATCAGAAAGAGAGAGTTGAAATTTCCAGGATACATAAGGAGGAAAGAGGGCTTAGAAAAATTGATACTCACATGACATATTGAAAGAAAGAGGGACAGAGGAAAACAGTGACTAACGAGATTTTGTAAACAGTCGACAGAACAGGGATTAGGAGAGATATCAAAGAGACAAACTTTACCAAGTGCTATAAAGGACAGAAAATTGTCGAGAGCAATGATCACCCAGGCTCTGAGGGGACACAGCACTTAGAAGGAAATGTCTTTTAATCAATTTATTCAGAACGGCTTCTTTGGCTCTGCAGATTATGGGCTAATTATTAGCTTTACATTCCAAGGTCTTCGAATCCTAATGTTTGCTATTTTCTTTTTTTTTCTGTCATTGTTAGTGAGTTGTTCATTCACAGGATGAATATGACCTTGTGCCAAGTTTATCTTCAGATTTTCACTATAACAACAAACTTCCGAATATAAAAGCTGATTGGGACCCAAGATTTGAATTCAAGCCTGTTGAGAACAATTCAGCACAACGCCAAATTAAAATAGACCATAATAAGCATCTGAAAAGGCATTACCTTCCTTTTGTTGCAATCTTAGGAACTTCACAGGAAATGGTTTTGCCAACGACCCTCTGTGGAATATACTATCACGGCTATGGAAGCTCAGCTCGTAATTGTTAAAGAAAGAATTGTTTATATTTGAGCTGGAATATTTTCAATATAGTTAAACGATAGAAACAAACTGAAAGTAGAGAGGTCTTAGATTCACTCGCTAGAGAGTATTTGACACAAAGTACTCCTCTCAAAAGACTCTTCTCCGTTCCAAACTGAAACAAAAGGCTTTTATTTAAAGTAACTTCCTATGCCCTCAAGGTATAAATATCTACATAATCATTTTGTTTGGTCACTTTGAGATAGAGTAAGAGACCTGCTTCTTTTGTAATGCATAACTGTGTTTAAACACTGTAGCCGGAAGTAGAAAATTAGACGGCTCGATTTGTTTACCAATTTTTTGTGACAATTAGTAAAACGATCGCGAACCTATTACCTCTTTCTCCTCCTCCGAAAAAAAAAAAAAAAAAAAAATCTTCCGGTCAGTGAGTCACGTGACTTGCCAGCGGCGGTACACCATACGAAACAATGTATAGTAATACAATGCGTTACAATTGAATTAGTCAAGAGGCAGACGAGAAGAACTCAAAAAGAGAAGCTAGAGAGAGTAATATTCCTGGTCAATCTTCAAGGGCCCCTTGTCTATGTCCCCATCCACCTTTACCTCCTTTCTTTTTTCAGTATCCGTCCTGTGACGGACAGAGGAATAAGTTGCTTATGTTCGGCTTGTATAAATATCCCCAGGCTATGGAGAAATACAGAAAGGCACGGTGAAATCGTTACTGGCTCGAGAGTGGGTCTGCTTCATTTAGTAACTAGAAACAAAAGAAAAGAATCAGGAGTGGTTGAAATTAATAAATAAGTTTCAAAGAAGCGAGCTAAATTCAAACTGCAGCGACCTAAATAGCTGAAAGTCTTGAGTAGACAATGAGTAAAATAAAAATAGTACTAGATGGGATTTTACAAGTACAAATCTGATAATTACATCTTGTCGTGTAATCTGAGAGATACAAGCTTTAACGCTCATGTCGAATGGTTAAAATGCCGTTGACTCTTTCAGAAGAATAGTATTGGGTTGGCTCAAATTTAATTCTGTTTTTGTTGTTAGGTGGCATTAGGAGCGTTTAGCTTTAAGTAACTTTATTAAAAAGATCATATTGCATCATGACAGTGCATCTTATAATCAATTTACATATACAGTGTAACCTGGATATAAGATAAACCCGGATATAAGAGAGATTTTCTATGGTCCCAAATTAGAGCCTGTGTTATATATAAATTAGATCAAACCCGGATATAAGAGAAACCCGGATATAAGAGACTTATTATCCGGTCCCGACAACTCTCTTATATCCGGATTACACTGTACTGAAGTATATTCAATATTTCCTTTTCTTTTTTTTATGAGTTGGCGTCAAAAAAGGTAATATATTTTCGGGGTGGGGAGAAGCATTTGAATAGAATATTAAATCTGAAGTTCTTTATTTTATTATTTTTCTTTATTTTTATATTCTTATGCTGAAGATGGAAGAGAAGACGTAACGTTTTTGGTACAATATCCGTTTTTATTTTAAGAAAGGTATTCAGCGGCAGAAAAAAATGCGCAGCTTAAGGAGAAAATTTATTAGTGGTGGTCGAATTTTTCTTTCACTTTTAGTTTTTTTTTTTTTTTTTTCGCTTTTGCATTTTGAGGCACGGTGGAGTAATGGATAACGGCTTGGATTGAAAAATCGCAGAGCCGAGTTCGAATTCCAGTCGAATCCATTAAATTCATTTACGTGCTAATACCCTTGGAAATGTATGAATCCTCTTCTTCTCCTCCCAGCTATGGGTAAATAGCAGTGCAGACCAGGTCCTATAGACTTGGATGGCAAGTGGTCTACCGCAGAAAGAAATGGCAACCTACCGCGGGAAAAGATCTACCTCGTCAGTCATGTATCGAAAGATACATGATCGCCTAAATGTGTATCATGTATGGCACATAACTGACTCACTAAACTTTTTGAGTCACCCAACACAATTAGGCGAAACTGGATAATCAAACTTAACTGAGAGCATGTGGAAGACTGTTGAACGGATTAAGAATATAATTTGATCGTAGGTTCAAATTGCTGAAACCTTTTCTCTTTTTTTTCATTCTTAATCAAAATCATGCTATCAATAAACGACCCAGCCTTAAAATGTAAAGTTATCAAGTTATTTTTGAGTTTTCCTCTATTAAACATTTTATTATTTCGTATATTTTTTGCTTATTCTTAGCTTGGACAAAGAAAAGAGTACTGAACTGTTATGTAATATCAGTCCACTATATGAATGTTGGACCATCCCTTCGTAGATGAAGAAGAGACCTGAGACAACAGAAATATGATTCTACAGAAGGATGTCGAGAAAACCATGAACTGAACAAGTGAACAATAACGAAGTTTTAAGGAAATTAGAAACAAAAAGCACGCTGATACTTAAAATCAAAAAGAAAGTTGAAATATCTAGAGTACATAATGAGGAAAGAAGGGTTGGATAATTTTTACACTCATAGGACATACTGAAGTCAAGAGGGTCAAAAGAAAGGGCATAACAGGATGATCAATTGTTTCTGGATATTTATCACAGAATCTGCATTTCGGGTTAACACAATTTTTTAGTATGTATGCTTGGTAATTTTTAGTTTGCAAGCATTGGTCATGTCCAGCAAGAATAAAAGCTCCGATTTCAGCTTTTAACACTGCACTACGTAACCACTGATGGTTACGTGGTTTGTCTACATCAGCTTGTTTGGTACGGGCAGAGTATTGACCATGAAGAGGCTTATCTTGCCATTGTTTCTGCATTTGGTACATTACATTTACTTTTGCCTTGTTTTGTAGGTACTTTGCCGGTGCAGTGGGTGTATTATGGTTTATTTGTACTTCTTCACCCACACTTGAAATTCCCTTTTGAATTCGTTGGCTTCCTTTATTAATGAATAAAATTTCTTATCTGTCTATATTTCTGAGATGTGTTATTATGTACACTATTTACATTATTTGGACTATTGTCCTCATCATTGTCGCCATATTTATTACAACGTTTTGGCCGTTGTACGCTCCGGCCTTCTTCAGGCGGTTGGAATAACCGGGTATTGAACTCAAAGACACATGGCACAGTGGATAAAAGCGTTAGTTAGAGCCAGGGACAGGACACAAAGGGTATGAGTTCAATACCCGGTTAAGGCAGTGGAGAACTTTCAGAGGGAAATTAACAGGAAATAACTGACATCCATTAGGCATGGCACGTGGAATTGGAACAGTCTACCACAGTGAGCGAAATAAAGGGTTCAGTTCGACATTCCAACCACCTGAAGAAGCCCGGAGCGTACAACGGGCGAAACGTTGTAATAAATATGGCGACAAAGATGAGGACAATAGTGTAAATAGTGTAAAATTTCTTATTTCTTTCATGTTCTTTGACACATCATCCAATCTTTTGTAGTTCCCAGATATCTTTGAAGACCGATTGTTGTAGTTTTGTAAGACAGTTCTAGTTGAACTAATCGTCTGCCGCCTTTGGATTTGGACACATACAGACAATCAATTATGATAATGCATGCAGTGACAAGCAAGACGTTTTCTCGTTTTGATATCCATTCGCTTAATGTCAGCCGCTGGTCCAGTTAAGGATGCTGAAATTGTATTGCGCCACAGGTACAGCTAAATTATGGTTGATATTTTGTTTTGTGAATTCAACTCGGTACTTAACACTAGACGTACATGCCTGTTGAATTCTTTTCTTATTTTCTCCTTCATTTGGATATACTGTATTCCATTTCCTGCGCTGACTCTTAGGTATTAATAGGCTTCTTGTTCCAGGTTCCTAATCTTTGTGACATAACCTATGTCTGTTGAATGTGTTTCTTTAATTCTCTCTTTCTTGAATGTTACTTTTGCACATTTATCTAATTCGAAACCAATACTGATGTCATCACTGAAACATTTTACAGTATTGAGTTGACCCTTAATCTCAATGTCGTCTTTGGCAAAGAGTTTGATATCATTCATGTAGATGATTAAACACTTTCTTTTTTTTTTTTCGCTTTGTATCCATAATTGTTACTTTTTAGTTCATGTAAAAAGGGGTGGCGGTTAAGTACAAACAGAACAGAACCGGTGACAGAAAGTCCTCGTTGGATATTCAAACAATTGAAAGTGGCGGTACCTTTGATGTGATTTAGATATAATGTGGTTTTTCAACAGTTTTATGTTTATATTTAAGGACATTTACTACCACCGAGGAGACTTTGTACATTTCCAAAGCCTTAAGGATCCAACAGTGTGGCACACTATCAAAGGCTTCAGCGTAATCTATGCAACCTGTGCTGAGATTTCTACCTTTTTACCTGCAATTTTCTAGGATCATTTTATTTATTAGCAGTTGATCTTTGCAACCACATGAACCTCTTCGATTTCCCTTCTGTTCCAGGGAAAGAATTTTGTTTTCATAGAGTATAGAGTAAGTAGAGTTCGTCAAGACAAACGTGATCGATTTATATGTGGTGAAGAGACATGTTATTGGCTTATAAAGTCTTGGATCATCGATTTCACCTTTTTTTTTTTTGGTAGGAGATATGTAATATCTTCAGTGATCCATTTTGGAATTTTATTGGGGTAATTAATTAGCATTGATAAAGTTTGTGCAACAGTTTTATGGATTGGTGATAGATGATAGAGCCAAAAGTTGGGAACCTTGTCATTTTCTGGTGATTTCTATTTTGGGGATTTTCTTAGAGCTTCCTTAATATTATTCATGGTTATATTTTCCCATTCTTCCCAATATTCATTCCTAATTCTTTCTTGTTCTCATTTCATATACTCTGCATTTGGATTAATACTCCTCTGCACTTCTTAAATAGATGGTGGCCTTTTTACTTCAATAACTGCTTTTCACTGTAAAATTTCTTGAGGTCCATTTGGAATTTTGTCAATAGAACCCACATCGCTTTTCATATTTTCTTGTTCCCTGTGTCTGTTTCTTTCTAAGTATTTCCTTGATGGCGGAATTTCATTTACTGCTTTAATTTTATATTTTAACTGGATCTTCTTGCTTTTCCGTGTTGAAACATTTGTATTCCTTGAAATCTCATCTGGTATTGATAACCCACATCTGATTTCCTCAATTCTCGTTTTAATTTTGCCTTCCAAGTGGACTATTTTTATCTGCTTTTTTATTTTTATTTGTCTTGATATTAAGTTTTTAGTAGCTTCCAAAGTTGTTGCATATATAACATTATTTACTATTATTTAATACTGTGATATTTTCTAGTGATCTGACTTAACGATTTTTGCAATGCAGCGTTTTACGTTTGCCCCATGTGTTATTTGTCATACAAATTTTAGGAAGCCGGTTTCTTTCTGACATTTGTGTGCGAGTTACTTTGTTGATAATTTGAATGATGTGGTTTTTCACATCAGTGATTTCAACTCTATTGTTTTCAAATAATGTCGTTTGATTCATCTTCAGAAATGACAGAATATAAATCAGTGCAATTTTTTATGTCGCAGCTAGATTCATCTGTTTTATTTCCTGGGAGATTATTATTATTATTATTATTATTATTATTATTATTATTATTATTCATTTTGACTAGTAATTACTTTCATCTTTTTAAAGTTGCTTGAAACAAAAGGAAGTCAACTCGTGCTTTTGCAGCATGACAACACGCAGCCCCATGAAAACGACAACAAATTTAAGATATTGAAAGATTTTAGGAAGAATTAATCGAATTAAAACCGATATAATTCTTTTATGTTGCTATGTACAGATTAGATGCCAAATTATAAAATTTAAGATAAAAACTTTGGCAATTGACCCATGATGCGATTAATTTATTTGGAAAGATT
>OZ010573.1:33982412-34082412 GCA_963932145.1 Acanthosepion lycidas | reverse complement strand
TTTGTGTTGAGCACTGTTTTGTAAAAAATAAAAACAAAAATGCTAAAGAACTTCGGATTATTTACCTAATTTTCTATACACACATATATATATATAAACATACATACATATATATATATATATATATATATATATATATATATATATATATATATATATATATATATAAACATAAATATACAAGACATAAAAACACATACATATATATAAATAAATAAATCCTTTTTATCAAGTAAATTAAGAAATAAGAAATAGAAAGACATATTTTAGGCTATAAAAAAACATAAAGATAAATACACATTATTTCATTATTATAATATTATTATACTGTTATTACTATTCATATCCAAGTATCAATTTATCAGTTAAATTCAATGCTGGCAAGAGAAGTACCAATGAACGCAACACCAATGCATGTAAGAGGAGCTGCATTCGCTGGCATCCCGCTCTCACTCCTTCACTGTCGAAACTCCTAAATGTAGCCGTCTCTTCTACTCTAATAGCTTCATGTCTCGCACCTCTCGCCTGTGGAACTCCCTTCCCTATTCCAGTTTCCCTGAGAGCTATAATCTCCAACTATTAAAATGCAATGTCAATCGACATCTCCAATTGCCTTGATCTATCCACTGTCCTTCTCCTCATCCTTTCCTCTATCACTCCTATCTGATCTTGCTCCAAATTTTCTGTAACCCATTGCGTCCTAGTGGCTTCCCGCCTTGCTTGGGGTGAAACACTTAAAAAAAAAAGTATATATAAACAGTATACGTATACACAAACGTACAACAATAAAAATATCAATAAAGAAAAAAATATATGTAAATATACAAACATGGACACTCATATGCAAACAGATGTAAGTGAACATAAAAAAACAAGCACATATAAACACAACCATAAAAACAAACACCTGGAAAAGTCTGCCCATATAGAACAGGAGAAGAAACAAATATAGTCACGTAAAAACAAACATCCTTACAAAAATAGGCATATTAAAATTCAGAGTCTATGCAAGATTAATTCAATAAGAGTTGCAAGTATTCAATATTAACTAAATAATCCACTTTATATTGAAATCTTAGCAATTAAAAGTAGATAATAATTAAAAATTTAAGGAAAAAATTGACAGACTTTACATGCAATTTTCTATCTAGCTAGAAAGCAAGTTAACAGATAATTTATGCCTGCAATTAACAGTGAGCTCTTTTCCTTGATTTAATAGGTTTATCTTGTCCTTAAATGTAATGATTTTTAGCTTTTTATTGAGACAGAGGTAGCATTAGCATGGTGCATATAAAGAATTACAGGTACAAGCTCTTCTAATTAACTTCCATATAACAGTAGGAGTTTTGTTTTTCTCCTTTAAATTCCAATAGTATTTGGAAAGCGAGGTAGCATGTTTATGAGAACTATTTTTGGAGGAAAAACATGCTGGTACCAATGGCATTTAAATGGGTTTTTAGTACTACCAATGTAAATTTTTTTTAAATATTCGGGTTTTTAAGTGAGGAAATATTACTAGGTTAAACCAGATAACTAGTTTGGAAATTGTTTTGTAATGGGCAATCGCCGGGATTCCTACAGTTACAACCACTAGTATTGATATAACGCAATTATTAGTGGATACTCTTATTGAGCAGATATCTCTGTTTTGTAAATAGTGTGACTTCTACTCTCTGAGAATTCGAGAAATAATTTATTAAAAATAAAAATCCATTAACTACTCAGAAATATCTATCTATCTATCTATTTATCTATCTATCTATCTACACACTCTCACACACACACACACATACACACACACACACATATATATATATATATATATATATATATATATATATATATATATATATATATAAAGTTACTTTTAACAGCATAGATCTTGTGCCCAACGAGCTGGGAATCCAGCGAAACTTTAGTCGCACACCAAAACGTAGGTACACATATATTTATTGATTAATATATATCTTTACTCTGTATAACCACATCGAGCATGACTATGTTTACACCTCACGTATGAATTTTACTATTTATTTGCTTGCCCGCGTATGCTGACCAGCACACGCCTATATGCTTGCTTATATCTAGCCGTTTGATTTATCTATCTTATAACTCTATCTATCTATCTATCTATCTATCTATCTATCTATCTATCTATCTATCTATCTATCTATCTCTCTCTCTCTCTCTATATATATATATATATATATATATATATATATATATGTGTGTGTGTGTGTGTGTGTATAATGTCTGCTCAGTATAGTTGTAGTATAAACCACAGGTGATGAAGATGTGAAGCATTTTGCGCTTATTCTTTGAATAAACACAAAATGCGCCTGAGCAAGAGTTTGAAATAGGTATTGGCTAGCCGCCCTAGTATCCTCGAATATGAGTGTCCAGCTATATATATATATATATATATATATATATATATATATATATATATATATATATATATATATATATAGCTGGCCACTCGTATTCGAGGTTGCCGCTCTACTCTCTATATATATATTTTTGTTTTTTTTTCTGTAGAGTGAGATAGATAGATAGATAGATAAAATACGTTTTCCGATTCGTGGGTTGTGTACCGTCAATAATGCTTTATAGCCATTAACATAACAAGACAACAAATTTTTGATTTGCACCTCGAAATGACCATTACTGGCAATTTTAGCAAGAGTGGAGTACTGATTGTAATGAAAAGCATTTTCTTATCCAGTACTTTTCTTTCGAAAATATATGTTCTTCGTTCAACACATAAAAATGCATATTGTAATGTAAATCATTGGGGATTTCTTGTCCTTTAGTGCCAAACGACACAATCAGGGCTGATCGAAATCTGATTGACTCCCATACAAATGGATATCACTTCATACACCGACATTTGATTGTTTTGGTAGCTTCCGAAGGTTATAATTTAATGACGTCACCACCGACCAATTGTTTTCATGCAATGATCAGCCGCCATTTCTATTTAATTTGTTAGTTTGATTTGGCGCCTTTTTTTTTTTCCGAATAATCAGATGACGGCTGTTGTGTTTTGTATTATTTCTTCTTTTTTCGGATTTTATCTCAGTTCATTTTCAGTTTTACTTATCAGCACTGATAACAAAGAAAACATTAAATTCGTTGCAAGTATATTATTTTCTTGTTCATGAACAACTCCCATGCTTTTATCCACAGCCATCTTGCAGACTTTTCGGTTGCTTGTGTAATTTTGGGAATTGTTCTTTTCCTGACACCGATCCTGGGTTAGGTTTTGAATATGGATCTTACGTCAAAAACAGCATACAAACCGCTTCAGTAGATAAGTAGCTGGATTTTAATCCAGGTTTTTGCAAATTTAAAAAAAATTCTTGATGTTATTTATTTCCATTTGCCTCTTATCTGCGTTTTCTTTCAAGTTACATTCAATTCCAATTTGATTAATTCTTTTGTCTTTTTAGAGGGTAAGAGTATATATATCTACCGCAGTTTCATCTCTCGGATCCTCAAATGAAGTTGCAGGAAGTATAATTTATTTTTGAAAGATCTATTTAATAAAGAAAATTGTTGTGTTGACAGGTTTGTCAATATGGATGAGTTTATAGATTTTACTGATAACCAGAAAAAATTCCTCACTCAGAAGGGTAAGACAGTGGCAATGGCGTCTTCATTTAGCTAATGTGTTTGCATTAAGTGGGAGGTAATGCTGCCGCACCATACATACATACACACATGCATACATATATCGCCGGGTCCGAAACCAGACTGATTTGGTATCAGTCAGAGATTCTAAACCCTTTCGACGCTCGGCAGAGAGAAAGGCGAATTTTTGCGTTTTTTTTTTCATAAACACACCAGTCACTCCTAGAACTCAAAACTTGCTAAGAGAGCCTTGCATTGTCAGCAGTAAGAGTGACTGTTTACAAATTCGTCCCTTACTCCCCACAGAGCTCGACCAATTAAATTATTTTATCAAGAACTGATAAATATATATATATATATATATATATAATATGTGGCTGTGTAGATTTTATTAGCATTCTTATCTGAAAGTGTGTAGATGTGATATTTCTAAAACGATGCGATGATGTATCTTGAATTTTTCACATGTATTAATAAAATACGACTACAATTTTTTATTTGCATCTTGAAAATACCAGTCATGTAAAGTTTAGTAAGGCTGGGCCGCTTATTTAAGGGCAATGAAAAAGCAGTACTTTTCTTTCGAAAATATATACTTCGCTCAACATAGAAAAATGCACATTGTAGTGTAAATCGCATTACACGTTCTATTGAGTACTTTATTTAAAAGTAATTTCAAATCATTACTACATTATAAAAATTAGAATAATAAATATAATCTATTTCGTATAATTTCTGTAGTGAGATACATCAATACATAAATATTCCCAATGCATAATGTTTTTGAAATTTTAATTAGCACCATTTATTTCACTTCTTTATTTTGTAAGTTTTACAAAATTAGTTTCCTTATTGATTTCTCTAGCAAATCTTATGAAGAAACGGTGTTGTAAATTTAATATATTATGGATTATTCTTTTATAAATTCGCGTAAAGCTAAATTTATAGGATTTATTTTAGTAAAAAAACACACCATACTAAAAAACAGTTCAAACAAATGTTTGAAGTAACAATAAGTTAGTGACATGGGCAAAGAACAAAGACGAGCCGAATTTAAAAACCTACGAAAATTTAACACAGAAAAAATAAATTACACAGATAATGTAATTTGTGTGCCAAATGATAGCTAATAACATGTACGAAACTTATCAATGAAAAAGAAATATGCGTTTTTACAACGAAAATTATGATGCTGCATAAGAAGGTCCTTAGAAAAGAAAACTACATAAAAAGTGAATAAAGAAATACTTCGATGAATAGTTTTCAAAGAATAATTTGGTACAATTTTCGAAGCAAAATTCGTGGTAACAGCGAAGAATAGATTAAGCACACAAGCCGGAGACTTTTTCTTGATATGTTGTTCTTTTCAGTTCTCATCTGGTGGTCAACAAATTTCTTCTATGTTATTTTCTTTCTTGGCCGGTGGGGATGAGGTTCCATCAGTTGCTCATCAACTCCAAGACTCCCCCCCCCAACTTAAAATAACCTACAGGTAGGGCTCGAACATACTTCTCAGAATTTGATGTGGAAACCATTTTATTGGTTTTTTTGATAAAAAACAAAAAACAAACGCGGCTGTACCAAAATATTTTCGAAATTTAAAATTAAGCAACAACCCAACGCAGCGCCCGCCTGCTTTCACTCTGAAAGCCCGATCCATGCTCAAGTAGCTTAAATTTCTTATAAATTTGTTTGTTTCCCTCTTACAATAGAACAAATCGATACGAATCGTTAGCACATACAAATTTTAATGCCAGCCTTTTTTAATACTAGAGAGCTGTCTTTCCCTACTGAGCTAGAAGAAATAGCTTCATATCTTTCCCTAAATGTATTTGTGCGAAAGTGAATGCAACAATTTGAACTCAGCATATCGCTTACACTTTCCGAGACGATAAAAATTATGTTATATATATATATATATATATATATATATATATATATATATATATATATATATATATATATATATATATATATATATATATATATATAGTCATCCACAAACAGTTTCGCCGTATTACAACTCATCAGTATGGTTAAACATCCGATTGCTTCAGGCCGGGACTGAAACCCGACCGATTTGGTATCATTTGGAGATTCTAGGCCATCGACGCCCGGCAGAGAGAAAGGCGAATTTTTGCGTATTTATTTTTACATAAACACACCAATTACTTAGAGAACTCAATCAATATATCATAATATCAAATCCATAAGTGGTAAGGATAATCCAAATAGGTCTTTTTTAATATCAAATAATATTAAAATATTAAAAAGATAGATCCATGAAGAGAGCTCAATGTATTGTATACAGAGCAATATAATCGACATCAAACGAAAAACTCAATACATCATTAAAGAGTTCGGTAATAACTTATTTCAGACAGACAAGCGACTCATTAGACCTGAGTTATAAAATGGTTTAAATCATACAGACAATTTTACAACGAAAATTATGATGCTGCATAAGAAGGTCCTTAGAAAAGAAAACTACATAAAAAGTGAATAAAGAAATACTTCGATGAATAGTCCGGATGATTTAAACCATTATAAAAGGATTTAAACCATTTTATAAATCCGGTCTGATGAGTCGGTTGCCTGTCTGAAATAATTACCGAATTTGGCGCTATTACACTTTCGCACCCTACAATCTAACAAGTAAAACACAACCATTTATAAAATGAAAAGAACATTTTTTAAAACAGTTTTTTAAAAAACGTTTAACTTCTTGAGGGAGGTACGGTGGAGTAATGGATAACGGCTCGGATTGAGGAATCCATTATATTCACTCACATGCTTGGGAAAGGTATGAATCCTCCTGTTTTCCCTCCAGCTATGGGTATATTCTCCAGAGTAAGAGAGAGAGAGAGAGAGAGAGAGAGAGAGAGAAATAGAGAGAGAGAAAATGATAGAAAAAGAAATGGAATGATATTATTACGTCTAGTTTTCGTTACATGCTCGTCATAGAGAAATTTCATTTTACTTTTTTAAAATGACCTTTTTTTTTAAACTATCACCTTTCTTTCGCTGAAACTAACCAGCATCTCTGATATATTTTCCGTTCTTCCTGACGTTCAAAATGGAATGATCCATATTTAGCAAGACGCAACCTATGCGAACATTTAGCGAACACACGGGATTATAATGTTTGACAGTCATAAAATTTAGGTGAGGACATGAAATAATATTTGAAGTTATATGTGAAAAAATTTAAATACTTTTGAGACATAGCTATATTTCCTGAAATAGTTATTGCACATGTAAGTATACACCGTGGTTGAGTTATATATTCGCCTGATTTTTTAATGAGTTCTTTCAAAGCTCTCACTCAGCACAGTCGGTTCACCCGCTAACTCTAAAACATATATCTTTGGATATTACAGCCTAAGCTACCAAACTAACACACAAGACTGTAATCTTCCACGTTTAAAAGATATAAGCAAAAGAAGCGCTAAAAATTATCTACCCAACCGAAAAGGATTCCAAGATCAATTCTGATGTTTGGCCATTTGGTCAGATTTCAGGAAGTGTTTGGTGCAGAACTTTTCAGTATAGAATAACAAAGGCATTTATACTTATAGGCACTTCTCTTTGTCTATCCCTGCCACGATACACTTAATGTTTTTGGCATTGTTATGAATAATCAAGAGTGGTCTCCCCTTGTTTTGTTCCTCTACTCTTTGAGAGAGCTCTTTTTGATTACTGGGAGTATAAAAGGACACTATACGCGAACCTTGTATTCTCAATTGAATAAAGCTTTCTTAAAATCTACATTTTTGTCATTACAGACATTATACCTCAAAGCCTTTTTTATAAGATGTAGCACAGGAGGTTGCTACAAATACTTTTCCAGCTATGGCATATGCAAGTTCACTGCTGATTTCAAGTGGAACTTGTCTACGATCCCTTGCTGGAGAAATAATACCGCTTCACAAAATATCTGACTGCGCCTACCATACCTACCTATCATTACAAAATTCAGATTGATGCCATATCTGAGGTGGAGCTGCCCAGAATTCTCCTCCAGCCTTGATTGTGTTCAAATCGTTACCGTGGCCTTGTTCGTAAAGGGATATTCCACCTGCCAGCTTCTTTCTTAGAGATTCAACGTCACCTGCCCATCGCTACTTTGTCGCCATTTCTATGGCTAATATCCAGACGAGCTCCATTCTTTAGTTCCACCAGTTCACATCTTTACTGCTAAGCAACACCTCCTACGTCCACAGAGTCGAAGCACCCGTATTCCAATTGTAAGGAGGAAATTCCACTCGGGTTTTCCCCCCTAGAATCTCTGATTTGTGGAACATACCCCACGTATGGATGCCTTTCAGAACGCTGCAATATTACTCCACTTCAGTGGTCAAGAGTTACCTATCCTCTATATCCTCATAATCTTTACCTATCACATTGGCCCAATGCGTATCGATATATGGTTTACAATACCTGGTATTTCCAAGCGGTCGCCTATTTAGGTACTGACTAAGCTCAATGTTGTTTAACTTTGGCGAATGAACGAGAGTTCAACGTGATATCGCCGAAAGTCATGTCCCTTTTCACTTGTATGCAAAACATGTGTGCAAAGTAAACAGCGACATTTCTCAACCTGATACTGAATTTTTTCCACTCACTGTACAATTTAATGAAGCTAAAAGAACCTAAATCAAAAATAAGGTTAAGCCAAAAGTCGTGTGATCTCAGTGGCCAAAAACAAAGTCGCTCATTGCTTAGACCAGTTATGGACAAACTGTGGTCCGCGAGCAACATCCGCCCCGCAGGCGACATGCGGCCAGATTGGCTTTCTGAATGGCCCACTGAAATTCATGAGAAAAATAAAGCTTTTACATGTTTGTTTCTTTTCATTCTCACTTTATCACTAACACATTCTCATGCATAACCACCTACACAAAAATGATTAAGCATAAATTTTCTTCAATTTTGCAACATTTCGTTGAAGGTAATGTCGGCATTTTAAAGGAAGATCATAGGTATAATTTTTTTTACTTTAGAAACAGGAAACGTCAATGATAATTATTATACTTTTACAAATATTTTTGTATACTCAAATGAATAAATTAGAAACAAATCACATTCAGCAAGGTTTCAATGCCCTCAGTGATATTATAACAAAATTTCAATTCTTTTAATTATACAAGGAATCTTTTCTTCAAAGAAAAAATATTTTCCCCATTTCTAAGGCATATGCTTTTGATGGGAAAATGGCTTTAATAAAAAATACCTTTCATTCTTTTAGTAGTGTGGCCCGCCTTATGATGTATTGTACTTCATGCAGCCGACTGTTCGAAAAAGGTTGCCCATGCCTGGTTTAGACACTAAGTGCAAGTAATAATACTACAGGACATGTGCACATCAGTACAGCCTGGTCTCCGATTTCTCTCTTTCGCCTTCTCTTTCTTCCCGCTCTCTCTCTCACTTCCCGCCCTCTCTCTCTCTTCCCGCTCTCTCTCTCTCACCACTCTTCCTCTCTTACTCGCCCTCTCTCTCTTCCCGACCTCTCTCTCTCACCACTCTCCCTCTCTTACTCGCCCTCTCTCTCGCTCACCCTCTCTTAGAACCCCTCTCGTTCTCTCTCACCCCCTCTCTTTTTGTTCATGCATAATTCTGAACTTCATTATGTTGCTATCTGTTTCATTTAATAATACAAGTGGCGGCACGATTAAATTATTTTTCAGAAAATTTCTCCGCATGACGATTACTTTGTAACAGTTTATTAAACTTTACATTACTTACATTGTTTGGGGCTGTGTTGTCCTCATCATTATTGCCATACCAGACTACCCATGGGGTCACTGACGTTTCAGGTTATAAAATATTGAAGTTGATTTCAACATTCGATTGAAATGAAAGTTAATTTTATTATGATTCATTTAAATATTTCAATTCTTTCGTGTCATCATTTGAGCTGGTTTACAAGTTCATGTTCAACGTTTTACTGATTGTTTACAACATTTAATAGGAATAGAACTTCCGGGATAAACTTGAACTTTAAATCAGTTTAACTTAAAAAATATTTTAAAATCATATTCCCTCTGAAATATAAATAATTATTTTAAAAACAACTGGACGAAGCAGCAAAGCGGGATCTCTTTGTGTGTCTTAAAAATATTTTGATTAAATAATTGTCTGAAAAAAGTTAAAATAAAAATACTTACTGTATAAACAACTCGTAAATCATTATGCGCCGGACGAACGCACTACACAAGCATGCACGCAATCACAGACTTTTAGTATTATAGAGACTCACAACGGCCGGAACGTCGTGAATATACTAATAAACATGAGGACAACAGTCCGAACAATGTAAATAATGTAAATTATTAAACATATATTAAGCAATAAAATAGAAAGTTTATTTGGGTTGGCACTTTTATTTGGTTCAAGAGTAAGTTTATATTAATGCATTTGCTAGTGTTGTCTGCTTGTCTGTCTGCTTTAAATAATTTTGCCCCAAGTAATGTAATAAACACTGAGAGAGGATAAGAAAATAAACATTAAAGAGGGAGGAAAATAAATGAAGAGGAATTCAGAAGACGGAAGATAACGATTGACATCACATTTAAATTTCTGAACATCAAAGTTGATGCAAGAAGTCGGAAACGTTTCAAAAGTGAAAAGTGCAAGAAAAGAAACTTTTAGCGTAGAACTTACAGTTACATTTAGTCATTTCAACTGTAAAAGGATGAGACCTTTTTATTAATCTAGTACGATTAAATTCATAAAGTCAAGCTACCAAAGAGGAAAGATAATCAGAACGGTTACTATGAAAATATTTATCGAAAAGGCACAATGAAGCGACATTGCAGTGATGGGGAAGTGACTGAAGCCTAGATGTCAGGACTAATAACATTACAGATTATTCTTTGTATTTTATAAAGAATGTCTAAATACATAGCAAAAACACCAGAGCAGATGGGATAGCAATATTCAAGGTATAGACGAATGGTAGACTTGTGCAAGGTAGATTCTGGCGAGAGAAATTTTCTGGCAGGATAGTGATCCAAATTTCCTAGCTAGAGACCATGCAATTGAGCTAATATAATACTTCCTCTTCATGTCAGTGAAAACGTTAGTCCAAGAAGTCACAAGAAGTCACTCTTGGTGGTTAGCATCTGCCGTACTGATTGAAAGCAAAATGATTCTCTCAGACGATTAAAAAGAACAGGTTTATTTTGGAAGTGTTAAAATTAACAAGCCATTTCTTGCGACAATTGATAATTTGTAGGTTATTTTTGAGTTCAGCTGCCAATTTGACCTTATCGAACCAATCAGTCACCATTAAAACAAGAGTAAATAGTTGTCATCAGAATAGAGATTTGAGAACTGATGAGACTAAGAAGGTCGTTGATGAAAATTAGAAACAGTGTAGATCAAAAGTAGAGATTAACACATGCATTAATGCAATAAGATCTAGAAGAGTGGCCATTCAACCCAACTTTTATTTCGCGATTTTATAAGGAATATTGAATCGAATCAAAATTTATTCCTGAAATACTATAACTTTTAAACTTGTTAAAACCATCGTCCCACACCCTGTCAAATAGTTTCGAGATATCAAAGCAACAGCCCGAGTTTGTCTATTCTTATACAAAGCTTGATACTTTTTAGCAACAACTATTAATACATTGGCAGTTGGCATAGTGAAGCGAAAACCATATTGCTTATCTGAAAGAAAATCCTGCCATGTGGGTTGCGGGAGAAGGCTAATCGGCGTATAGTTAGAAGGATCAGATGGTTTGCCTGGTTTCTCGAAGACTGAAACTGTAGAAAAGGATCTCCTACAAGCAAGAAAGCAGTATGGTATTTATTATAGAGTTTAGAGAGGATAGGAATCAGTTTGGGTGTACATTTCTTACAGGGATACAGTCAATGTCTTATCTGTCTGCTTCATATACCATAAAGGCATCGTATCCTGAGACTATGGCTTTACGAAAATTAAGAGCATACCAACTTTACACCTTCCGTCTTCTACTCTAACACTGTGTAACAATGACATACTTAGAATATGTTAGTAGTGTACATCGTAATTAGTAACGTTTGTAATGTATTAACTTCGATAAAAAAAGTGTTTGACGTAATTTCCCACCCAGCGCCGCATTATATACAAGTCTTATCAATTCGGTATTTGCAATAAAATTGTCACTCTTGACTATCTCCACTTCTGTATAGTAAACTTTTAGGTGATCCTATCCGATAGTGTATATCTATTGTATTTATTTGGTATGTGAGTTAAAAGAAAATCAACTAGTTTCATTTCTAAAATTGTGAGACAACTGTCAGAAAGAGACAGATGAAATTTCTACGGAACGTAATT
Organism: Acanthosepion lycidas; assembly: GCA_963932145.1. Lineage (NCBI taxonomy): Eukaryota > Metazoa > Mollusca > Cephalopoda > Sepiida > Sepiidae > Acanthosepion > Acanthosepion lycidas. The sequence continues at coordinate 34,070,453 of OZ010573.1, read as the reverse complement.
AAGAAAGAGGGTTTGATTATTTCTATTAAACCAGCATGTCAGAATCTGATCCATGGATTGAAATCACGACTATACCAACGACACATTTGTCCAAAAGGACCTTAAATATAATATCGGATAGATAATAAAAAAAAAATGAAATAAATATACAAGCCACACACGCCGCCACGTGACTGGCACCATTGCAATTTCTCTGTTTGTAGAAATGAAATAAAAGGACAAAAATGTCACTAAAATATGAATCGAAGCAACGGTAGCAAACATATCGTTAATCTGTTTTTATTGTTTCTTTGTTTTTTTTTATTCTTAAAGGCTATTTTTTATTGTCCAGGGGTTAAGCTTTAAGGATTGCAATGAATACTCTAAGGGGATTAACAGTTAATCAAGCGCTTAATAGAAAGAGAAGAAAATAGAAGAGGAAGACTGAGAGCAGGTGGCAACATTTGTCTCCTGCAGAAAGACAATTCCAACTTAACCGGAAAGGGCCGTACATATATCTATCAATCTCTATATCTATCTATATATCTATCAATCTATCTATCAATATATCTATCAGTTTAAATATCTATCTATCTATCTATCTATCTATCTATCTATCTATTTTCATCACACATGTGAAAGTGAGTGTCCCCTAAGGGTCACATGGTCACATGGCATGACGGTCGCACACGAAACTCAATTGTGCACATTACAACTAATTGTTTATTTAATAAAATTTATTGCAGAATATTATTGTTACTTAAATTTAGAAACACACAATGTGCATACAAATTTTTTAGCAGGTTTCATGTATACAAAGTAATGAAGTAGTCTGATAAAAAATTCAAGCAACAACATATACTAGCAGTTTGCAACAGCAACTAATATATTGTACAAAAATTACAACAGTTCAAAAACTGAACATTTATTTTCCACTATTCAGTCAGTTTTAGTTTTTTATCCTGAGGCTTGACACCTCTTTTTGCTGACAATTTTGTTATGTCTGGCTGAAATGTCTGTGCAGACTTTGATCAGAGATGACAAATGTAGCCTTGTTCTCCGAGAAGTTTTTGTTGATCTCATGAAGGCAAATAACTGTTCACATAGATAGGTAGAACCAAACATTTCCATAATCTTTGTGGCAAATTTTCTGAAGTTTTTAAACTTTACAGGAAACTATGAAAATAGACTAAGTATTCCAATTTCAAGATATTTTGCTCTGAGTGTAGAATCCAACTCCATTTCTAATAGTTCCATCAAAGGTGAATAATGCTGAGAATAATGCAAACTGATGTTCAAAAAATGAGAAATCACTAAATCTTTTCTGAAATTTCTTTAACAATTCCAAGTGACTGTTAAAGCTAAGTACAGTCTTGGTATAGGCAGTGTTTTTCAGCTCTTTGCACGTAGGAAAATTAACTAAATTTTCATTTGACAACTATGATTTCCATAAGCTTAGTTTTGTAATGAAGCACTTGATGTTATCATATAACTGAGTGATAAGTAAATTTTACTTTGTACTTTCAAATTAAGATCAGTTAATTGTGCAGTAATATCCACATTAAAAGCCAGATCTTGGAACCAACTTTCATCTATTATTTCATCTGTGTTTTGATCTTTCATCTCCAAAAACATAATTGTCTTGTCTCAACAAATAAAATCTTTTCAGCGCTTTGTGACATGGCAATCAGTGGAATTCTGTGTAGAATGGAACATCAGTGAACTGATTATCCCTATCTTCCAACAACTGACTGAACTGACAGTGGTTGAGATCATGGCCTCTGATATAGTTCACTGTCTTTGTGAGCAAGCTAAGTACATGATCCAAGTCTAAAATTTCTGAACACAAATTTTGCTGATGAATAATACAGTGAAAATGTGAAAATGATGAATCTGTATGCGAGTTTGTAACTTAGCAGCAACACCATTGTGTTTTCCAACCATATTCTCAGCACTGTCAGTAGATAAGCATGCAAGTTTACTCAAATAAAAACTATACTCATGCAGAAATTGCACAACTCTCTCAAAGATGTCTTGGTTTGTTGTAGTGTCATGCATGAGAACCAGTTTAATTAGTTCTTCATAAATATTAAATTCACTGTCACAGGCCCTGATGAAGATTGCAAGTTGTGCCATTCCAGTGATGTCAATGGTCTCATCAATAGCAATAGAAAAATGTTCAAACCTTGATGATACTGCCTTCAACTGTTTTTTCAAATCACCTGAAATTTTATCAATCCGTTCAGCAACAGTGTTCCTGGTTAATGAAATGTCTTTGAATAAGTGCGCTTTCTCTGGGCATAGAATTTTATCTGTTTTTACAAGGCATTGCTTTACAAAATCTTCACCTTAAGATTTCCCACTCATGGCTATTGTTTAGCTGAGGTCATAGCTTGCTGTAACGGAAGCGACGTTCAGTTTCTGAATTTTCATAAAAAAGGTCTGTTGCCGTGTGAAGTTAGCCTTCAATTCCTCGAGTTTTGAAATGCGCATTGGGCATTCATATCTACTGTAAGATAGATGGTTCATTTACATAATTTTTTTTTCAGGTTGTACTTTTTTGGCGTGGCAATGGAGTTGATTCAAATTAAACTGACTCTTTTCACCGTTGTGAGAAAATACCGTAATTTTCAAAAATTGATGTGGAATCTGAAAAATTACTAGTACATTGAAACTACAGCAGAGAGTAAAAAGAGATGAAACAATTTTGATAATGTCTCTAAAACTTTTGAAATTTTGGAAGAAAGTTTTCTGTTTGCAATTGTTAATGAGCTGCCATATTGTTTTCTGTGATTGTTGGTGACATGGATACGAGAGAAATTTTGTCCCTGTGCTATTTTCTCAGCCACCAAGAATATTGAATATTTGCTACAATTTTTAAAAATAATAGCTTTAGTACCGAACTAACTTAGTTTGTTGATAATATTAAAATTATTTTAAATAAATTTATGCAGTAAAAGGCATTCTTATTTGGTATTCTATTAAAATAAACCAATGTAAAAAACGTGATTTATTATCTTAAATACTGTAATTTCTAAATTATAAAAACTGCAATTTGGCAGTTAAATGATCAAATTAGTACTCTTTGTGTAGGCCGCAGGTGAGCTTGTAATGGGCCACGTGCGGCTCGTGGGCCACATGTTTGACATGCCTGATCTCTATCTCACTTTCTTTCTCTTTCACTCTTTCCCTCTCTACCTATATATCCCTCTCCCCCTCTCTCTCATTCTCGCCTACCCCTCTCTCCTTCTCTACCTCTCTCTTCTTCTACACCTATATCTCCCTCTATTCCTCTCTCTCTCCCTCTATGCACCTCTCTTTTTCTCTCTATCCCCATCTCTCTACCTCTTTTATCTCCCTCTACATCTCTCGTGGCTTTTTACGTTTCATTCTTATTTTTATGTCTCCGCGCCCGCATACTTGCTTACACGCGCGCAAATTTATTTTTAAATGGAATCAATCCACGAAAGTTCCTATTTTGGTAAAAAATAATCCGCTTTAGAATCTGAAAATAAAATTGAAACAAAGAAAAACTTGTGCTGAAATTGTAAACGTTGAATCGTATATGGAACAATGTGTGGATACCTGCTGAACATTATTTTGAGACCCCTTCTGCTCAACTCGCTTCCCCACGCACGCCAAAGTGTTAAAGGTCGAGTCTCCTTTGAAAGAGGAGAAACAATTTACTCCTCCTATAATATTCGTGGATATTTATATAAATGTTTACACTCTATAATATTATAGGTATAACCGATGTAAGACTGTGACCTCCTCTTAAGAGCGTGATAATTTGGGGATGATATATTTTCAATTTTAAGAGACTACCAATGAGCATATGTTAACACTATAGACTATGTCGACTATAGAGCAACAACGTCACAACACTATGTGTTACTGTTGTGGCTTAAAAGTTGGGTCAGTGTGTCGTGCCAAAAGTTTTTTTTCACGTCAGTTCATGTTACCCATTTACAAATCCACCGTTCGCCCATGCATTAAATACTGTTGCCATATCTGGTTCAGTGCTCCTGCTACTTATCTAGAGGTTCTTGATAAAATCCAAAGAAGGATCTGAAATGTAATTGATCCTGCCTTGGCATTTCGACTTGAGTCTCTTTCTCACGGACGTGACATGGCTTCCTTCTGCTTTTTCTACAAATATTTCCATGCCTACTACTGTGACGAGTTTTTTTCCCCCCTGGTGCCCGGTCTACGTGAGTTTAAGTGTGCTACTAGACTGGCATCTAGATCTCACTCTTTTACTGTGGAATTAGTTAATTGTAACCGCCACTTCTACTTCGACGGCTTCTTTTCTCGTACTTTCCGCCTGTGATTAAGAAAAGTAGGTCATTACAAAGTGAGTCACATGCAACCTGTTTTGAATTCAGTGTCGTTCGCCGAGACTGGTTGTTAACCAAAGCTAGAGAGCGAAATCTACCCAGTTATTGCCTCTTATCTGGTGGTGGAGGTAGAAAGAGATCGATTCATTTTTTCCAATGGTAGGCCAACGCAATGGCTTCGACTGGAATTTGAACCTGATGCAATACCATTGTCTGTGCTGATAATCGCACCGCTATGAACATATTCAAAACTGACCACTCATCACAACAGAATGCGGAATTTAAAGAAAACATTCTTGTTCAACACTCGACAAGGAAAAGGTCTATAAGCATAAGCTGAGCGGTCACTGCGTTGAAAGGAGAAAGTTGCTCTGAATGTTGTTCGTCAGAAATGTCAGCGTAGAAAAGATTCACTGGAACCCACCTTGCCAATAGCCTTAATTCTGTTTACGTAATTCTGTTTAGTTAATTCTGTTTACTTTATATTCGGATCCAGCTTAAAATTTCTTAGCATCTAAACTGATATTTTTTTCTTTCTATGGCTTATCAACCTTTTGGGGGTTATTTAAAGCCAGGAAATATTTTTAGATTTCAAGAATTTTTTTTGAGATATTGATTTACTTATAAAAGTTTTACTAATTAACTCGTAGCTTTTAGAAGAAATGGCTTCATACCTTTCCTAACGTTATTTGTAAGCGAATATAACGAGCCCGTTTGGAATTCGAACTCGGCTCTCTGATTTCCAATTCCAAGCTGTTATCTATTACATATCCGCACATCCAAGCTTGTAACCCCTATTATTTCCAACTTAACTTCGAGAAACACAACATCAATTCTGCAATGAAATAGGTTTCTTTCATCAGCAAACATTGGAATTTGAAGAAAGTAAAATACTTCTTTCTTTCTTTCTTTCTTTCTTTCCTTCTTTCTTTCTTTTCATCTTTTTTCAATCTTTCTTATTTTGCTGATGAATTTTTTCTTTCTTTCTATCTATCTGTTTTAATCTGTTTATAACGTTTTAAAATATTAACTCTATTTCGTTCCTGTCTTTGTTTTTTTAATGTTCTTTCTTTCTTTCTTTCTTTCTATTCCTCCTCTTTTCAATCCTTCCTTATACTGCTGCATTTCTTTTGTTTTTGTTTTTAATCTGTTTCGTTTTTACTTTTTTCATAAGTTTCTTTCTATTTTCTTTTTTCCTTTTTTCAAGCCGTTTCTTTTTTCTTGCTGCTTTTCTGTTTCGTTTTTTAATCTGTTTCCTTCTTTTTTCTGGTGTTTCAACGCTTAGCAGCTATATATATTTTTACAGTAAGTTTCATCCTGTACAAGGCCCATATGCTTGAGTAGAACTTACTTCATACCAATGGAGGGAATGTCGATGGTTTGCTACTATGTAAGTGGCATGGCGAGTCTTAGTCGTGAAGGTTAGACCTGGCGGAAGCAAGGAATATAGTTCGTCTGAGCACTTTCCATAATGATAGCGATAGAGCAGTGAGAGACTCGGCACGCCCCACCAGTGAGAAAGAAGTTGGAGGGTGGAAAATGATTCTTCTTCCACAAGGACTTGGAGACGCTTTTGAACTCTGTCAAGACCGCAAGGTGAGGACTGGGTAGCTCCCACTCAAATATAGCAACAGTACTCCTTTTATGCTCTCGTATTTAGCTAAAACTACACTTGATACCTTAATAACTAAACTTAATAAAGGAATGACGCTAATTTAGAATGTGAGACGACACTCGATATCTGAACCTGTATCACTAAATTGCTATCAATGTATACCAACAAGAAAAGCTTAATATGAAAAAAGCTGATCTTTTTTTTTCTCGAAAAAAAGTTTAACCAGCATTACCAAACTAGCAACCTCGTGATGAGAATCCAGACCTTTTACCCAGAAGACAATTACCGTTCATGCTCCCAACTGCTCGTCAGTTCGTTGGATGAATCTGGCAGAATAAGCGGATTATATTCCTGGTGTTTTAAAGCGATCTCTTCTTTGTCGTGAGGGTGAACGCTGGACTCGGCTATTCATAACTTGATGCCAAGCTGTTAGGGTGAATATAATCCTCGCAAGATGCTAATTAACGAATTAGAACAGATCCCAGTTCGGATTCTTCAATGTCCATTGGAAATTCAATCAGACTGCATAAATGTAATCCTATCTTGGTTTGACATTTTGTTGGCGGGAAGCCGTCTTTGCGTCGAGAGATGAACATGACCCGTGCATCTGCTTTCGTGCAGTGTTAAAATGGCTTCACCGTCAACGAATATAGATCTATTTGTAAGCGTGCTTACGTGTGTATTCATTGATGAATTCATGTTTATTTTGTAAAGTTGAAGATATGTTTGGTAAAAGGCCACATTAATGGAGCGAATTAAGGATTAAGCTATATCAGTTATTGTTTGCAAAGCACGCATGTTAATATCCTTCTAGTAGACTTTTCGGTTTAAGTATTTGCTAAATTGAATTTAGTCTGGAACAAGGTCATAATAGCGAAGCAGCCAGTGAGAACTGAGCCAACTTGAAAAAGCCTACAAGATTATCCTGCTAATCTGGATATCACGATGACTGTCGTGTTTTCTTTTTAGACAACCTTAAAAGCACAAACTAATCATTGCCAATAACATAGAAGCAGGATCCATGAAACCTGAAAAGATCACATGTGAACACTGAGCTGGATACATTTATGGAAAAATTAAACTCCATTAATCTGGAGTGCCATTGAGACCAATTATATCACAAGGCTTACTTACTACAGAGCGGAAACTTTCAAGTAAACCATACTTACCTTTAAAATAGTGCATTAAATTCACATATGAATTCATAGAAATTTTAACTGTTGTAGCATACCTACGGACGATAATGGTTATGTCCCCATTCACATAAATACAGTAGTAAATACTGTATGTTGTCTGCAGTTGGAGATTCGTCTCCAACTGTGCTGGTCAAACTCTCTGCATCCGGCACATAGGGTCCCCACACAAGACTATGTCGAAGGGCAGAGTTTCGTCTCGGGAAACAGCTACCCGACCCCCATTTTATACGGGGTCTACGGGTAATTTTTGGCTGACCCTACGAGCTCGGATACCCCACATTAAATTCGGCCTTGTGCCACATCTGACCGCGTGGGTCGGTTGGTAGATATCCTGCATTTGGAGATTCATGCGGAATTCATTTGACTTACTTCTAGTGCTGTTGGCAAATCTTATATATGTTCTTGTCTTAAGTATTATTGTTCATTACCAACCTTCTCTAGGTTACAATAGACAGGTTATATAGACAGATATTGATGCTGACATCTTAAAAAACATCAACGGACCGATCGAAAATGTATTAGCATCACTGGATGTCGAAAACCTATTAACCAAAATACCAGTCAAAGTAGCAATAGACACAATAATAAAAAATGTCTACAAACACCTATCACTTCCACCTTAAAAATAAACTCGGTAACTCTAAAAGATTAATACAATTAATACACAAATTTCCTTGCACGAATATCTAGGAAATGTTTACACTAAAATCGATGGCATTGCCATAGGTTCATCTATTATACTAACAATGTCGGAGTTTTATATATCAGCCCTAGAAAACATTTTTTTCAAAACATTCCAAACCAAGTATCTACACCCGCTCCGTTGACGACAGATTTATTCTAACAACATAGATGAAACAAAAACAAAACAAAAAAAAAACAAAACAAAAAAAAACGAGAACAGGCTGTAAAAAAAGTCATTAATTTCACACACAAACTAAACAACATAATTCCTTTATTAAGCGTATTGATTTAAATAGAAAAAAGCTTTGGAACGCCAGTCTTTAAAAACAATTGAAACACATGCCTACTCAACTGCAGCAGTTTAACCACATAGATACAAAATAGTCCTCATAAATAATTTAATAAATGGAGCACATTTAATATCATCTACATACAAAATTTTTCTTAAACAAAAAAACAAACACTAATTAACATATAATCGATAAACAAATTAATTTAACCATAGAAAAAGTGAAAACAGACAATACTAATAATAAAAATGTGAAAATACTATTATTAAATATTCTAGAGAAATCGATTACATAGTAACCACAATCTAGACGAAAAAAATCGTTAGAAATCTAACACATAGATTGATATCACGTAACGAAAAACAGGCACCATTTATTTCAAATTCTAAAAACCGACTACATTATCATCATCAACAGCACAACAAAAAAGTAAAAACCAATGCCATCTATGAATTCGCTTGTCTAATTGGAGAATGCTCCCTAAACAATACAAGTACATATGTTGGTTTCAAAATCACCACATTATCTCGCCGTTTATCATACCACTTATCTGATAATAGCTCAATTATATACCGCCAACCGATACAACGATAAAACATAAGAAATACGACAAATATTTACCAATAACACAAAGGTAATTCAGCATAAAAACAAACCTACCATCAATAACATTAAATTTAGTAAAAACAAATAATTTTCAATAAAAAGCAAGAAACAGGTGACAAGAAATATGACATGAACACACGCGGAAACGCATGCGATGCTTGAAGATGAATAAACTGAGCACATCGCACAAAACAAGTCTTTGATACTTGCTAGCGATAACCAGAATTATTCTGTCCTGGGTATGACGGTAAACTATATCCGCGTCTTGGGTAAGACGATAAACTGCATCCAACAGCAAGGAGGTTTGGGGGAGCGTAGAATCACCTCTTAATTACTGGTGTTCCCAGGTTCACCTGACCCGGGGTTGTAGCACCCGTTAGGGTACCAGCTATGGGCAAATAGTTGACACCCAAACTGGGGTCAAAACACTATGAAAGTGTAAAAATAGGTTTTAATTCATTTCAGAAATACTTAAAAAAAAAAAAAATTATTATCAGCAATAGATTTTTTGAAAAAAAAGATATTACCAACTATAGTTTATTTTGAAAGAAAATATTACCAGCGATAAAAAAATTTGTCGGCATTAAATAATCCATTGAGGTTGATATGCCGTAAAACAAACCAAACCAAAACCAGAATTATTGAAAATTTATATCTAAATGTGTGCCCGAAACCAAGAAAATGATACGAAATATGCAAATAATAATTTAAAAAACCCTTAATAGCAAATCCATATTAAAGTAATTGTTATTTGGCGATCGGTCATTAAAAGTATATGCGTATATGAGAACTGAAAAGATTAAAGCAGGAAATGATCACGGAAAAAGTAATAAAAATTGCTGCTGATCAGGATAAAGTCAGAATAGAAGTTAAAAATTAGTGAATGAAAGTATATCAACGAGCCTATATCTCAAACATATAGAATAATAAAGTAAAGACATTGGTCAACACCACACATATTTTTGGTGCCAGGACAGACACACACTTTCTTGGCTAATTTGAAGATTCCGAATCCAAAAATAATGTCCATTTTTTTTTTCACATTAGTTACCTTTTCATTTTATCTCATTTTTTTATCGAGTGAATTCACGGTTTTCAGATTAGAAAATGAAAATTTAAAATCATAATCAACTCAAACCAATCTTTATTAATAAGTAAAAGTAAATCTGATATTTCAATGATGAATGATGGCTCGATAAAAATGGAATCCGTTCATTGAATTTTACCATAACCTGGCCATTTTTATCTCAGTGGTTATCGCTATTCGAACTATTAAAGGCTATTCATAATCAAAGTATTTAGTCTTATCAGTGACATGCCCATGTGTGTATTTTGTTCACATATCGTATAACTAGAAACATGGTCTATACAAGATAGGTTTGGTGTTTATTGAATTTAGTTGTTTATAATAAAGGAAAAAATTAAAGTTTTCTTTTACTTTGTCTCAAAACACAATTTTACTATCTTCTTCATTTGTATATGTGGCCAGTTTACAAAAACGAATAGCAGAAAACCGATCTATGACTATTAGAAATATTTCATCATACTTACATTGAAGTGAAGCTGGGCGATCAGGACAAATCGTGGGCACCACATACTGTCTGCATAACATATTCGGAGCACTTATGTCAATGGACTAGGGTTACTCGAACTTTAGTTAAATTTGGAATTCCGATGATTTGGCGACGGTTACTTCTGCTTAATTGAAACTGTTGGCCTCAACAAAAACAAACGAAAATCTGTGATACAGGGTGACCCCAAAAAATGGGAACTTTTTAACAATCCAATAAAACCAAGAGTTATGGAAGAAAAATATTTTATTCATAGTAATTGAAACCTTAAAACATGCCATTTAAGAAACAATGATAGAATTTTCATTTTTAAAAAATTACGTCCCGTAGATGGCGTCCTCCTGTACGAATGCATTCTTGAAATCTGCTGTTGAGATTCCTCATTGACTGCTGCAACATCTCAGCTGGGATACTGTGAATTTCATCTTGAATTCTAAATGGCGAAATGTTTACTTGCTCAAGGTCACTGTCTCGCTGTGTTGCCACTTGCTCATGTCTGGCAATACACACTTCAAAAATTCCCGTTTTTTTTGGGGTCACCCTGTATATTCTTCTCCCAATTCAGCTATCAGACCTGCACCATATTCCGATGAAATCTCGATTCCTGTCTTTAAATTCTTTACGTCCAGTGACATTGAAGAATCAAACCATGATGATGCGAATGATTTCGTCGACATGGACGGGAATGACCATGACGGATTTTGAGGGATTATCACCTGAACCGATACTGTTTGATAATGGGCGATTCATCGGGGATTTGAGTTTATCAAAAAATCGTGTTACCATCAGAGTTTAACACTAGGATATAGAAAAATGTGATAACTGATCCGCTAGTCCTCAGAAACTCATCTTCTCTCTTCTCCATATAAGATCAGAACTCATGAAACAGTTTGCAAAAGTGCTTGAGAAAGAAGCCCAATGTTTTCAGTACATATGCAATGCATTTCATGGTTTCAGTAAAAAAGAAAGATATCAAAAACAAAAGAAAAAAACAAAGTTGTATTTTATATGCCAAATATATCATGTCCATCATGTTGATAAATACCAATTTTATTGCATAATAAAATCTGATATAGTTAGCATAGTTATACATATATATATATATATATATATATATATATATATATATATATATATATATATATATCGTCTTTCTCTGTATTTCTAAATTAATTATATATTCTTATACATTCTTTGTCTTAATTGGATTAAATACTGACATTGGTTCTAGGAATATTGATTTTAATCAGAAAAATAGCAAAACTATGAACAAATGTGGGGTTTAAAAAGCAATTGTTTTTCAATTAAGAAATCGCTTGCAAAAATCCTTCAATATCTTTGACTATTTCTGAGATATGATATTGTAACTACACTATTTACATTGTTTGGGCTGTTGTCCTCATCTTTATTGTCATATTCACGACGTTTCGGTCGTTGTACGCCCCGGTTTTCTCCAGGCGATTTACGTTGGAATTTCGAACCAAACTCTATTGGAACTAGAACAATCTACTCCAGTGGACGAAATAAAGGGTTCGGTTCAAATTTCCAACATGTACAACGGCTGAAACGTCGTGAATATGACGACAAAGATGAGGAAAACAGTCCCAACGATGTAAACAGAAAAATCTTTTTTCATCGCAAAATGCTGTTTTCATTTACATAACTATTGTGTTTAATTGACTATAATGAATGAAGATTTTCAAAATCACTTCCATCAATTATTTTATTCTAACTCATGCCTTTTCCAAGGGCATTAATGTGCAGGGAAAGCAGTTTATTTCGGTATGTGTTTAACTCGTTTTGCCGATTCAGTTTTCCGTGTTGATATTAGAAATAAACGTTTACATTGAAGTATATAATTAAGGCGCTTCCGGTTTGTGATGTGTTGCTTAAAAATATTCTCTTTTAGCAGTTTAGCAGGAAACAAAGGTTTTGATCCGAGATTCACCTCGAAGGCCAGCACCCATATTCATATTCAAGTCAAGTCCTCTTTATGAACTAATTTCCCAGCCATAACATATATACAAGACGCCAGCTATAAGACGCATACAAGCAAGAAAGGCTTCACCGGTTTAAACCTATGAGATACAAAGAAAGTAATTGGGGACATGAAAAAGAAAAGACTGTCATTAAAGGGCAACAAATCGAGGAAAGAAAGAAATGCACAGATATGAAAGCAAATCAAATTAAAACCAAAAGAATGCGAGTAAAAGGAGCGGGAAATTATACGCCTGTTATGCAACAGTGGACCTAAGAAGGAAGCCTCGTTTTCGCACAAAAGAGGCACCAGCAACCAGACGTCGGAAGTGATACTTTTTTTTTCTCAAAATCTACCATAGACATAGTTTCAAGCGTTGATGTACGCGTATATTTTAATTGAATATGCATGTGTTTCCATGCCGTGTAGAAGTAAACGTATAATTTGACGTAGCGGCGTGTCTGTGACTTGATCGTAACTCAATACTAAGAAATAAGTAGGCAGGCGAATAAGGGAGGCAATGACAAATATACGGCAGGAAAGAGACAAAAATTATAGAAAGAAAATTAATGTTTCTGACTCTAATATATATATATATATATATATATATATATATATATATATATATATATATATATATATATATATATATATATATATATCGCTCGACTCTTCCGTCGAATCCGACGTACGAGGGTCAAGCAGATCAGTTCCCAGGAAACCGACAGCCCGACAACAGCACATGAGAATTGATTATAGTGGTGAAGGTTTCGTGCAGGACCATCCACACTTTTTGAAAGGCCGAATACAGAGACCTGGTGCACTATGTGCTACAAGGTTCCCAAACGACCCTCTGCAGGTTTTGAATTCAGAGTTGTCCTTCTCCTAGACCAGTTGCCATCCAAGGCTATAGAACCCAGTCTGTCTTGCTATTTAGCCATAGCTGGAGGGAGAAGAAGAGGATTCATACCTTTCCCAAGCACGTAAGTGAATGTAATGGATTCGACTGGAATTCGAACTCGGCTCTCCGATTCCTCAATCCAAGCCGATGTCCATTACTCAATCTAGTTCGATTCCCCGCCCTTAACAAGTGTGGTGATCGTAACAATAGTGATTACGAATAGTCTCTTTTTCGGTCCTATCTTAAAGACAACAGCATTAATGCAATATACAAACATTTCTTCAGTATTGGTTCTTATTTATTTGATCAAAGATAAAACTGATTTAAACAGTAGCAGATACAGATAAAACTGATTTAAACAATAGCAGATGCATATATATATATATATATATATATATATATATATATATATATATATATATATATATATATATATATATTCGAGGATACCTGTCTACTAGGGCGGCTAGCCAATCCCTATTGCAGACGCTTGCTGAGGCGCATTTGTATTTATTCAACACCCACAAAGCCCACCTGTCGTTTATACTGCAACTATGCTAAGCAGACCTTAGTTACAGTTTCTGGGAAAGGGCGTGTTATCTAGCGTGATCAATAATTTAAACAAGGCCAGCAGGCTCAAGCCCTCGCCCACTTGTGACTTCGTGCTAGCACAGCTATCGACGGTACCCAAGGGTTTCGTCTACCCAATTTCACTCTCACGGTTTGGGTCAACCCGTGGTATTATTTCCAGGCACTTTACAAAAGCGCCGCCTGCCGTGATCGACCCCTCCAGTACGATAACATCAGAAAGGAGACTTCCTGAGAAATCGGCCATGATGAAAATGTGAACGTTCTAACCACTCGGCCACACACACTATCTATCTATCTATCTATCTGCATGCCGCATATCCGGGCATGATTTTGATGTGTATATTTGAACTATTTGGGTGACTGATTTGAAATTTCTGTTTTTCAGGAATTTTAATTTACTAGTTTCGGCCGGTGTGCCACCCGGCCTTCATCAGGTGTATAGACATTTGATGAAGGCCGGGAGGCATAACGGCTAAAACGCTGAGATAAAAACAATAAAGATAAGGATAACAGTCCGAATATAAATAGTGTGAAGATATTGTCCAGCATTCAGTGTCATATAGAAGATTAGATGTTTTATAGCAGTTCAGCACTTTTTTGTGTCTCTAACCAATTTTTTTCTATTTCTTAATACTTTGCTTAGTTTCTGGAAGGCATTTATCGCTATTCCTCTTCCCTTTTAGATGTAGTGGACACATTTTCCATCGCCTGTTACTACACTATTCTGTTAGGTTTTTGTACAGGCTCGATTCTGGCCTTCCCAATACGTAGCTTACACCATGAGCTGACTATTTTGCTGACATTCATGCCAGTTAATAGTTCTTAACTTTACTACCTTTTAAGAGTTCTCAGTTCTCTTTCTGAATCTGCCATATAACCAGAAAAATAAAAAAGCGCTCAAGATTTGTGAAAAATTCTCTGTCACGTGATCATGGCGTTTGTCAAGAAATCTTAGATCAGCAACAGCAGCTATACTACAATTTTACAAATAATAAAACTTTCGTTTGTCGCCTTGCAAATATGGCGGGACTTGAGTCTTGTGACATGACCAAGTTGATCCCAAATTATAATTCTTTCCGGTCTAATTCCTTCTCATTTTGTCTGCCACTTCGTTTATAAAAGGGAATTAGGCCCCTAAAAACTACCAACGCCGAAGATCTTCTTCCTACTCTCTTGCTCGCTTTTTCTCTTCTCTCACCAAGAAGTTCACTCTTTCTCACCAAGCCAGACCTGTCCGTCACCGTTTTCACACCTCCAACTATTCATTCTATTGTACACAGCCTTTGTGTTTACTTTCTCAGAGGTTTGTTGGCAACCTGACTGGCCACGGTCGAACGAACAGGTAGAGAGACACGTACCTTTCCAAAGGCCCTGACCCTGTGTTTTGACAAGCTAATAGCTGATTTTAACTAAGTTTTAAATTATACAATTTTACTGCCCCCTTTTTTCCGCTCTCCCTCTTTCACTAATGACGATAGTGTTTAAAGTAGAATGCCCTTGATGTGTTTTCTAGTTAATTACACACATTTGCCGACTAAATAATTGTTCATGAAAAATTAGATCTTATACAAACTGCAGGTTAGCACTGACGTGACACTAATATTTTCATGGAAGGACATCTTTCACTTTGCGCGTTAATCACTGGCGCCTTTTTAAGCAACTCTTGTTGTTACTGACCAATCAGTTGAACGGTGTATTTTTCTTCTTTCAAAATCAACTCGGCCAAAACTCTTGCGAAAATTTTGAAATTCCGCTACGCTGTCCTGATTACAACAGATTGACTTGAGTTCTCTGACCGAGTTCGATTTGACGCCATATTTCTTACTTCCTATTTACAAACCGAGTATTGCTTATTTTGCAAAGGGTTATAGTTTGAAATATAAAGTGTCGTCGTTCATAGTGAGTGTGTTTTAATGCTAAGTGTCATAGAGGTCAAATGTCTTTGATTAATAAATCATTTATTGAATGTTTTAAGTCATCTGATTCTCAATGTTTAGCGTATTATTTGTTTGGGATCGATAATAGATCGACTGCATCCTCGTGCAGAGAAATAACACCCTAAAAAGGTGACATAGGTTATATTATATAGTTAGATATATACCTACCTTTTTAACCCTCGTGAAAACCAAAGCTGTCTATAACCTTTGACTTCTTTGCACATTAAACTTATGTTTACCTGTGTTTTTTTTTTTTCGTGTAAACCAAACCTGTAGCTACCTTTTATGACTTATACAAAGAAATCTTCTATGTACCGTTGTCCCTATAGGTTCTTTGCAATTTCCTGTTTTTATAGCTCCTAATAAATTGTCTTTTTGTTTATCCCCACCCCCTAAACCTTGATCCACAATTTATTTAATGAAGTTCACTAGGCAAGATTATGTCCTTGTTTTTCCTCTGTTCATCTTGCCTTCAATCTGTCCTGTGAGTATCAAATTTTCCAAGTTCTCATTCCTTTTTGTTTCTGTTTTCTCTAAAACTTCGCCGTTGCTCACATGTTTGGTACAAGGTATTCCTCAGTATCCTTCTGTAGGACTAAATTTCTGTTGCTTCAAGTCACCGTCTATGAAGAGGTTGTTCAGTATTCACTGCCATATAGGAGGACTGATATTACATCACATATCAGTTCTATTTTCTTTGTTTCTAACGAAATTTTTCTTTTCATTTTATTCTTGTGCAAGCCAAACTTGTATCTATCTTTTTAACCTCCGTGTAAACCAAACTTGCATCTACCTTTTTGGCTCTCATTCAAACCTGCATCTACAGTTTTTTTTTCTTGTGTAAATCAAACCCATGTCTGCCTTTTTTTTTTATTCTCATGCAACTCGAACCTGTATCTGCCTTTCTATTGTATGACAGATAAGGATATTAAATAATCTGGGAAATGCTGTCATAAAACGAGCGAAACCAAACTAATTCAGATATTTCAGTACGATGGCTACACAGTATATTCTGTCGTCCTGGGTATGACGATAAACTACATTCGAAAGCAAGGCCTTTGCTCAGGAGGTATTGAGGTGTATGGAACCACCTCTTAATTGCTAGTGTTCCAGGTCCAGTTCCACCCTGACCAGGGTGGTAGTACCTGTCAGGATCCAAGCTAGGGGCAAATAGTTATCCCCCCTCCACCAAAAAAGGGTGTCAAAACACTATGAAAGTATAAAAATAGGTTTTAATACCAGCAATACATTTTTGGAAAAATTATTACCAGCAGTACATTTTGAAAAAAATGTTACCAGAAATAAAAAAAAATTTGTCGGCATTAAATAACCCATTGAGGTTGATATGCGTAAAACAAACAAACAATATATTCTGCAACTTTTTGCGAACCAAAGAAAATAAGTTTTATAAATAAATAAAACTTATTTGGATTTTGTTTTGCAATCTGTATATAATTCAAAATAAAAGCAAAATCTGACAGTTACAAAGAAAATTCTTACACCAAGAAATGATATATACTGATTAAAAAAATGTCAAATATCAACAAATCCTCTGACAAATAACTCCCCTGAAGACGGGAAAAGCCAGCTATTCATTCCAATATTTCAAGTTGCTATGAGCGAAGATAAAATCTTGCGATGGGTCAGATGTGGCCTACGGTCTGTAGTTTGGTGACCCTTGCTGTAAGTGAAAATCACAGAAACTAATTTTCCTCATTGACAGTTGTCATGTTATTTTTTATGCTGCTTTAAAAGATTTTTCCCCCCTTTTCTTTCATTAGTTAGTAAAACCTCGTCTAACCGGATTTTTGAAAGGCATTTTTAACCTCTTTATTTACATGTCTGCTGTCTTCCCTCTGTGACAAGGTTACTCTTTATTTGTTGGTGGGAGGTTGACACGATCTTTTGTATATCTTTTCATTAACTAGGCTGAGAAAGGGAAAAAGATGAGGAAGAATCCTTGGAATTAATTTATACCTAGACATCACAAAGAAATATGTATGTATTATATTAGGTGTATGCAAAAGTTTCTAGCATTTTTAAAATAAAAATGGTGTCGTGTTGTCGTATTCGGTCTCTAATATAAAAAAAATGGAAGCGTTAGGAAATGTTGCAAACACACAATACATATACTATAGGCACTTTGATGTGGTGTAATGGCTAGCAAGCTTGTCTCGCTAGATTTGGTTTGGTTTGGTTTGTTTTACGGCATAGCAACCTCAATGGGCTATTTAATACCGACAAAATTTTTATTGCTGGTAATATTTTTTTTCAAAAATATATTGCTGGTAATTTTTTTTAATGTATAACTGGTAATTTTTTTTAAATATATTTTTTACAAAGTATTTCTGGTATGTATTTAAACCTATTTTTACACTTTCATAGTGTTTGGACACCAGTTTGGAGTTTAACTGTTTGCCCATGACTGGGACACTAACATGTACTACACCGCCACCCGAGTCAGGGTGAACCTGGGAACACCAGCTATTAACAGATGGTTTCTCGCTCTTCAAAACCTCCTTGCTGTTGGACGTAGTTTATTGTCTTACCCGAGACGCGGATGTAGTTTATCGTTTTACCTATGTCGGGTCTCTCTAGAACAATTACGATTGAGTAGTGAGTTCGATCCTCACTGGGTGCTCCATGCTTTGTTCCACATCTAAGCTTAGAAAATCATAATACATATACTAGCCATACTCTGATTGATTGATTCGTTTTCTACGGATTATCAACTATTTGCAGGTTAGATAAAGTCAGAAACATTTTTTAGACTGTAAAAAATTTAGATAATGGTTTAATGATACAAGTCTTTCTAATTAACCCATAGCTGGAGGGGGAGTAAAGGTGGATTCATAACTTTCCCAAGTGCATTTGCGAGTAACGAAGCCAACAGGAATTGGAACTGCTCTCCGATTAACAATTCCGAGCCATTATCCATTAGACCACTCGTACATCCAAGCTTACAGTAACTGGTATTTCAACCTCGTCCTGGGTATGACGATAAACTTCATCCGGCACCAAGCCCTCTGATCTCTCACAGGCAGGATGTGGAAAGTCTCTTGCTGCTCTGTCGGTACTTCCACAGAAAGTGCTCGGACGAACTACACTCTGTGGAACCGACTCCCAAGAAGATGTTTCCCCGATTACTACAATCATAGCCTGTTTAAGGCTAGGGTTAACCGTTATCTTCCCCTCCTAGTCACACAAATTGACTCCTACCGTAACCCTCTACCTCCAGCGTTCTAGGGAGTCTGAAACTTTCGAACTTTTTCTCTATCACCTGTTGTCATGACTTAGTCTATATTCGATGGTATTCACAAGTCTCTTAATACCGTTATTAAACTGACGTTCATAACTAGAGATTTACTAAGCGCAACTTATATGTGACACAAGGCTATAAGTCGATTGACTAAACGCAGATTAGACACGCCGTAAGTATGGGACACCCCGTAAGGATAGAACTCCCTACTTTTTCTTCTTCTTCTACTACTACTACTACGATGACGACGCAGAAAACCCACACTCGACTATAGGATGATCGTAGGTTATTTATTTTAAAAAAATGAACAATTGTGGCATAAGGCCGAAGGGGAAGTGATCAACATTAGCTATCTTAAACCTAGCTAATCAGATTCCCGAACCATTCATCCATTACAATTTATTCATTCAGCACAAGAACTCATTCGTCGTCATTAAATGCGACATATACCACATCTTTACAGGGAATCTGCAAAAACAACCATGACATTTGTTTTTCTCTCAATTTTTTTTTTAAAGAAATATATAAAAATTTAATGATATGGAATGAGGGGGGAAGACCCCAAAACTAAACACATATAACACACGCACACACACACACACACACATATATATATATATATATATATATAAATTTAAATGTGGTTGCAGATGTGACTACATAGGCAGAACGTCTCAGCGCTTGGATTTTAGAATTAAACAACATTTACCCCCCAGAATTTTAAATCCGGCCGCTAACAAAAGCCAACTAGTGAATACATCCAGGTCATCTATAGCGGAACACGCTATAACTAGCAGGGAATGTGTTGCTGGTTTGAGTGTTGACTGTTTTTCCATTCTTGCGAAGTCACACTCCGCATATCATTTGAAGGTTCTCGAGTCCATTTACATCAAATCCCGCAGGCCGTCTCTCTGTAAGCAGAGAGATTGCTTGTTGGGTTTGAATGTGATTGGGCTCTAGTTCTTTCTATCATATATATATTTTTTTCTTGCCCTCCCCCCTCATTGAATAGTTTTTTATTTTTTAGTTTATGAATAAATAATCCCAGTGTATCAAACCTGAGGAGTACTGGGATGAAACCGGTTGTTTGTTTTAGTTCTTAGTTTTCATAATTATGTCCTTTCCATTCCGCTTATTCCTTGCTATAATATATATATATATATATATATATATATATATATATATATATATATATATATATATAGATAGATAGATATAAGAAAGATTGTGTCTGACGAGTGCACCTATCTTTAATAATAGCTCCCTTTACCTACTCCTTTCAAATTCGGGTGAGCTGAGGAAAGAGACGGAAGGAAATTTGCTCGCCTTTGTTAAAAGAAAACTTTGAGTTCAAAGAGACTGATCGGCGAGCTTAAGAAAAGACCCAAACAAATTCGCGAGCCTATGTGAAATTTGCTTTGGACCAATGAAAACCTTGTATATATAAAAGGAAGATTATGTTTGAATGTTTGCTTTTAAAACGACCAGATGCACGTCTTTTCCTATAGGAAAATTGGTGGTGAACAGTAAATGATATATTAAAAAAATAATTACAAAATGAACAAAAAAATTAATAAAATATAAAGCATAATAAAAAAGCAAAGAAACCAACTAGAATAAAAACAACTTAAAATCGAACGATCAGTTACCGAAAATCAGCTCTGTATTGTAAAATACAAAACCCAATAAAAGTAAGAGATTATTGAATTAGAAAAGCTTTTAATTGCTTTTATGAATAATATATGCTAAGGTTAAGGATAGTATAGAATGAAGCCAAAAACATTTTCTGATGAAAAATAAAGTTTTACCAGAATTTTTTTCTTTTTTATACAATTTTAATTTACAGTAATTTATAAAGTTGTTAAATTTTTTAAAATTCACTTTCAATGTACTGTCATGAAGTAACACTATTTTACTAATCATAAATCTAAAAGCTTATTATGATCTGTAAACGACTAGTTTTAATGTAGAATTTTACCTTGTTTCTAGATGTTTATGAACATGCTTATATATATATATATATATAGATAATAAATCCGTTGGTATATAAATCCTAGTAATGTAATATATTAAAACTGATCCACAAAAAGACCTCAATGTATTTATTAATACAGAGCCAATAATACGCAATAAAATCCCCAAATCACCTCATATAGGGAATAAGCTTATTACATCCGATGTAAAAATAAAATTCGTCAATCTTATTCAACGTCGCTATAGACTGAGTTTGTGTCGGACTTAAAAGTTTAATTAGAATATATATATATATATATATATATATAATTTTTTTTATATTATCTTAGTTATGAAATTTTAAATTTATTTTGTTTGCTAGTATTTTAAATTTTATTATTTTTCCAGAAAGTATCTTAAAACGTAAGTCTAAAGTGCCTAATAATTAATAACATATTAGATTGCTTATAATATTTGTTAATTTGTAAAAAATTTTTGTACATAAATAAGTTCACTTAGAATTCGTAAAATTTGTCAGGAGGGGGGAATCTATACGATGATCGTAGGATCTAAAAACAACTTCCGCTTCCTTCCATCGGTAATGCGATTTTTATATTCTTTTCGAAGGTAGGAAATTTGCATGTTACCAGAAAAATCTCGCATTTGCGAGAATGTAACATTCTTAAATATTCGCTGCATGAGCGGCCATTTTTTTTCTGGATTGCTTTTTTTCCTTGAAATTTCCGAGCCATTTAATCACTGTCTCATGTTGACCTTTTACGTTTTCCTCCTCCGCATATGGCAAATCGGGTTATCTCTTACTGGCTAATGTATGAGTAGAACCACTTTTTAGTTATTTTTTTTTCAAAAACTCTCAATCTCCTCTCCATCAATTCGTAATGAAACTTAACGGACATTTTAGTTAGGTTGTTTCTTCGATGTAAACCTGCTCTTTCATGATTTGCTGTTTGGGTCTCTCAATATTTAGATTCCTATATGTGAGTTTTAGTTTTATCTCCTAACATGTAGAAGTCAATTCTAATTCTCTCCCTTGAAAATATTTTATTGAATCCAATATCTAATAGCAACATTTAACCAAATAGAAATATAGTAATTACAAGAGTTCGTTAGAAAATTCAAACAACGTATTTGGAAAGAACATTTTTTAGTTATATTTGACAACTTCATTTTAGTCGTCTTTCAAATTTTGTATTTGCTCTCATCATTGCATTTAGATTCAAAATGATCCTCTGGAATATCTTCACTGGCAGTCTATATCACGACCAGCATCTATAGCTTAACTGTAAAAGAAAGTAAATCGAAATTCTTAGTTACTTCAATGATAAGACATATTCTATTGATGAATGTAATAGACAATAGGAAAACTGTAATAGTTGCCGACGCGTTTCGTCCAGTGTGGACTTTTTTCAAGGCAAAAAACGAAATGAATTTATTCAAACAAAGTAACTAATAATAACAAAACAAAATGTCCTTAGCAATTGGAAGAATTTAGAGAACGCTATTTTTCATACTCTTAACTGAAAATTACGTCAATTACTGTCACGTATGCAGATATTGTTATTGTTATTATTGCTGTGTTGACGGATTCAACCATTTTCTTTTGATTTCCCGATATTGTTGTGTACGTTTGTTTGGAAGAGTAGTAATTCTGTTAAGAAAGGTGAAATAGGGAAAAAGCCTGGGCGTAGATTAATATTTGGGTAATATTCAATGGCGGCACTCTTGAAAATGTCCAAAATGGACGAAACGTGTTGGCAACTATTACAGTTTTCCTATTGTCTTTTACATTCATAAATATTGTCTTTTTCTACAGGTTAACTCTGAAAAAATTATCACATATTCTATTCTTCATACAAATAGAGCATCACACGAAAAGTGGGTAAATAATGTTAAGTTTTAAAAATTGTAATTCTGAATTTTTTTATCAATGTTTGTTTTTCTTTTTAACTTGTACTTATTTTCTCGAATACAACTATAGACTTTACCGGATATAAGACTTTTAGAAGCTAATCCTTCGGGCAAAGCAAACAATAAAAAATGTAAAATGAAACGACAGTAATGATTTTAAACAAATGATACAGTTAAGCTCAGTAGCATTGTCATAGATTTGAAAAAAAAAAAAATTAATCTTCTGTTTAGTTCTCGGGTTTAGCAAAAAGTGAGACCCCTAGATAGTAAGAGTCCAGTTATGTCTGTTAACTCGGACATGCCGTTAAAGTGCTTCTTCTATAAATTGGTTTCAAAGATAAATAATTTTTCAGCAAAAATTTTCGGAACACGTTTATGGTTTAGAAAAGTGCATGGTTAGCTTTTAAGCTAGAGTAAAACTTCAGACCTTTTTTTTAACCAAGACCCACAATATGTGGCATTTAGGATTTTTAAAAAATTTAATCTGCTAGATCTAACTTTACTCTACTCTCCCCCATCCCTAAAAAAAATCGAATTATTTTATTAAATAGGACTGCCAATCCAGATATAGTTGCCTTTTGAAATCTATCGAATGTCCTTGTGTCATCATGGCCTTCTTACACGCTACTCTTTGTTATCAATGGAAACATTAGGAAAAAAGCAACCAAAATTTGAACTGTTTGTCGATTTTGTTTTCTTGTTGATCCTTGTACTCTACTTTTATAAAATATTTGGTTATCACATGTTTTTTGGAAATCATGTCTCATCTTTTGAGCTTTATTTTTTATAATTATTTTAGTATTTTCTCATAAGGTCTTAATATCAGTTAATTGATGCATGGATAACAGGCCACAACCAGCAGCCTTAGATATCATGTAATTTTCCTCACACTTGAAGTTTTCGTTACTTATCAGCTTAATCTTTACTAAGTGGTTTCCATTCTGTAAAAGTTACACTGAGCAATCAATGTCAATTTTCTTTGTCCATGTCTCTGTTCTATCGGTTACCGTACGAAGTGAATTAATGAAAAATGGTAGGGTTATGACCTTCAACTTTCAAAGTCTTGCGAGTTCAAATTTCAATGGGTCATAGTTGATTACTTTTTCTTCCTTTTTTTCTTGTCTGATAATGACAAGATGGATCAATTATTAATCCTTCTGTCGGTTTATTGTGCCCCAGTCTCTTATTTACTGCTATTGAAAAATCCCACAATCTTTCATGTTTCTGACTCGAATACTGTCTCAAGTTTATGACTATAGCATTCCTTTCATCGCTGAAAATCACACTTTTCATATAAATTGATCATCTACATGTGACTACCATGTCGCCTTGGTTATTTAGTCTTCAAATAATAATAAACAATTTCTTGACACCCAGTTATGATGCTACACGCGCTCATGAACAGATACACAGTGCGTTTCCCTTATAAAACTTGACAAACTTCATTATTATTGTTAATATTGATTGGATTAATTACTCCTAAATAATGTACAAAAACCATAACTCAAAATGATAAACACACGTATCATTAATAACTCATGATCAGATAGTTGTTAATATAAATTCAAAAAGGAAAAAAAAATGCCTATAAAATTCAAGGCATCATAGGAAAGAAACAATTGTGTTAACAGTGATTTTATTAGAAGCTTATTGTATTTAACAAACGTTAAATCCAGTCAAACAATTGGTAACTTAAAAAATAATGCAAGATTTGGTTGTTACAGCAGCATAGTAATATACTATGATGTTGTAACAACTTGAGATATATTGGATAATAGTTTTCACTTTGATAATACCTATATCCAAGTTTTATCAGGAAACTCAAGGGCATAGACCCTTTTTTCATAAGGTTTTGGCCTGAGATAAATATATTTATCTTTCAACTTATTACAATGATACGTGTCTGTATCATTTATACTTTCTAAATATACCCACAGACAGAAACTCTTTGAATCTACATCCAAGTTTTTATAGTTTATGAAAAGCTTGGCTTCTGCCATAATTCAGCATTATATATACAAAGGCTAAGACTACACATTTACATGTATGAGAAATTTTCTTAAAAATCCTTTCTTGGTCAATGCCATGTTTTGTTTTTTTAATCACATCCCCATAATTTACTTTTTTCTTCTTCCTTTTGTTTTGTTCTTGCATGACAGTGACACGATAGATCAATTATTAAACCTTCTGTCAGTATGTGTTCCAGTTATCTGCTTGTATAGCATTTACAAAATAAGTTATCTATAACTATATATTCGCATTATCCAAAATGTGTTTATGCTTTAAATATAATCACAAGGGGTTAAGCCATAACCCACCCCCCAAAAAAAAACAAAAGACAAAAAAAAAAAAACCCAAATCACTCATTGAAATGTCTAAGTTAGAGAAAGTAATGAAAATTGATTCTATGGGATGAAATTGTTCGATTAAAATTAGTAATTTTCCTTCTGGAAAAAAAAAAAAAAGATTGAAGAGGAGAGAAATAATCAGCTCAACAAGCATTTGTTTTATTTTTCATTTGTAATGAACCCCTCATTCTTCGTCTCTTTCTCTCTTCGTTTTTCCTCTTGTTATTTTAAACAGTTATGTTTTTTTACGCGTTATATTACCCGCATGAATAACATTAACAATTAAAGAAAAAAAAAAGGTGTTATGACATTAAAAGATAGCCGTCAGAAGTTTAGTTTGATTGTCATTTAGACTTTAGTTAATCAAACCTAGCCCAGTGGGTCATGATGGAGTGAAAGGCACGTAAGATTAGATTTGGAACCTAAAAATAGCGACGTAGTGTTATTGGTGGGAGGAGAGACTTCACGAAGTGGATTCATTGTTTACATATATGCGTTTACAAAGGGGAATGCGCGTAAAGCAATCAACGACACGTTTGTCAGAGCATTAGAGCACATACACATAGAAATATCCATTCAACTGAACGAGATTTCCTGACTTTGACACGCATGGATGATCATTCTGTTAAGTCGCGTACATTACTGTACGGCTGTTTACACAGAAGATAACCGGAGAGAAGGATACACATATTACGATAACACACATGCAACATGCATATGCACACACACACACACACGTACACACACGCGCAGACAATTTTTTAAAATGCTGACAAATAAAAATGTTATAAAACACTTTCTATAACCTATAAAGACCATGAAATTTTTCTAAATGATCTACAGATAAAATTGATAAGCAGAAAACAAATATCTCTGTCGCTGACTCTGTCTCTATATTTGCCTGTCTTTCTCTTATATATATATATATATATATATATAATATACATATATACACATATATATATATATATATATATATGTAAAATGTATATGCTCGTACTTGTCGGGCAAGTATACTCTTGGGCGTCGATTCCACAAGGTAGTGGTTCGTGGGAAGAATCTGTTGGAGTGAAAATTACTTCTCACTCAAAAAGAGTCAATTCTAATGGAATTCGAAGAGAATGTGGATGGTTTGACCCTGTGTACGTGGCATGCCGAAACTTAACTGTGAAGATCTGAACTGCTGGAACTAAGGAATGTCAGTCAGTCAGTTATGTGCCATGCGTGATACACGATTAGGCGATCATGTATCTTTCGATACATAACTGACGAGGCAGATTTTTCCCGCAGTAGGTTGCCATTTATTTCTGCGGTAGACCAGTTGCCCTCCAATGCTATAGAACCCGATCTGTCCTGCTCTTTTATCCGTAGCTGGGGGGAGAAGAAGAGGAGTCATACTTTTACCAAGTGTATTAGCACGTAAGTGAATGTAATCGAACTGACTTGATTTCGAACTCGGCTCTCCGATTTCTCAATCCATTACTCCACCGTGTAGCTGGTGAAAGAGCGAAACACAATGGCTTGCAACATTTAGTCTGTAGAAAAAGTTGCTTGTAAGACGGAAAATAATTAATCACGTACAAGGCCACGTAGACGCTTTTGAACTGTGTCTAGATAGTGAAAACTAGCCTGCTGCAACAGTACTCCATTTTCGTCGACACCACACACAGACGCGGACACAGTGGTTAGCATGTTAGCGTCTCGGCCATGAGACCAGTGTTCGAATCTCGACCAAGACGCAACATATTTACAGTACTTTGACGATACCCTATTTCTATACCCACACGATATCAGAACTTGTCAATAGATTAAACAGAATAGAACGCACAATCGATTTCATTTACGGAACAGAATTAAACCATACTTTACAATTTCTCAACCTCACATCAAAACACACACACAAAAATAAAATCCGGAGTAATTGTAGGGTTCTACTTAAGAGTGCTTAAAATCTGTAACCCAATTCTTGCCCGAGGAGAAAAATACATTGAAAATAATTTCAAACTCCCCCAATACCCGAATTATATTGTATATAATGCCAAACGCAAAGCCTACAAAATCTACAGAAAGTAGTAACTCTGCCAAAATTAGGCACTTAATGTTACCTATAAACCCCATAATACCCACCATCGAAAATAACTTATTTCACCTTGATCTAAAATTCATCAACACCGTCTCTCTCTCTCTCTCTCTCTATATATATATATATATATATATATATATATATATAGGAAAACGAATTTTTTATATATCAAGAATAACTTATTTTATGGAAAACTGACAAAGTGGAAAAAGTTTTCGTGAGGAGCATTTTTTATTTTAGGACTTCATCGGACTAAAGTGATGTTTATGTTGATGCGATTACATATGCACATAAAGGAGAGGGGGCGCTGAGAATTTTAAATTCAATTTTTTTTTTTTTCATGTTTTGGGTATATAGTCTATCCGATTTCTTTTAGTTTATCTTTTAGTTTATGCTTCCTCCACACTGTGATAAAAGAAAATCTGCAAAGAAAATTACAATTAATTTACTGTGGATGACCTAACGATTAAAGTACTTTCTAAAGCTTTTCGTTTTAGTAAATTGTTTTCTCTTTTAAATAGAGTAGCATTTGTTAAATCAACATTATGGTCACTCTTTACAGTGAGTCACTAAAGCATTGAGTGTGTTGTTTAGTAAAAGATCCTTTTTATCTTCATATAATCTTTTATTTAAATTCCTTGGAGGTTTCTAATGTATTTATTGTGGCAATTATTATAAGTGATAGAATAAATTCATCCAAGTTCTAGCTTATTCTGCTGCAGATATTTTTTAATGTTAGAAGTTGTAACAAATTTTATCTAAAACTTTTCAATTGTAGTTGCGACAGAAAGGTTCACTCTTCTATTTTGAAATATTTTACGAGTCTTTTGTTTCGAGCTGAATAGGAAATTAGTGTATTTGAAGAGTTTTAAAGTATTTTCAATGTATTTCTATTCATTTAAATACTGAGGGCTGCGAATTCTGCCAAAAAAAGAAGGGAAGAAAACACTTTTCCCATGTGGAAAACTTTTGTAAAGTTTACAGAAAGGAAGCATAGAAGGTACTTTCAGCGCAGAAAAAGGCCCTCTTGGGTCCACTTTTTAAAATCGCCCCTGAAGACGGTAGAGGATCACCGCAACTTTCCTATGGCTCCGGGTGTGATTACATGTATTAGGGAAACGGGGAAACATCTGAAAGTGTGGGGTCCAACTTACAGGAGGCAAAAGAGACTTTTCCCGAAATACGCATGACCCAGACGGGTACAGCTGATTTGAAGAAAATCTTGATTTTGTGCAGGGAGGGTCCCGGTTCGTCTCCATTTCTCTCTATACAGGACCTTAAATTGTCCTGGATGGACGGATGACGTCAAAATTGGGTACAGTTTCGTTCGGGGAGGTAAACCTACCCTGAACCCGTTTATACGGGTTCAAAGGGTATATTTTTAGCCGAGCCCACGGGCTCGGAGATCCCACGTTAAACCGGCCTTGTGCCACATGATACCCTCGTGGTGGTGGTGGTGGGGGTGACTAAATACTAGTCGGTAGTCGGATAGTGAGAGAATATAGTGAGAGTCAGAGAATATACGAACGGAGATAGTGTGAGGTAACCTTTTGTAGAAGTCAGTTACAAGCACGTAGACTCTAAGGAAGTCCTACTTTGAGACTGTATATATCTATCTGTATTTGCTACTAACCACGTTCCTGGACTTACTAACAGTATTACTCTTTGTATGATTGTGTAAATACATTTTATTTCTTATATTTAATTATTGCGTTTGTCATTCCTTGGAGACCGAATTCATCTCGGAATCCATAACATATACATTGCAATGAATGAACCAATGGTAGTAAATGAAATTTTCAGGTTGTCTGACATTTTCCTATAACTTTTACCTTCTTTCCAGAGCTTAACAATCAGTTCCTTTTGCGAATTTGTCAATTCTTTACCTCTTGCCATGATGATAACCTTCTTGCACGAATATCAATTGCAGAATGTCCTGTTTATACCTTTAAGCTAAAAATAACTACTGATAACGTTAATGGGGCATTCTAGAATATTCCACTTGAATAATCTAAAGTATTAAAGCAATTTAAAAGTTTTAAAATCTTAAATTTGCATTGTACAAATACTTTTCTCACGTATTAAAATGAATAAATGGGATTTATTACTATTAAATCATTTTTTCTGTTTTCTACGTATATTTAGTTATTTTGCATCTGTATACAGTCAATTATATGAAAAGTATTTATTCATTAGTTGGAAGTACAATAAATTTTTTAAAAAAAGTATGTGTACGAATATTTGTTTTTCCCCCACTGAATTTATAAAAAAGAATTAAAAATTGTCAGCGTCACCTCTCCTTCGTGCTCACGTGTAATCGCATCAGCCTAAACCTCGCTTTAGTACGATGAAGTTTTTAAGGTCGAAACGCATCACACGAAAACTTTTCCACTTTCTCAATTTTCCTTAAAATTATATATATATATATATATATATATATATATATATATATATATACTAGCAGTATAACTTGTCTTCGTCCAGGTGTTTCATTTTTTCATAATTTTTGCCGTTCAGTTGGAGCAGTTTAACTTTAAAGCCAGCACAATCAATATTAGTAACAACAATTGGGTGCAACTGAGGCACATCCCCAAATGGGGGGTTAGCAATTTGAATGGGGGGTGGCCCTGAAAAAGACAGTTTTTGCGTTCTCAATCTTGCAAGGAAGGGACCGCTTCCATGGGCCGTCATAATAATAATATTTGATAATTTTTATTTATAATATCATTTTTTTATAATTCTTATCATCTTTTGCGTTAGATTTCAATTCTCTAAATTGATTCTACGCTGTTTTTTTTTTACAGAGATTAAATTTTGCCTTTGATTTATGCAATAAGTATAAAAAATCAGTTTTTAAGATTTTCACCTACAAGGTTGCAAATTTTACCAGCCTGTTTGGACTCAAAACCGGCATAGAAGAATTATCTATCAAACCAAAAAAAAATTCATCGAAATCGGATGAAAACTGTGGAAACGCATAAACACACACACACACACACTTTGAGAATTATAGATATCCTTCCTTCATGTTTTGTCCTTTTCTTACCCTTCCCTATTCTCATTCTTCTTTAATCCCTACCCTGCGTACTAGTGGTATTCCCGCCTCGCTTAGGGTAAATTATATATATATATATATATATATATATATATATATATATATATATATATATATATATATATATGTGTGTGTATATATATATATATATATATATAATTAGTTAATAAATAAAACATTCAAAGATTTATTTTCTATCTCTTATTTCAACAGAAATAAATCCCCAATTCAATGCAGAGCAATTAACTGAATTTATTAAGTTATCATATTTATTCTTTCACATACACACACACGCACGCACACACACACACAGTGAAGACTTTGAGAGTTGTAGATAGTTGTGCTAGCATGTCACAGGTCATCGTGACCGAGGTTTTGAGCGTGTTTGCTTTGTTCAGGCTGTTGATCACGCAAGATTATACATCCACTCCCAGAAATTGTTAATTAGTTTTGCTCAGGAATGTTGCAGTATAAAAGTGGGCTATATGGGTGCTGTGAAAACACAAGTATGCCTGAGTAGGAGTCTGCAACAGGGATTAGCTAGCCTCCCTAGTAGACGTTCATCTTCGGATATAGGTGACCAGATACGTTCAAACAGTTGTGCGCTTATAACGACATCTATTTTCACCCTCGCCAAAGTTCGGCTTACAATCAACTAATCACATCCACTCAAATAATCGCAGTACCCCAAGTCAAGTAAATCAGCCACTTCAAATAATTATTACTGTTAATTACATGATTTCACTAAATATAGTAAATGAAGTGAGCCTCGGGATGAACATGCACGCACGCACATACTAAAACTAAATTACATTTGGACATACAGGCGCACATACTCCTGTGCAAATTTATGAGAAGAACATCTCGTTTCTCAGCGTTACGTTAATTTTCAATTTTAGAGAAGAAAAAAAAAAGTAACTTGTTAAAGTATTTGCGATTTAACGATTTATTAAAGGAAGTGGGGTGGATTACTTAGAATTGTTTTCAAAGCAGCGTGTAACTAACAACAAGCCAATAGTCAAGATGTTTGATATTGGGAAGAGAAATGGAACTTGGTTTACAAATTCTTAATTAATTTCCAATGCTTCTAGTAAAAGTAATCTTGTTGGATTTCTCGTTTTTCATAGAAAAAAAAAAAAGAATAAAAATAAACTTAAAAAGTAATTAATAATAATAATGTCATGACGGAGTTAGCCTTAAATGGCACCGGTGCAAAAAATATATAGAGAGAGTTAGAATGTGTCCAAGAGACAGTTCGGACACATTCTATTGATAATTATGCCAGAGAGGTTTCTTCTTGGGTTAAAATCGGCATTGTTGCTTTTGTAACTTTTCACAAATATCAGATGGAACCACAATCGTCTCTTTGGTTCATACCAGCCTGTTCATCCGCTATAGTCCATAGAAATCTTGTTTTCTGTATGTATCAGCGTGATCATTCCAATCACAACAGTCACCTATTTGTGACCGCTCAAAATAATTTTTAAAAGTTTCCGCAAAGAGGCCAAGTTTTTGTTTGCTGATAGAATGAGGCACCTTATAGTCTCTAACTAATTTGGTTCTCGTGACTATCGGCAGCTCTGTAATAGTGTGTTGAATAAGAGTAAATATTCTATCATTCCTCTCTTAACTCAATTTGAGGTGTTAATGAAGCAGAATGTTTTGTTTTTAACTTCTCTTTATATTCTACTCTTGACTCATCTGGAGTAACTATTGAGTGAATATGCATATAGCACCGTCTATGATCTCTGATATCATTTCTAATCTATATCCTCACAAAGCATGTGGACTTGATGGTATCTCTGCAATAGTCTTTCAGAAATGTGCTCCTGAAGTATCTTATGTTATCTCTAAACTATATAATAAATGTCTTGCTGATTCTTGCTTTCCTGCTTGTTAGAAATCATTTTCTATATTTCCCGTCTTTAAGAACAAGTGCGAACCATCTGATCCTTCTAACTATCGATGTATTAGACTTTTACCTCTTTTTGGCAAACCACTTCAGGTTCTAATTAACCCTGGTTAAGGGTCTTCTTTCAGATAAATAATGTATTTCGCTCCTCTAGGCCAACTGCTGATCTGTTAACAATTATTTCTGAAAGAGTCGATCAAGCTTTAGATAAGAATGGTGAAGCTTGGTCTGTTGCTTTGGACATCTCGAAGGCATTTGACTTCTTCACAAGTTGAAAGTTTATGGTATTTCTGGACGAATTTTTTAACTGATTCTGTCTTTATTATTAAATCGCGAAATGAAAGTTGTCTTGAATAGCCACTCGTCTTGATCTTATGCATAAATGCAGGTATTCCCCAGGGTTTTGTCCTTGGGAATATTTTGTTTCTAATTTTCATAAATGACTTTCTGATGTCATCAGTTCTCAACTCGGTATCTATGCTGATAACACAACTATTTATTCCTGTCTCTATAATAAGTTCGATAAGATCGATAAGGTTAAATTGGCAGCTGATCTAAAAACTAACCTACTATCTGTTGTTAACCTGGGCAAGGAGTGTTTCTTTAATTTTAATGTATCAAAAACGAAACTGCTCTCTTATAGTCACCTCCTCTTTGTCAACACCTTTTGCCTTCTATTAGCATGGCTGATGCTAACCTCCAGGAGAGTGACTCACTGCGACTTCTAGGACTAACGTTTTCAGCTGGCATGAAGTGGAAAGTCTGCAGCTAAGACAGTTGTTTAACTGTGTCGTGCTAGACAATTTTTCTCGTCAAAATCTATTTTACATATAATTCTGCCATTTGTCCCTGCTTTAAATATTGCTGCTACATATGGTCTGTTACTCCTTCTATATATTTAGAGATTCTTGATACGATCCAAATAATATGCGATGTTATTGGTCCTAACCTGGCATCTCGGCTTCAGTCCCTTTCTCACCACCATAACGTAGTTTCCCTGTGCCTTTTCTATAAATACTTTCATGGTAATTGTTCTGATGAACCTTCGGCTATGGTACCTATACTTTATGAATTTAAGCGCACTACTTGATTGGCGGTTAGGTCTCGTTATTTTACAGTTGAAATGGCTAGATGTAACCGTAAGTTCTATACTAACAGTTCCTTTACTTGTATTTAACGCTTGTGAATCTCTTCCGACTTCTTGCTTCCCAGTCAACTTTGATCTTCGAAAATTTAAATGCAATGTCAATCATTATCTTCTGTTTTAATTCTTGTTCTCTCTTTAATAGTATTTTTTTTCATCAGTAACCTCTTGAATCTTAGTGGTGCTTGGGGTGAAATGATTAAAAAATACTATTGAGAGTAGTAGTAGGAAAATGCAAATCAAAGACACCTAAAACAGATCGAGTTATTGAACACCAATAACAGATACAGACATCCAAAACAACTGAAAATGAATGCCAAATAATTGATGTGACCATACCTGCTGGCTACAATATAAGAGAAAAGCAAGATTATGCACCCGATTAGTTAGAACGTTCGTTTTCTGACCATTAAACCCGGATTAGAACCTCGCCATGGCTGATCTGTAAGGTGACTTTGTTATCGGGCTGGGAAGGCGAGCTCAGCG
Organism: Acanthosepion lycidas; assembly: GCA_963932145.1. Lineage (NCBI taxonomy): Eukaryota > Metazoa > Mollusca > Cephalopoda > Sepiida > Sepiidae > Acanthosepion > Acanthosepion lycidas. The sequence continues at coordinate 34,036,599 of OZ010573.1, read as the reverse complement.
TGCGGCGTTGTTGGAAATATTCCACTAGTTGGCCCAAGCCTTGTAAGTGAAATTGGGTGAGCAGAATTGTTCTTCGATAGTTGTGCTCACAAGTAATCTTGACTGACGGTTTAAGCGTACTGGCTTTGTTCAAACTGTTGATCACCTCAGGTGGGCTCTGTGGGTGTTGAGGAAATGAAAATGTGCAAATGAGCAGGTACCTGCAACAGGGATTGGCTAGCCGCCCTAGCAGACAAACATACTCGGAAACGAGAGCTCAGCCATGTAATGTATGTATGTATGTAATGTAATGTATGTATGTATGTAATGTAATGTATGTAATGGAATGTATGTATGTAATGCAATGGAATGTATGTATGTATGTATTGTAATGTATTGTATTGTATGTATTGTATTGTATGTATTGTATTGTATGTAATGTATTTTATGTATTGTATTGTATGGAATGTATTATATTGTACATATTGTATGTAGTCGAGGAGAGATTTAAAATATGCAGCAAGGAAAAGATAACGTCATTGAGAAGGAAGCCCATTTTTTCTATTTGATTTTTGCAAATCAAGAACAATTTTATGAAAAACTGTCTTCAGATATTTGGAACACTATTTCTACGAGGGACTGTATTTTATGTTTACTCAAACAGGTGTATCTACTTAATATAACGTTTATAATAAGTAAGGTCGGATTTAAAAGAATCCATTAGTTGATTAAAAATAACTAGGGATTATCCAAACATTTGAACAAATTGATCAAATTATTTATAATTTCTCGTATCTCGCTGAATCAATAAATTCCTCAAAAAAAAAATTATCCTTTAGTTTTTTTTCTTTCTTTGAGGAAACCTTCTCGTGAGCGTCTTAAGTTTTGTGTAGAACTTCGTATGCAAACACGTTTTATATTATATTATTATAACCTAATATGGAAGGCAAGAGGATCAGAGTGAAATATCCAGTAATCTAACTAATGACTTTGTGTAAATGGATGAAAGAAAAGCAATGAGATGGAATAGTAAAAAGAAAAGAAAAAAAACATTGCTACGAACTACAGAATATATGAAATTGTGGAGAGCTATGATTGCCTAAGTCATGAAAGAACACAGCACAATAGAAGAAAAATAAATTCACATAAGAGAGATCATAAAGGTTTCCTCATGTCTGTTGCAGGTCCAGGGAGGCCCACACAGACAAGATGGGTTTTTTTTCTGCAACAGCTGGAGGAGAACGTATGGTAACCGGAACGTCTTCTGCTTTTACAGCACTATCTTCATTCTGCTCTAATGCTGCGGCTGGATTCGGAAAGGGAGGCTAGCTGGTACACTCAATATGTTTTCTCATTGGCAGCCTATGTTATCTATTGGCTGTAGTCGATTCTACAGCGGGGTGGCGTACTTTTTGTTTCCAAAGCTTACTTGTATCCCTTTGGTTGTGCTTCCCAATGAAGCCAGCACTAAGACAAATTCACCAACAGGAGAATCTTTGAATGCCTGTCTTCCATTCCCATCATATACCTGAACATTCTAGTACGCTAAGACTTCATTTTTGTTTTTAAATTAGTTAATCCAATTAATTGAATTCTTATTTCTTTCACGTTCGTTATAATTGTACACAGAGAGGAACGCTGATGACGTGGGGACGCTAAATAATAAATTTGAATTTCTGGACTCCGATGTGTCAACGCTTTTGTTTTTATCGCTGTTTGTAAATTATCCCATATTGTAATAGCAGAAGATATGTTAACAAAGATATAATTCACTGTGGGAGACTCGGAAATTAGTACACTTTCTATACATTTTTTCCTTTCTGTTTAATTAAAACTGCATTATTTAAGTAGAAATTAGGGTCATATTCATTAAGGTGAATGTCTAATGAATTGAGCGTGTTTTGTCAAAGATCCGTTTTATATTTGTATTTTATCTAAATCTAAAATTTTATTTAAAGTTGTTTAAAGTTAAAGATTGGTGTCCCTATATCTTCAAGCGTTCCTCTCGATGTATAATTTTAACTAACATTTTTGTTTTTTCGTCCCCTTCAGGGGTGTATATATATATATATATATATATATATATATATATATATATATATATATATATATATATATATATACAAACACACACACAGTGATTGAGATGTAACTACCCATTTTAAAATAATTATAATTTATTTATTAACTATAATTTTTACAAGAAGTGGATATTAAAGGAAAGCGTTTAGAATGAGGTTTTATTTAAAATTCAATATGAGCACCAGATTTCACTACCAGTTTCTAGAGCCGCCCAGGAATCGCGTCAACTGATTTCACTAGGAATTCTTGTGGTATGGAAGATATAACTTCTTGTATTCGCTCTTCAAGTTCTTCCGAAGTCTTGTTTTGGCATAAAAGACTTACTCTTTTAACCAACCCTAAAGTAAAAAATTACAAGGTGTTAATTCAGGACTCTTGACTGGCCACTCATACATAAAATAGTTACTTTTCAATCACTCTGTATATTCTATCAAGAATATTCTAGTCTGAAGCCCTGTCATTCAATTACTCACCATTAGTTCCAAATATCTCCAATAATGAGTATAAAATATTTATTTTACACCTATTAGCGCATTGGTAGTATTAATTGGAGAGTGGTTTAACCACTCACTTACCCTCCACGTCAACTGTGATGGCATTTTGATAAAGATTTATCACGATAAGTTAGCGAATGGAGGTATATATATCCATGCCTTTCCTAAGAAACTTAGTGCTTTTTAAAGATAGGCAACCTCAGCCTAAATTCAAACTGTATACTAATATCACTTTTCGTATTTTGAGAGTATGCTGCACGAAGGAACCTTATTGAGCATTCATGAACACTCTCCCGTGGGGTTACTTAGTCGTCAGTGAGACGCCAGTGAATGAGCTTGTGTATTGGGTGAGAATAGGTATCAACTTTTGCTTAAAACTTGGACATCTGTCCGCTTAAATTATTCGAATGATTTAGATGGATTTGGGGGATGATTTCAATGGCTAAAGTCCAGATATAATTTTGGTACTGACACTTGGAAGTTGTCCAAAGAATCAGTGTAAACCTTTCCGTTCTGGAAGGCATTTAAACAAACAGAAAACGCTGAACATGTGGGCCTGCAATTAAAGGAAATCGGTAATTGACAGTGAAAGAATCATAGATCCTGGGATATCAAACACTACTCGGAAATTATCTAGACATTTTGAATATTTCCACTGCCCATTTAAACATCGTTGCGAAACCTGAACATTGAAAATTCCCGATATGAATAGATTTAAGACAACATACTACAGGCGTGCACTGAGCAGCAGCTTGACGGACCACAAAGCAAGCGAGTGGGTCATGGTAAATGAAACAGAGGCAGTTGGTAGCAACCATTTTCTTCTATGTGCCGTGTCCTTACAGGACGTTTTAGATCATGGCACCCCACAATTTTCTTTTTTTTTTGTGGGTTTTAATGAATTTGGTATTTTTTGCGATCTCTCTCAAACCCCGGGTTGTGACCATAAGGAAGCCAAAACTGAAATACCTTGACCATGTCAACACGGCTCTTCACTCACATCGATAGCAGGAGACAGAGAGGAAGACAAAAGCAACACTAGACTGATGACACCAGAGACTGAATAGGAAGAGCGCTGGTGGAGGTCATGGTCGTAGTGAGAGAGAAAGAGAGAGAAAGAGAGGGAGGAAGAGAGAGAGAGAGAGGGAGAGAGAAGACAGTAGAGAGCATTGGTGCAATTGTCTCCGACCATCGGCAATTGGTAGAAGCAAAGTAAAAGTCTGATCATCAAGGTCTCTCAGCTCCATTTATTTGATTCCCTAGTTTTCTGACTTTATGGAAAGTTGAAAAGAAAGACATTTCAAAGAATGAACTAAATGCAGAAGAACGAGAAGAGGCTGATGATGGAGATCCTAAGGCAGACTGTGTAGACAGCCTTGAAAATAGTAAGGATTGCGTGAGGGCCATACTTTGAAAAGGACTAAAACGCCAGTGCGCGAATAGGCTAATATCAACTGCTGGATCCTTTTCAGACAAACTGTGACGACACATCAACAATTACATGTAAACGTTAAAGAAAATATTTAAACAGTAGCTTGAAGTTCAAAACGGCAATTTACAAAATAGAATTTTAATTTGAGTAGACTGGCTCATTGTACAGATATGACTTCAAAGTGCATAATAAGCCTAACTTTTTAAGTGTAAGCTAAAGTAGTCAAGTATGGAAAGCTTTAAAATCCCTATTATATTTAAGCCATTTTTTTAAAATGCGGTGTAGTGATTCTAAGTGTCTTTGAAATGAACGTTTCCAATCACAGAAAATTACTTAATAAAAATAATTAAATAGAAATAAATTTTTGTAAAACTGAAAACGTTAGTGCCGGTACACTTTAGACTAGAGAGGGAGAAAGAGTAAGGAAATTAGTGGTAGATTTAAGAGCCAGAAAGTATATTTCTGTCTACTTCACTCTTTCACTCTCTCTCTCTGACTCTCACACTTTCCAACTCTGACTCTCACACTTTCCCGCTCTCACACTTTAAAACTTTCCCACTCTGACTTTAACACTTTCCCAATCTGACTCTCACACTTTCCCTCTCTCACACTTTCCCTTTCTCACACTTCCCTCACTCTCAATCTCTCTCACTCTCTCTCTATCTCTCTCTTTCTATCTCACTCTCTATCTCTCATACCCACATGCGTACCCCTATCTCTCACACTTCCCTCTCTCTCTCTCTCATTCCCTCTCTCTCTCTCTCTCACACTCTCTCTCTCTATCTCTCATACACACATGCATACCCCCATCTCTCTCGTACGCTCAACATGTCAATGAAAAAGCAAACAGAAAAGACAGGACGAAATGAAGGAAATGTTGAAACTGTCCTATCATGTGCACGTCTATGGCTTTAGAACTGAGAATCATATCTGCTTATTAAAATGGATTCCATAAGAATAGCACAGGAAGTGCACTCTTCGGACAATATTGGGAAACTTTAGAGAAGATTTTAAAAATATGAAAACAAAAATTGTATGTTATGCTGAATTAGAAATAAATAAATAAAAAAAAACGATATTCAGTATTTTAGACTTTTCCTTTTTTTTTTAGTTTTTGAATGGGTATTTATCATGGTTCTTTCTTCATTTATCTATTTCTGCTCCCATGCGTATCTCTCAAAAAATAAATTAAATAGAGATAAAATAAGTTTAGGAGTTTTTCAGGGCTCTAATTAATAAATGCATACAATTTGTCGACTGTATAATTTGTCACCGGCGTGAAAGTAGCAAGCCTATAAACAGTAACATTAAAATTTGTCAACTATGAAATAGATCACTGCTTTTCTATAATTGCTTTTTTTTTTTTTTTTTTTTTTTTTACAAACACTAATTTATTTCCCTTTATTGCTCCGTTAATATGAACAGGTGAAAGATATTACTACTACTACTTAATAATAATAATATTAATGTGCGGATACCGCAAAATTGTCTTCACTTCAAATCCTTATGACTAACAAATACATTTTTCACAAACCTATTCTACTACTTGATGACGCAGATTCTGTAAATGTTACACTATGCGCAGAAGGTGAATTAAACGTGCTCAATAATCGCTCGCCATGAGTTAAATAGACTTGCATTGAAGGAGAAGGAAAAATCTGAATTAAAAACAAAGCAAAACACTTATTTATATTATTCGGACTATTGTCCTCATCTTTGTCGCCATATTTATTACATTTCGGCCGTTATACGCTCCGGCCTTCAGGTGGTTTCGTTCAGGTGGTTGGAATATCGAACTGAACCCTTTATTTCGCTCACTGGGGTAGACTGTTCTAGTTCCATGTTTGATGGATGTCAGCTGTCAGTTATCTCCTGTTAATTTCCCTCTGCCTCAACCGGGTATTGAACTCATACTCTTTGGGTCCATGTCATAGGATCTAATCAACGCCTTTATCCACTGTGCCATGTGTCCTTGAAGACATGTACATGAATTTCTAGGTATTATAAACCTAATGTCTTCAGCAACCAGTTTTACCAGTGTTTTACAAAAAAAAAAAAAAAAAAAAACTTGAAGAGAGATGGGCTCCGTAAGGCCCAAGACATACCACTGTGGTTATAACTACAATATATATGGTGACCCTTCGACATATGAACTACGATTGTACTATGACATTTATAAATTTAGAATCAAACGATAAATGTTAACATACAATAATTTTAGTTGTTCGGATGAACGCTTCACTTTGAATTTAAGTGCAGTAGTACTCTAGCGTCGATATCTCGGCAATTTAAAGTTAATCTGGCTAGATCAAGCCGTAAGTTCTATGTTAATAGTTCCTTTTCTCGCACTTCTCGCTTGTGAAACTCACTTCCGGTCTCATGCTTTCCAGTCAACTTTAATCTGTAAAAATTTAAACGCAATGTCAACTGCTGTTTACTATCTTCCTGATTACTCTTTTCTCTTCACGCTCATTAGTAATGTTTTTGTCCCTAATTCTCTCACATCCAGTAACCCCTCGTGGCTTTACTGCCTTGCTTAAGGTTAAAGCGATTAAAAAAATTATATTTCATAACTATTTTACTATTTATAATTATTTCGTTATAGTGTTTAAATTTATCTCTCCTTTGCATATGACATATTCTCTTAATATTTTCCTGTTTTTTCCGCATTTTTAAAACTATTTTTTAATCTAGGAAATTTTATAGTTAATTGATATTTTTTTTACAAAGTCTGTTACGATGTTCATCCACTGGGTTCAAATCAGATCCATGAAAGAAACTATTTTTTTTCTTTTTTTGTAAAATCATTAAAAAAGGGGCACATTTTAAAGGCACAGTTGATAAATGAAACAAAATTAGCAATTATATTTCCATGATTTTCGTTGAAATTAATGTCAGAGTAATCTTAGATTGGATTGGCTTGTTTATACTTTCTGTTAATTAAATTTTAACGTCATAATTCAACATTTGACTATTAAGGGCGTTAGAGTTATTCCTACGGTTGACTCGGTCGAAAGAAATAGTCATTCAGTTTGCGTCGGGTTGAGTCATCTTTACTCACTGACCCAAATAAATTCTTCTCAGAAAAGTGAAATCTTTCAAAAGATTTCATGCTACAAAATATTACAATGACACGTGAAAATAGAAATATGTAATAATAATAATATGGATATATAAATATGAACACAAAACTATTTATTGTTTCAAAATATAAACTTATTTAAAGTTCTAAATATAACAGATGAGCTTTCGATAAAAGAGGAAATAGATGAAAGCTGTTACATAATGGTTCTTCAAAGTCTGACGTGTGTAGCGATTTACTAAGCGTACCTTATGACACAAGGCCGGAGTATGGAGGATCGATCTACTCTAACTGATCTAGCGAGAAAAGCTCGCTAACCATTACACCACGACGAAGTTCTCCTGACTTGTAGCACACACGTTGTATTATATATTATTTATCTGTCTGTGAAGTGTTATAACAGACAGACGAAAAAATGTGCCACAGAAACTCGGAGATTTCGAACAGCAAAAGTTGCTTTCCAAAAGCTAACCAGGGTATTAAGAAACAGGAAAATTTCATTAGAGACAAAGAAAAGTGCTGAATTGCAAAAGTGTTGAATTTCTGCGATATGGTAGTCAATATTGGACAATTTTCACGTAGATGAAAAGTGTTGAACTGCTACGCTATATCACGATATGTAATTCTATATAAGGAAGAAAAGAATATTATAGACGGAACATATAATCAACGAGAAAGTTTTAAGGAGCAAAAGGATTTAGAATAAGAAACAGTTGAAATTTTTAGGCCAACAAATGATGAAACCGGGCTGTAGAATATATCGAAGAGTAAAATACCTAACGAGCTTATGTAAATGGATAGCAGGACAGGAACTGGGAGAGATAGTAATGGGGAAAAATTGCTTATGGCCTAAAGGGTAGAAAGTTGTGGAGAGCCATGACCGTCTGCGTCGTGAATAGCCAGTCAGTCAGTTAAGTGCCATACGTGATACACACTTGAGCGATCATGTCTCTTTCGATCAATAACTGACTCGGTAGATATTCCCACAGTAGGTTGCCATTTCTTTCTGAGTAAGAAGCTATAAGAACCCAGTCTGTCCTGCTATTCAATCCATAAAAAAAGAAAAAAATTGATTTATACCTTTCTCAAGGGTATTTGGGCGAAAGTGAATGCAACAAACTCAACTGGAATTCGAACTCTTTTCTCTGATTTCTCATTCAAAGCCGATATCCATCACACCAGAATGCACATCCCGAAGAAACACGAAACATAACAATAATTATAATAATAAAGTACCACCCATAAATAACTGCAGTCCTGCTGCATTTTCAATAGTTCATTTTGTTCCAAACAATCGTATTTTATTATTTTAAGTACTCTTAAGCTTGGAATAAAAGGGTAGTCTAGATAATACATTTAAAATTAATAAATTGGCAGGAACAATATTAAAAGGGCCAGATCCAGAAAACATTCTCAATAAACGGGGTTGGAAAACGTGGAGAGGTTGAAAAATGAATAAAATTGACGCAATTTCACAGAATACGAAAGACTATTCACTTTGTGGAAATCAAACTATAGTAAATGAAGCAAAACATATATAAAATCACATATGCCAAAGTTACAACACATTCTTAACAAATATTTGAGTAAGTTAATTATATGTCGTTTTTTTCATTTGCTACGAGGAGCTACATCATACACTGCGTGGAATTTAGTCGTATCCAATAAAGAAACTTATCGCTTATTCAATGATTATTTATAACACAGAATCAGAATTTATGGTCTCGGCGAGTAGATTCTATAATGCCACTGTAGCATTTCAGTCAGTCAGTTATATGCCATGCGTGATACAAGCTTAGGCGATCATGTATCTTTCGATACATGACTGAGGAGGTAGATTTTTTCCCGCAGTAGGTTGCCATTTCTTTCTGCAGTAGACCAGTTGCCCTCCAAGGCTATAGAACCCTGTCCTGTTATTTACCCATAGCTGGGGGCGGGGAGAAGAAGAGGATTCATACCTTTCCCAAGGGTATTAGCACGTAAGCGAATGTAAAGGATTCGACTGGAATTCGAACTCGGCACTCCGATTCCCCAATCCGTTGCCGCTTACTGTATTCCCTGAACTGCACAAGTGGCACATTTGTAACGGTGGGAAAACGCAACAATGTATTTCACTAGCTGTCATTTGTAATTCGCGTCCAACCACTTTTCATTGCGTTGACACATTGCTCCCCACCCCCCGCTTCAATAATATAAATCCATTGATAATTTTTCTCTCTGTCAAGCAGTTTAAACTTTACTTCCTGTTCTCTTGCGATTTATTTAAATTTTGTATTTTTTTAACATTGTCTGGACAAATTTAAGCCATTCTGTAATTTCAGTCTGAAATATATATATATATATATATATATATATATATATATATATATATAAATATAATATAATATATATATATATATATATATATATATATATATATAACACGCTTCAGCGCTTCGCTTTGGAGCGGGTAGAATGGATATCAACGTGTTTTAGTGGACTCAGCAATTTTCAATCTGCTTATCTGAATCATCTTCAAGAATCGAGAGCAAGATCTAAAAGGTCAGCCAATCTAACAGTGATCTCATCTCACAATCCTCACACTTGCTCCATATGTGGCCTCCTTTGTAAATCACTAGTGGGTCATAAATGCCACTTAAGATTATCGCACAAACTTTCATAACGGAATCAATAAGCTGTCAGAAATCTTATATGTCCAAACCGACGGGAGAGTCCATTATATATATATATATATATATATATATATATATATATATTATAATTTTATCATATAGACAAAACCATTTTACTCACTACAAAGATGCAACTTCGTTTCAGCGCATTTCAACTGCACTTCGACGGGTGAAAATCGAAAATGGTTATGAACATTCCTGCTTGTAGGCAAGCCATATGTCAAACCTCACTTCCTTTTTTCTATTTGTTTGTGAAGAAAAATTTACATAAGAAAGGTGACGGAATGAAATATATATATATATATATATGTATATATATATATACATATATATACGCACAACAGTATTGTTATCCAACGTGCTGATAAAACTAATACTTTCGTTATTTTTAACAAACACTAGTACCACCTAAAATTACAAGCCATTTTGTACGATCATAATAGATTTAAAAAGTTAACCAATAACACCACCTCCCAACTTAAAAACCATATCACTAAACTTATTATTGCTAATAATGCTGACACAAGATCCTATAAACTTCAAAAGATTATAGGTGACTATCAACCTGGCTACCTTTATGGAAATGTAAAAAATCCATAAAAAAGATCATCCCCTCCGACCTATCATTTCACAAATACCTACACCAGTATATTACCTTTCAAAAACCCTTAACAAATTAATTACTCCCTAGCTCCCAAGTAAATATTGTATTAAATATTTATACAAATTCTTCGTGCTGTAAAACCAAATAAGAAAATAATCACGTCTTTCCATGTCCAAAATATATTTACTAATGTCCCCGTCCATGAAACAATTGACATTATCCTTGATGCATACAATCACACATCTCTCCCACCCATCAATATTAATCCCACTATTTTAAAAATTATTAGCATGTACCACACAAGTAACTTTTCGTGACTCCCTAGGTAATATTTATACACAAATAGATGGTATTGCCAAGGGAACACATTTAGGCCCCATTTTTTCTAATTATTATATGACACACTTAGAAAATAAAACATTGATGACACTAATAAACCTCCTATATATGTAAGATACATAAAAGGCATTCTCGTTTTAGCTAAAAATATTGACCAACTTAAAATCAAAGTTGAAAGTCACTTCGTCCTCAAATTTACACTAGAAATTAATATTAATAATAAAATTCCATTCATTGATGCATTTATAGATTCGATCAGACATAAATTTACTATTCATCTATATAAGAAACCGACTAGCATTAATACGTGTCTTCTTAATTATAATAGTGAATGCCACCAATGATACAAGTATTCTGGTACAAAAAACTTAATCCAACACACCAAATATATGATATAATCCCAAAACATATTCTATAAAGAATTACGTAAGATTAAATGAACATTTGTTAATAACGGATTTCCTAATTTCGTAATTGATCAACAAATTAAAATGTATCTCAGCAAACTTAATAATACTTCTAACAAAATTGATAATATTAATAATAATAGCGAACGTCAACATAAACGTAAAGCGATTAACTTATACTATTGTAACCAAAAACATGAGAATTATAAATATGATGAAACAACACTCAAAAACATAATAGATAGAAACGTTAAAGGGATTAATAATAATAAACAAGCTCATCATATATTATAAAAAAATTAAAACAATTGACCTTACAGTTATTAAAATAACCTTAGAACCACAAAAATAAATCCTCTACAAAACGTGTAGTGTAACAATTTACATGACAATAGAGACATTGTATCTCAGATAATAATAAACAATAATGTGTGTATATATATATATATATATATATATATATATATATATATATATATATATATATATAATATGTATGTGTGCGTGTGCATGTATATATATATATAATATGTATGTGTGCGTGTGCATGTATATATATATATATATATTGTGTGTGTTTATATATATTGTGCATGTGTATATATATTGTGATTGTGTATATATATATTACGATTGTGTTTATATATATATATTGTGTATGTGTATATATTGCGTATGTGGAATATATATATATATATATATATATATATATTGCATATGTGTGTGTATATATATATAGCGTATGTGTGCATATATATATATTGTGTATGTGAATATATGTGTGTGTGTATATATATATTGTGTGTGTGTATATATTGCGTATGTGTACAAATATATTGTGTATGTTTGTATATATATGTGTGTGTATATATATATTGTGTGTGTATATATATATATATATATATGTATTGTGCATATATTTTCTATATATATGTGTATATATATATTGTGAGTGTATACATATGTATTGTGTATATATTGTGTATATATATTGTATATATGTATATTATGAGTGTATATATATTGTGTGCGTGTATATTTATAATGTGTGCGTATATATATATTGTGTATATATATATTGTGTATGTATATATATATTGTGTATATATATTGTTTACATGTATAAATATATATTGTGTATATATATATATATAGTGTATTAATATATATAAATATGGTCTGTATATATGTATGTATATTTTGTATGCATATATATATATATTGTACGCACGTATATATTGTATATATTTATTGCATGTACGGAAATAATATATACTATATACATTGTATGAATATATATATCAGTATATATATCCGTTTAGCGGTCATATATAAAGGACATAATTATTTTAATTATATATATATAAAGTTTATATATATATATATATATATATATATATATATATATATATATATATATATTGTGTATATATATTTTATATATTGTGCGTATATATCCTATAAATAGTGTAAATATATATATTATATATATATTTTGTATATATATAATATATATAATGTGTATAAATATATATATATATATATACTATATATGTTGTGTATCTATATATACTATATATGTTGTGTATCTATATATACTATATATATTGTGTGTATAAATATATACTATATATTATGTGTAAAAATGAATATTATATATTGCGTATATAGACTATATATTGTGTATATATATTATATATTGTGTGCATAAATATATACTATATATTGTTTAAGTATATACGATATTCTGGGTATATATACGATATATTGTGTGTATGTTTGTACTATATATTGTCTGTATATATATACTATATATAGTCTGTATATATACTATATACTGTCTATATATTTATATTTTGTATATATATATACTATATATAGTGCGTATATATACATATACTATATATATTGTGTGTGTATATATACTATATATATTGCACATATATACATATATACTATATATATTTTGTGTATAATATACATTATATAATATATATACATTTTATAATATATTTTGTGTATGCATACATCATATATTGCCCATATATATTATATGTTTTGTATATATATATACTATATGTTGTATATATGTATATATATATATGTGTTGTGTATGTATATATTATATGTGTTGTGTATATATATTAGAAATGTTATATATATATATATATATATATATGATGTGTACATATATACTATATATGTTATGTAAACATATAATATATAATGTACATATATATATTTTATACTTTGTTAATATATATATATATATATATATATATATATATATGTGTGTGTGTTGTGCATATATAGTAGCGGCCATAATATAACTAACGGAAACAACAAAGACATAAATATGTGTATTACTTAAAATGTAATGCATGATTAGCAATGAAATTTTTACCGAATAAAGATTAGGATATAATGCATAAATATACAAAGTTACAAAAATTTACATAATAGTTTTTTTTTTAAATAAAGATTAAATAGAAAAAAAGGAAATAAGCTACTGGATAAAAGTTAAGGAACGATGTTAATAATTTGCATAAACTTTTAATTTACATTGTTAAAAAAAGTCGATGTAGCTTTTCAACAATAAGTAAAATTTCATTTATTATTAGGACTTTATTTTTAAGCAATATGGCAAAACACTCTCTTTTGAAGGAAAAAACTCATTATCGCTAACTATCAAGAAAAAAAGTCAATTTCAGAAATTTCTGATATTGTTCATTGGTCTAAAAGTGTCGTTCATCGTGTAATTAGCAGGTATAAAAGCGATAAATCGTTAGATGCAAAACCAAAAACCGACAGACCCCCAAAAACATCGCAAAGAGAAGATCGAAGAATTGTTAGAATATCTACCAAAAACCGTTTTCAAACTGCTACATCAATTGCCCGTAAATTTAATGAAGAGACAGATAAGATCTCAAGGAAAACGGTTGCTCGCAGGTTAAAAAATGCAGGATCGCATGCCCGTATACCAGCTTCGAAGCCTCTCATTTCAAAGCAAAACCAAAGGAGTATGTGAGAGAACATGTTGTTTGGACTGACGCACAATGGGATACAGTTTCTTTCAGTGACGAGTCCAAGTTTACTATATTTGGTTCTGAGAGCAAAACTTACGTACGCCGTAGAACAGGTGAAAGACAGTCTTCTCATTATGTCAAGAAAACCGTTAAGTTTGGTGGCGGCAGTGTGATGCTGTGGGGAATGATTTCATCTGCAGGGGTTGGCCCTATCATTCGCGTACATGGCAATATCAATGCTGAGATTTACAAAAGGCTTCTTCAGCAGCACGTGGTACCAAGATTACACCATAATCTTTATGAATCTCCTATTTTCATGCACGACAATGCACCTTGCCACAAGGCTCAGAAGGTTATGGCTTTATTTGAAGAAGAAGGAATCGCGCTAATGAAGTGGCCAGCCCAGAGCCCCGACCTGAATCCAATAGAAAATGTTTGGAAGATATTTGGAGAAAGGGCTCAGAAAAGAAACCCGAAAAACCAGGATCACGTATGGGAGTTATTGAAAGACGAATGGGAGGGAATTACTGCTGATTTTTGCAAGAAATTAATTCGATCATGTGGTCGACGATGTAGAGAGGTCATGGAAAATAAGGGGATGTTTACCAAATATTAAATTTTGTTGATATTTTGTTCACAATCAAGTATTAACAAGATCGTTTCCTTAACTTTTGTCCAGTAGCTTATTTACTTTGTTCCATTTAATCTTTATTTAAATATACTATATATATATATATATATATATATATATAAATATATATATATATATATATATATATATCGTGTATTAATATACTATACATATTGTGTGTAAATATATACTATATATATATATATATATATGTATTGTGTGTACATATATAGTATATAAAAATATTGTGTTTGTATATATACTATGTAAATATATTGTGTGTATATATTATGTAAATATTTTGTGCGTATATTTACTATACATATATATCGTGTGTAAATATAAACAATATATATTAGGTTGGTGCCAAAATAATGTCGTGTTCTCACATATGTTACTATGTGAGAAAACGATATTATTTTTGCACCAACCTAATATAATGTATATTTAAATATTATATATATATATATTGTGCGTATATATATACTATATATATTGTGTATATATTCTATATATAATGTGTGCACATATTTACTATATATATATTGTGTACATATATACGATATATATTGTGCGTGTGTATATATACGATATATATATTTTGTGAATATATATTAGGTTGGTGCAAAAATAATGACGTAATAATGTCGTTTTTTTGACGTTAAAAATACCTCAAAAAACGACATTATTACGTCATTATTTTTGCACCAACCTAATATATACATTTATATATATATTGTGTGTGCGTGTATATATATATATATATATATATATATATATATATATATATATATATATATTATTGTGTATATATTTATACTAGATATATGTGTGTACTATATATATATTGTTTATGCATATTTTCACCATATTTTCTGTATATATATATTATATGAGTAGTGTATATACATATGCTCTATATAGATATTGTAAATATATATTATGTATATATACAGTATATATATATATATACTGTATATATGTGTATGTATTACATATACTATATATTAGGTTGGTGCAAAAACAATGACGTTTTCTCACATAGTAACATATGTGAGAAAACGACATTATTTCTGCACCAACCTAATATCTTGTGTGTATATATATATTGTATGGATATTATGCATATATATATTGTGTATATATAAAACGTATATATAAATTAGGTATACATATAGTATATATATATATATATTGTGTATATGTATTATATACATACTATATGTATACTATCTATATTTATATATACACCATGTATATATATATATATATATACATATATATATATATGTACTATGTATATTTATATATTTACTATATATATATTCATATATATATATATTATATTTATATATGTACTATACATATTTATATATAAGCGATATATTTATAAATATAAATGACAATATCTGTATATATAATATATGCATTTTGCCATTATATATATGTAGTGTGCCTTTGTATGTATATGTATATACTATATATGTATATTGTGTGTATATATGTAAATACTATATATCTGCATTGTATATATATATATATACTATATATATTTTCTGTGTGTATATGTATGTATGCTATATATATTTTATGTGTATATATTTATATAAATTATATATATTTTGTCTGTGTATATATGTATATATATATTTATATATATATATATATATGTATATACGATATGTATATTGTGCCTGTGTATATATATATATAATGTATTCTATGTGTGTATATATATATATATATATTTTTATACTGTATGTATATATTCTGTGCATATATATATTGTGTCTGTATATGCATATATATATATATATATATATATATATATATATATATATATATATATATATATATATATATATATATATACAATATATCTATATATATATATATATATATATATATATACATATATATATACTGTATATATATATATATCTTGTGGATATGTACATATGTATACTATTTATATCTCGTGGATATGTACATATATGTATATATATATCTTGTAGTCATCTCTCTCTCTCTCTCTATATATATATATATATATATATATATATATTATATACATACAACTGGCGGACATGTATATGCATATATACTATATATATATCTTGTGGATATGTACATGTATATACTATATACGTATCTAGTAGATATGTATATATATATATATAATATATATGTCATGTGGATATGTATATATATATATATACTATATACATATGTGTTTTCTATATATCTCTATATATACAATATATGCGTATATATATGTACACTTAAAGACAATAGATTCATCAGTCTGAAAGTACAAATATTTTTACTTTGTTCTGACCTTGTTAAAAATATTATTTAAAAACAATTGCAAGAGATCATGAATAAAGACTAAACAGCTTGAACTAGATATATATATATGTGTGTGAGTTAATATTATTGGAGAGTGGAATGCGTTAGCCCTGTTTCATCTCAATGTGTAGCGGTGGATGGTGACATTACAAATGGCAGCTTGTGAAATACATTGGAAGTAAATCAAAATTATTGTCATTGTCAACGATTTTACTTAAAAAATTTTAAAACTAAGATAAACAGACATATTTAATGTAAACTATTTAAGCAAACGAAATTGATTGAAAACATGCTGCCTGAATATATTTTTTAAACTGGATGCATTAGCAGCTTATTACAGCATAAATCCTTAACATATCAAATGTAGCCTTGTGAGAAGGCGGACTATGATAGCGGAAGCCAACTTAATAATTTTTAATGAAATTCCCTAAATAATCCACAGCAAAATAATATCGACTCCCACTACTGGACAACTCTAGGAAATTCTATGTAAACTTACGCATATTGTTAACTTATCAGTAATGCAGTGCCGCCTGAACATAAAAAAGAAAAAAAACTCTATACATTGTAAATAATAATGACGAGTTTATAATCATCTCCAAATATGGACTGACAAATTCCTTAAATGTATTACTCAACCTTGGAACCAATTTTCACCTTACAGAAAATACAGTCTATTAAAGACCGGATAAAAATCTAAATACATATTTTGTATCAAAACATACAAAACTTGACGAGCATCAAGTTATAAATACAAAACCAGAAATCTGGGACCTACTCTAGGCTGAGGCGGTGAAATGTTGGCATGAAAACGCGCCCAAACTTCTACCTCAACAAAACACTGCCGCTAAATATTTACATAACCACAGTTATAATAGTTAAAAAAGCAGATAAAAGCAATATCTTCGTCATATTAAATCGGATTATTCAAATATGCAACAAATACTGGACGATCACACCAAATTTTAAAAAGTTAGCAAAAATACGATTAATCAGCTGAAATCGAAAATCAACAATTTTATCACAGCTAATAACATAGGACTAAATAACTTAAAACTTCGTAAAATAAGTGGCGACTACAAACTAGAATACATGTTTGGAACTATAAAAATACGTAAACCAAACTTTCCTCTCCGTCGTATCATATCACAAATCCCTAATCCTGTTTGCCCACTAAGTAAAGTTATTAATCAACTAATTACACCATATATACCGAATAAATACAGCATTAAATCAACACACAAACTACTCCGAATTCTAAAAAAAACAAAAAACAAGCCTAATAATGAAAACATAGCCTCACTTGACGTTGAAAGTTAATTCCCCAACGACCCAGTCAGGGAAAAAATAGATATTAGCATAAAGAATATCTACAACAATCCATCTCTCCCTCCATTAAATTTAGTCTTAATATTTTAAGAAAATTACTCTTGATGTGCACCGCAGAACACAAATTCTTTTCTATGATCATCAAAATAAGATATACGTACAATGCGATAGTGTTTTTATGGACTCCGTACTGGAACTAACATTTAGCAAATTCTACATCACTAACCTAGAGAATAACGTACTTAATACCACAAAAATTCCCTCCATTTACCTAAGATATGTAGATGACATTCTTATTTTAGTCAAAAACATAGCCGAAATACAAGAACTACAATTTTTTTTAAAAACTCTACTTAATTTTTCATAACAACGACAATAAACCATTTTTTTTTTATGTATTGATAGACACTAATAACAATACAATTGCTACCTCCCCATATAAAAATCAACTAACAAAAACTCGTGCACTCTCAACTATTAGGTTGGTGCAAAAAGAATATCGTTTTTTTGACGTTAAAAAATACGTCAAAAAACGATATTATTTTTGCACCAACCTAATATAAAAGTGAATGTCTTATTACAAAATAGCTTTTGTACGAAATTTAATAAGCCGTGCGAAAGCAAATTCTGCAACAAGATTTTCTATACTGAATTTAAAAAAATATTAAACAAACCCTCATTAATAACGACTTTCCGAATTACATTGTTTATGAACAAATTAGACGAGCTATTGGGAATATTAACAAATGAAAATGAACATAATACGTCCTCAAATAACTCAACGTTTCAAGCTATTATACCGTAATCGAATGCACTCTAACTATAAGCAAGAGGAAACAATTCTAAAAAGACTCAAATATTAATATATGCCCCACTGATCCAAGTAAAAATAAATAAATAAAATTAATTATATACTATACTCAATTTAATACAACCAACTTAGTCATCCATAACAATTCTTCCCCATCAACTAGCATCTTACAAAAGAGCAACATTGTATATCAATTTAAATGTCCTTTGGGTGGTTGCATCTGTGATAAAAAAAAAAGATGTTAATACGTATGTTTGTTTTACAACGATGACGAGAAGGTTTACTTTTGACTTGAATGACCATAGTTCAGTCTCAAAACATGTAAAGGAACACTCGTGTCCACATTCAGAGTTCAGGCAGATATTAATAAAATCACGTATAGCAACAAGGTTCTTAATGTTTGTAGCAGTGAAGTGTTATATAAAAATACTAAAATAAAATACTACAATTAAACATATTTTTTAATAATTCACATAAGTTACCTCACTTGTATAGTGGTAAAAATATTTTGAATTTATGGTGTTAACGCGTAACACATCCATAGATAGGCAATCCCTAAAGATGGTCTCAGACGGGATTGAAAGTGGGAAAAATAAAAATTATTTGAAAGAAAATTTTGGAAATTTCCTTAATTAATTTTCTACAGCCAGCAAGAAATTAATTCGTAGATTGAGAGGATTAAAACTAAAAATCTACATAATACGTCTAAATTATTTAACCAAACATATGTATATATATATATATATATATATATATATATATATATATATATATATATATATATATATACACAAGTATAGTATTGGTGTATACGGAATAAATTCAAATAACTAACAATTACTATTCTTAAAAGAGTGGTCAATACACAGTAGAGCAGATATAATGATTTATTTAAAAATTATAACATAAATATGTTATTAAATCACTACAAAAATAGCCATATATATATATATATATATATATATATATATATATATATATCATTGATAATCAGTTTAACCAAATAATCACAGTCGTTGATGAGCAAGTAGTTAATTATAGGCTAATCGTAGCATTTTCAAAGATATGTAGGTTACTTGATAGTGCTCTACTTCCCTCTAAATTCGACAGGGAGCAATCTATTAGGGTAGATAGATTCATGCCTTTTCCAGTTAGGTAAAATTGAGTACAAATTACCTTCGCCAGATTTCGAACTCTGTCGATTCTATTTATCGAGGTTAAACACTAGACCAACTCTACAGCCTTTGTACTATAAAATCAATTATGATAATCGACTTGCTAGATAGTCACTTGTAGATCTCAAGCGCGAGACGCATACAATTATACTTTCAATTATACATTCTCCAAGTTAATGAATCAAAGCCGTAACCAGACAAGACCGTCAAATGTAAATACACATACTGCAAAAATGTATTTCGGTGATTACTGTCGAAAGAAAAGACATGTCTTCTGTCAGGTGAGGTACCCCAGTTAGTACCTTACCATCCACCCAGACTGAGATGGGCTGAATATAGTGTTTGTATTGTTTTATTGTATAGGTATCACGCGGATCAACGTCAGTTGAGATTGTTGCCGATTGTTTGTAGTATAATGCTATGAACAGCGAGTATAATGCGATGCGCACTCTGAAATCGTGTTTGGTATTGCGGAGTAAGAGGAGGCGATTCTGGATGTCGTCTGGACTCGCTCGCCCAGGCATGCAAAGAAAAACAGTCAACACAACAATTCAAACTAACTCTAATCATTCCCCCGTGCCCAATTTTCTTATCTGCCCGGCCTTATGACAAACAAACCAGTGAAACGAGAAAGACGTCTTGTTTTGTCCAGTTACACTCCGTTGAAGTTTTCTTCAAATATAATCTTTTCTTTTCTGATCTATAATTTTCTTTACTCGGTGAATACACGCGTCTCTCTCAATCTCTTTCCCTCTCTCATATATATATATATATATATATATATATATAAAGAAAGAAAGAAAGCCCTCTGGAAGATTTTTGACAAGTGACTGTTTTGATTTTAAATAATTAGAAAATTTACTGAAGTAATTTTTTTCAAATTACAAATAAAAAAAATAAACTGATAAACTTATTTACAAGTCCAATGGTCGCGTGTTCAAATCTTGTCGGTCGCTACCAATTGCAGCGACATTCGGTTTGAAAACTTTCAATATAAATAATTTCAACATTTATATTTATATATAATCACATATCTTAGGAAATGAGAGAAAAATTCTTCAGTTCGCCATGCAGCTCATGTCGTGAGTGAAAATTAAGCCCGCAGTTTGGAAGCCAGACATGTCTTGTCGCTATGGCAATCCATATTTGAAGTAAAAAGGATCTTATTGGTGTTATAAAATTTAATTAACTAAAAAAGAAAACGAATATAATTAAAATGGAAGCAACTACGGGTATTGGCAATGTGAAAACAAATAACCAGTTATCACTTGTCCCCCGTTAAAACTCTACCGAGGAAAGTAACATCGGTTTTGTGCACAACTGAGTAAAAAAGGAAAAACGAAAAATAAGATACACATATATCAACAATATATTCAGGACGGTATATTTTTTATAAGCAAATCACCTTCATTCTCCAACACTAAAAAAACAAAAAAACAATCCCGTTTACTTAAGGAAGGTTGTCTCCATTTAATTAAAATGTTTTCAAGGACTTTTAGATAGTAGATTGCCACCCGCACAAAACTGAGAACATATTTTTAATTTATTTATTTATTTTTGTTTATAATTTCGTATTGCTAACTACCGTAGTTGCTTTGCCTCTGTTCCTTTCTATCTCTCAGTTTTTATTACTTTAGGAATGAAAAAAAGGTTTGCCTACTTTCGTTTTATACTGCTTTATACAGCGCCACCTATCGGACAGCAATGGAGTTTCCTGGCAAACAAGATAGTGCAATCTCACACAAGGTTTAAACTATTTTTATTGGTCATTATGTACACTAGGGTTACTTAAAAGAAAAAAAAAGACTTGCTCTCTAGTAGGAGTGGAAAAGATATACTTTCTACTTTGTCGTAAACGCAATAATCCTTACGTCTTAAACTTAAATGAAAGAATGTCACATAAATTTAAAGAAAGATTTAACGTGTTTCTCTAGTTTTCTTGTCAAAGAGGTGATCACTTGATAATAGCGATCCTAGCCTTCGGTACTGTTATGAAGTGCCTGAAAACCATACCGCGAGTTGAGCCAAACGTTTTGAGATAAAGTGGTGTAAGGAAACTGTTCAGAAGCAGTCTATGATTGTGCTAGCACGAAATTATAAGTCAAATATTTAATATTCTCTTAAATAAGGCATGGTGTATTTTCACGAAGCACTTGACGAAAACATTTTTTAAAATCTGAGATTATCACGTGACACAACATATGAGACACAAGACACAACAACAACATGAAAGTAATATGACGAAAAAAAAAATTAGATTCAATGACAGAAAGAAAACTATACACAATATACGTAGTGCACTTTTTGACATCCCTATTTTAAAAAGCCGATCAGAACTATTCTCCTAAATCCCTTTATCAGTTGAATTGCTTAATTTCTGGTATATTATAGAATAAATTATATGTTGGTGAAGTGAAAGAAACTTTACATTTTCTTTTCCTTTTTTTTTTATTTCTCCCATCTATTCCTCTGTTTTCCACCATCTTTTGTACTTTTTCCTTGTTTTCTTATTTGTAAATGGGATTTTAAACGCGAAGTTTGCGAAACTAAGCAATCTCCCTCGGTGAAAATCTTATTTAGACAATCACATTAGCGCGTTGATTTAAATTCTGGAAGACATTCGTCCGGGCCAACAGTTTAAGAACAATTTGCGAACGCGTTGGCACCGGAAGCTGTAAACTTTTTAATTGGGAAAATCTAAGGAGCAGGAAATGAAGAATCAGGCTTTTAAACAGAAGAAAACCAAGAAGATTTTCCTTCTTTTAAATCTAGAAATTGGTACACAATCGATTTCAAGTGGTAGAATATTTGGATTGGAATCTATTCCATTGGCAAAAAGAAATGCTACGAAACATTCCTGTTTTTGTAGCAAGACCACTAGTTTAACAGGCACGCCATTCCATATATTGGTGTTTAACCTTCCATAAAGAGAAATTGTAAGGAGGATAGAAAAAAAAAAAAACGAATAAAAAGCAACTTCAAAAACAACTTTGTTCGTCATATTCAAAGCAACCTGTATAAAATGATTTCTGTATCTGTTGTAGTGTCCTCCCTCTAAAGAGTCTATGTTGGACTCTTCCGCTTACTATAAGATTAGTTGGACAGAAGGCCTTGGTGAAACAGTCGAATAGATTGAACGTTGGGTCAACCGATTCACACTCACTAGTCGTGTAATACTCTTCTGTTGTACTTACTGTTTAATATATATCTGCAATACTTGTTTTGTTATTTCTTTAACCATTTACTTCGTCACAACACTATCTATCTATCTATCTCTCCTTCCTATCCATCATCCATCTCTCTATCTATCTTATCCATCTCTCTAACTTATCAATCTCTCTCTCTCTCTCTCTCTCTATATATATATATATATATATATATATCTTATCCATCTCCCTCTCTCTATCTCTCTTTTATCCATCTCACCCCCCTATCCAGCCTGCGTCTCTCTTTGTGCGAGGAGCCACCGTATTATACAGCGTGCTTTAGACCGCTCGTTCACGGAGAGCCTCACAAACCGGTTAGGTTCTATTGACCCTTTTAAGGAATGCGTAATACCCACTGTTTAAAAAGAAACAAAATTGGGTTTCTACTCAAATACGGCTATCTACTAAATTACTTTCGAAGTAATAAAAATGTCGGATTAACAATAAATCCATTAATTCTTTAGAGATTGCTTTGTTTACGTTTGATAAGACCTTCGGAAATTTGAATGAAGGGATGTGTATTCATTGCATATTGAAGAATGCATATTTGGCGGGCCCGAAAGAGAATGCGGCCTAAGGTAATGTTAAGCGACATGCGCCATGTTACCATATTCGCATTTCTGTTTCAGTCGTATCATGCCAAGTTCTTATTTGATGCAGGAAATTAAAAAAAAGAAAACATGCTGTGCTCGGGTCACAAGCCGCTAACCACTGTCACTCGGGGATAACGAGCTTCTTAAGAACAGACAGGTATAACGATGGAAGGACAGGTGCTTATTCACGAACTCCACAGATGCAGCGACAATGATGCACAGAGACTTTTTAAATGGTTCTGCGGGAAAGGCTCAGGTTCTACATCGAGATGCTGGGCATGGCGGTTAAGCTCTGGATCGATGGGGTGATGCTTACTTGACACAGGAGTTAATGGCAGAGAATTTTCGCGATCATGCTACTCATATATGACTCCCAAGCACTCCTTATTTGAATCCCCCTGAACTACTGCGTCTGGGACATCGAGGAGAACAATGAGCAGCCCCACAATACCAACAAATTATTTAAGGCAGCAGTTGGAGATATGATAGGCAATATGAACAAGAACTACTGGATCAAGACAGTCTCAACCGAGGGTTCCATTGAGGCTGTTTTTAAAGCCTAGAGATGTTGTACAGAAAAAAAAACTATTTCTGTTTATGTACACACATTATGTGCTTAACATTGTGCACAATCTTTCTATCGTCGTCATCTGTTTCATAACTGGATATGGTTGTAAGGTCTCTGCGCACATAAGCAGTTTCCTTCACATATCTGAGGTGAAAGCCGGAGCGATATTCACTCATGCATAGCATATAGATTTGTTGGATCTCATCCCTCTTCAGGCAAAACCAAATTCCTATGCTTTGTAAAGGCTCGACTTGACCAAGGACAGGGACCGCTGATTGTATCTCAGGAATCGTTCGATCTGGCTAATGACTTTAGTCCTGGAAGCCTTTCACCAATCGATATCCCGTTATCACCGCACAGGTTCTATACATATATCCAACCCATTATGTTAGAGGACAGTTAATCCTGCAAGAATGTCCATACAACCTTTGACATATTTTGTTTTTAATCTTATTGAGTGTCTAAAAGAAAAGCCTTGAGAGAGGGAACCGGTTTATTGGCTGATGATCCAGTCATGTGGCACGTGGTACTGGGTTACATCGTATCAATAACGCGTAGTGATCTCTCTCTCTCTCTCATCCTCTATCTCTTTCTTATCCTCGCTCTCACTCTCACTCTCTCTCGCTCTCACTCTTTCTCGCTCTCATACTCTCCCTCTCGCTCTCTCTCATCCTCGCTCTCGCATCCTTTCACTCTCTCTTTCATCCTCTCCCTCTCTCATCCACTTTCTCATCTTCTCATCCTATTTCCCATCTTCTCTCTCTCTCTCTCGTTCTCATCTTCTTTCTCTCGCTCTAATCTTCTCTCTCTCGCTCTCCTCATCTCTCTCGCTCTCATTATCTCTCGCTCTCATTATATCTAGATCTCTCTTTCATCCTCTCTCTCTCATCCTCTCTCTCTCTCTCTAGTTCTCATCTTCTCGCTCTCATCCCCTCTCGCCCTCGCTCTTACCCTTTCTCACATTCGCTATCTCTCGCTCTCTATCGCCTTCTCTCCCTCTCTCACCCTCGCGGTCTCTCGCTCTCGCTGTCTGTCTATCACGCACACATATCCAAAAATATACGAATTCTTTTATTGTATATTTTTCGGTATAGAGTTAATCGTTGTCAATTACCTGTCGCACACTGGCGTTATTTTATTCTTTTTGTACACTGTATATTTTCTATCTGCCTGTATGGACGTATTTTATTTTTATTTTTTAATTAAGACATATAAAGATGCGCACAAGAAAAATATTCCCTTCAGGACGTGGGAGATCTTGACTCTCCGCAACCTCTTATCACTTCAAGAAGCTATTTAGGTAGCTTACTCACTGTTTCCCTCCGTTACTCTTGTTTTCAATATGTCGTGTTGGTGTCAAATAATTCAAGCCTCCTTTCTTCATATATCCTAGATATTTCGGCTATCTCTTTCTGATGCTGGTTATAAGCGTTCTTTTTGTGTCCATTTTCTTTAAAACGTCCGTTACCTCAAGTTTCTTTTTCAGGTGAGAGAAATTGTCCAGCATTTATTGCCATACAGGAGGATTTATATTGCATAGCCGTTCAGCATAATTTTCTTTTCCCTAGATGATTCCTAAATGATTAATAAAGTGGTATCCCTTCTTTTCAACTCTGTTAACATTGAGAGCCTCACTTACAGCAATATGAGCCGAATTGAAGATGTAGCTTTATTACTAATTTTACCAAACAAAATTAGCTTGCACGGACGTCTAAAAATATACATTATTTTCACGTCGTGTATTTTCCAAAATTACATAATTATTGAACAGTACTCTGTACGTTTTTCTTGCCGGTGTATTCAGCGTCACTTGATGATATGAGCGATCATGGCTCTCCACAACTTTCTATCTCTTGTGGGCCTTCACAATTTTTCTCCATATGCTAATCCTTCCGCCCATGTTCTGCCATCCATTCACACAAGTTCATCTAGTAGGTGGCTCGCTGGCTTTCCCTATCTCTTGCTCTCAGTAAGCTTGTGAGGGTTAAGTTTTCCAAGCCCTTCTTCCTCATTAGGAAAGAATTTCAGCTATCTCTTCCTGATTCTGAGCATGTTCTTCTTGTTACTATTTTCTTTCGCACTTCCTTGTTGCTTACTCGCCCCGTTCAAGGAATTGTCAGTATCCTTCTGTAGAAATACATTCCTGTTGCCTCCAGTTTTCTTCTCACCAATGGGAAAATTATCCAGCATTCATTGCCGTATAAGAGGCTGGTTTTGTTTTTTGGTTTGTTTTGTTTCACGGCATATCAACACCTCAATGGGTTATTTAATGCCGATATGATTTTTATTGCTGGTAATATTTTTTGCCAAAAATGTATTGCTGTTAAAAATTTTTCCAAAAAAGTATTACTGTTATTAAAACCTATTTTTATATTTTCATAGTGTTTTGAAACCAGTTTGGGGGTTGACTATTTACCCATAGATGGGGCCCTAACATGTACTACCACCCCGCGTCAGGCTGGGCCTGGGAACACCAGCAATTAAGAGGTGGTTCCACGCTCCTAATAACCTCCTGATCAAAGGCCTTCCTGCTGGACGTAGTTTATCGTCTTACCCAGGACGCGAAAGTAGCTCATCGTAGATTAACGTCTTACCCAGGACGCGGATGTAGTTTATTGTCTTACCCAGGACGCGGATGTAGATTAACGTCTTACCCAGGACGCGGATGTAGATTAACGTCTTACCCAGGACGCAGGTGTAGTTTATCTTCTTACCCAGAACGCGTATAAGAGGCTGTCTATCACATAGTAGTCTAGATGCGTGCGAATAAAACTGAGTCATCCGTTCAAAAGTACTTGCTCATTCTGTTTGTGCACGAATGTTGATGCAATGTTACTAAATACATGACACTTCAGGAAATTTGCTTCGTATACCATTTACCATCGTAGTAATGTTGATTCTCACTAGGTGCCTCAAATTAACCCACGCTTAGTAAATACTGATAGCGACTCGTCGTAGAGCAAGTGTTAACACGTTCGACTTCCGAATGTTGTAGTAAATTCCCATACACAATCATGGTTGATGAATTTGTAGTGTCGTTAATGATTGTAGTTCAAATCCGGGATTTCGAATGTTGATTTTACAAAGTAGGCAGGTGTATGGCGGAACAAACGAGTGCTTTCGAATTTTTTGCACCCACATAATAATATGAAAATATTACAAACTCTATATGAGGAGATGTGCGCCGACTGATTTATGAAACAAGTCTGTTAGAGGCAACAGTTAATGAAGAAGGGAAGTGTCAATAACTAATTTACATTTATAATGATTCTCTCTCACTATGCAAAAGATAGTTCCTGTTCTATCATCGTGTCAGACGGTATTTTACACTAACAAAAGCGATAATCAAGAGATACTGGAGGAAAGAGTAAAAGGTTATAAAGTTACTATCTGAAATAATAAAACTCTAAATGTAATTCTATATATGTGGTATAATGTTCGGCTAACCAATCCCTATCGCAGACACCAGTTCAGGCACATTTATTCAAAACCTACATTTATCCAAAACCTACAGAGCCCACATAGTTTATACAGCAACTCTGTTGAGCGGATTATCTATCTATCTATCTATCTATCTATCTATCTATCTATCTATCTATCTATCTATCTATCTATCTATCTATCTATGTGTGTGTGTGTATGCATACATGTGTGTGCCTTTAACGCATTTCTCTTTGTGTGTGCGTGTTTGTGCGTGTCTCTGTTTACAGATCAGTTACTTCTGCAGAAAATCAAGGGCGAAGGTCAGACACTGCCGACAACAAACAGAAGAAGAGCATGGACGAAACAACATTTAAAGGTCGAAAACGAAGCGGCCATTCCGAGTATGAACCATACCAAAGGCGAAAGACGAGGCCGCCAACATTGATTGGTCTCATCAGGCCACAATTACACATATAAGGCTAATGAGCAAACAACTGTCCAAAACAGAGAAGAATTACAGTTGATTTTTTGATCGAATGAACATAATAATAGACAAAATGGCGGATAGCGAAGAAAGAAAAGGCTGAAGGTGGGGGGGGGAGAAGGAGAGCAAAACGCACGATTTGATGCAGTTACCAGATGTCAGTATGAAAGTAGGGGGTCGGTTGCTGGGAGGGTATTAGCTGAACCGAATTGTGTCGACGAGTGTGGAAACTTCAGGGTGAGGGCTAACAGCGTATGACCTACAGCACTGTTTACGGTAGGCAATTACGGCTTTTAATTTCTCTCTGGCATGAATCGGACAGAAATTGAAAAATCAACACCTAATCTTATTAAAGTTCTGAAGTTGGCCTAACAAGGCTGGATCTTTTTACCGGTCTTGTTTGTTCACCGGTCCGATGATCCGCTAAGTCGGAAGAGAAAGGACAATCGCGGAGATTGGGGGAGGCAAGTAATGGAGGCGGATGTAGTAACGGGGAAGAAGGCCTGAAACTCTTATGGACACTCGATGCACGCAGCCAGTATTACCTTCCCAAATATAAAAATGTGATACAACACCAGACGTACGTACGCACATTGATATGCACTCACACCACCTCATACAGAAAATGACGAACACATGTATAATACTTCTCTTTTATACACACGCATACATAGATTAACCCAAGAGACACATAGACATAGGAATATGCGTAGATACACACTCATATATATATATATATATATATATATATATATATATATATATATATATATATATATATGTAGTGCTTGAACATTACCACATAAATATACGCAAAACAGGCAGTTGGCGCCTGCCATAGAGCAGTTCCTAGCAACCCATCTCACAAGGCATTGTTCGGAAGACTGACAGTCTATTAGGGCTTATCAAAGAAGAATAATTTTAGTAAAAGTTGACGAAATCCATTCTGGATGTGGATGATCATGTCTCTCCACAACTCCCTATCTTTTGCTTTTTTAGACTAAAATTTACCCAAGACATGGTGTAATGGTTAACAAGCTTGTCTCGCTAGAACAATTGCAAGTGAGTTCGATTCTCACTGCGTACCCCATACTTTCGACCTTGTGCCATAGCTAAGCTACGCTTAGAAAATCATCTTCTATGTACCATGTCCATTTAGGACGTACGCAATCATGGGTCTCCACGATTTCCTGTCATTTGTATCTCTTAAAAATGTTTTTTTTTATTATCTGTCCTAAACCTTTCTCTGCCAGCCATTTACTCAAACTCGCTAGGCAGATGCGTTGTTTTCCTCTGTCCCTCTTACTTTCAATCTGTCCTGTGTGTATCAGATTTTCCTGGCCCTCTTTCCTCATTATATGAATTAGAGATTTCAACTGTTTCTTTTTGATATTAAGTATAAATGTCCTTATTGTTTCCATTTTCTCTAAAACTTCGTCGTTGCTCACATGTTCGGTCCATGGTATTCAAAGCATTCTTCTTCTTCATCTGTGAGGTGATTGTCCAGCATTTACTGCCATATAGGAGGAAAGATATTACATAACGGTTCAGCGCTCTTTTCTTTGCTTCTAACGAAATTTTTCTATTTCTTAATACTTGTCTTAGCTTTTGGAAGGCATATTTCGCTATCCCAGTGCGCGTACGGATTTCAGTGTTGCACTTTTCGCCTTCTGTTAAAACTCTTTACGGTTTTGATTTAAGAGTTGTATTTAACCAAAATTTGGTTGCTAACAACAACTAGAACCCAATCTACTATTTAACTTAAAGCTGGGGAGAAGGATTGATTCATACCTTTCCTAAGAGGGTTCGTGCGAAAGGGAATGCAACTAATTTGGTCGGAATTCGAACTTCCTTCGTTGATAACTGAACTATGCTTGAAATCCCACTCTCTACAACAATAACTGCCACGTTGCGCACACCTCCGCCCATACAGACAGATGCATATGAACACGAACACACACACACACACACACACGTACTCACACACACACATAATGCCTGGAGCCATACACAATCGCAGCCAAATGAAAGTACTTGTAACTCAAAAGAAAAATTACATAATCAAGATTCTGTATTTCCACACTGCTTCGAACAAAAATTAAAAATAAACCACCATCAGTATCAGAAAGGGACAGCCCCTATCCCACAGACGAAAAATTTCTAGCCTCTCACTATTCTATTGCTATTACTATGGCAAATGTTCAAACAAGCTATATTCCTTAGTTTCACGGCTAGGATCCGCCATGCACGGCGTTAAATCCTCCTCATTCCCTTCGTAGTCCTTTGGTATGGAGTAAATTCCACTCAGACTATTTCTTCTCCAGAAATGTTGCTGTGTGGAATACTTTCTCGGAAGGAAGTCCTGGGTATGACGATAAACTACACCTTGCAGCACGGCCTCTGATCTGGAAATATTGAGGAGCGTGGAACCACCACTTCTTAATGGCTGTTGTTCCCAGGCCCACCCTGACTCGGGGTAGTGTCCCCCGTTAGGGTTTCATCTATAGGAACAAGTAAATTATGAAAGTATAAAAATATATTTTTGTAGCAAAAATACCAGCAACACATTTTCATATAAAAAAAGGTCAATAATACATATTTATAGTAAAATATACAACAATACATTTTAACACAAAATAGCCAGCAAAACCTTTTCAAGTTTTGGTTTGGTTTGGTTTGTTTTACGGCATATCAACCTCAATGGGTTATTTAATGCCGACAAAATTTTCATGTTTGGTAATATTTTTTTCCAAAAATCTATTTCTGGTAATATTTTATCTTTCAAAAAAATTTGTTTCTGGTAATAATTTTCCTTCGCTGGGAATATTTGCTTTTCAAAAAATATATTGCTGGTAATATATTTTTCAAAAATGTATTGCTGGTAATATTTTTTTTCAAAAATGTATTGCTGGTAATATTTTTTTTCAAAAATGAATTGCTGGTAATATTTTTTTTTCAAAAATGTATTGCTGGTAATTTTTTTTCAATGTATTGCTGGTAATATATTTTCAAAAATGTATTGCTAGTAATAATTTTTTTAAGAAAGTATTTCTGGTATTAAAATCTATTTTTACACTTTCATAGTGTTTTGACCCTAGTTTAGAGGTTAACTATTTGCCCATAGCTGGGACCCTAATATGTGCTACCACCCCAAGTTAGGGTGGACCAGGGAACACCAGCAATTAAGAAGGTGGTCCTACGCTCCTCAAAACCTCCTGATCAGAGGCCTTGCTGTTGGACGTAGTTTATCGTCATACCCAGGACGGTACATTTTCGAAATATATTACTTGAAGCCATAAAATTGTGTTCAGATTTTTAGATTTCGTCATTAACTAACCCATAGAGGTTGATATGCCGCTAAATAAAACCAACTCTCGAAAGGATGTTTCTCCGACCACTATAATTTTAACGTATTCAAGTCTAAGATCAATCGTTATCAATCCGACATATCCTCATAATATGTACCCTACCTTTCCCTTACGTCCTTACAGGAAAATTTACCCAGTAACAATCTACCTTGAGTTGCTCTATGTCCTTGGGTCTTGTTTTGGGTTAACTAAAGTAATAACAAAACAAAACAGTGGACTTGAGAAACATATTTCCCGAAAAAAAAAGAGAATTTTTTTTATAAATCTCAACAGACAGTAACATCAACTGTTCAGTCAATGAATGGTGAATATTTCCTTATAAGGAAACGGCTATTCCCACCTTCACCGTCACCATCAGTTCGTAGTGAATTTGTTTGTTCACTGGTTACTCTATATATTTCGCGCTTGCGCCCAAACTAAATTGGTTTAATAAATAATTGTTGGCATCGTCACGTGTCAGTAGGGCAGGTCAGTTATGGAATCGTGGTATTGGACTCAATTTAAAAGCTGGGGTTTCACCTGATAAAGACACAAACTATTTTTCCCTAATCGTTAAAATTGTTTTATTATTATTATATTTAAGAAACTACTTTAAAGAGGCACGGTGGAGTAATGGATAGCAGCTCTGATTGAGAGATCCGAGTTCGAAATCCAGTCATTCATTGCGGATTCATACCTTTGGGGAAGGTATGAATCCTCTTCTTCTCCCCCCAGCTATGGGTAAAATAGCAGGACAGATCGGGTTCTATAGTCTTGGATGGCAACTGGTCTACTGCAGAAAGAAATGGCAACCTAGTGCGGGAAAAATTCTGCCTCACCAGTCATGTATCGAAAGCGTGTATCACGCATGTATCGAAAGCGTGTATCACGCATGTGCCTAAGCGTGTATCACGCATGACACATAACTGACTGAGTTTAAAGTTTAAGTTCAAAATCGTGGTGCTGGAATTTTATTCTGGTGATCAGTGAATGCCTTATATTATATTCTTATTTATAATTTGCTGAAACTACCAAATTACTAAATCATTGCGCCATAAGACCTTCATTTACTCCAAAGGGAAATTATACTGAACAATTTAGTTTATATTATGATGTAACGTTATACAATGCAGTAGTTTTAGCGTGATTTTCAACAAAAAAAAATGCGAATTTAAAAAAAAAATGTCTTATAATTTGTGCTCAGCAGTAGTTGTTAACAGCTCAGGTATTATGTACACCTGTATATGTAGTTTGTTTTATTAATTATGATCTAACAAATGATATGACAAATCTTATTTATTGAGTAGCCATTTTTTAAATCTTTTACAATATTTTTTTTACACATTTTTTACTTATCGAATACAGTAAAGCAAATTTCATATTTTACTTGTGGTGATTCATAATTAGAATTTTCTATTCAGTGTTCATAATGCAAAAGATATCAACTTTATTTGGATTCATTCTTGAAAGAGTACAATTTTGAAGTCAGTTTGTAATAAAAAAACCCAAAAAAAACCCTGCGGAAATTAGTTATTTTTGTACATTTTTCAGACAGTCTTTAAAACCAAATACTCAAAATTTGGTAAAAGCCATGAATCCAACTTTTGGTTTCGGAACTTATCATATCAAATCCCAGATTTTACATCGGACGCAATGTTGATTTTCTAAAAAAGGTGAAAAATCAACCTGCTCTAATTGGTTAGTGGTTAGTAACCTTGTTTTAGAAGAAAATTGCTGCCATGTCGTGAATCCTAAGTATTCAGTATTTAGTGCAGACTCAGTTTAATAAATAACTACAGAGTAAACGCCCAACTTATAAAACACCCACCTATTCACAAATGCCGTAGATTGTTAATCACAAGTATATTCACTTACAAATGAAGACGTATAATGGAGTAAATATTATTAGCAGTCGTTCAGTTCCAAATTGAAGTGCATATATTCTTCTCAAGCACCCATGGTGCAGACCTACAAAACTTCATTATCTCACCTTGACTCGGTGCATCCTGACGCCATGTGTAGAACGGTTCCCCATAGCTTGACCCAAGGAAAAGAACAATGAAATATTTTATACACATTTTAAATATTTTTAAGAGCTGTTTCGGAGGATAAATGTTCGCTATGCAAACTCTTGCTCGGCCACGTTTTTTTTCTTTAACACCCATAAACCTAAGCTATGTTTTATACAGCATTTATATATTTATATATATATATATATATATATATATATATATATATATATATATATATAAGGCACTTGAATGGCAAAGTGGAAAATTATCTAACTAAAGTGTTTTTATTAATGAAATTCTATAAGTGTAGGGAAAGGGGAGATATGAACGTCATTTATAAAATGGTCGGTTATATATTTTTATCTACCCCTCTCCCTACACATATGTAATTCCATCAATAACAACATCAGTTTAGTCCGATGAAGTCTGTTTAGAGGCCGAAATGTGTTATACAGAATTTTTCCACTTTGTCATTCATTTGCCTAACATTGTTCTGATTTATAGAAATTTCTATATCATATTCTCCTATAATTATTTACATTGATGTCGCCGTAGTCTGATGATGTCCGTTTCGAGGCCGAAACGCGTTACACAGAATTTATATTGCCGTTACTCGTTGTAGCTGTAAAGACATAACGGGTTGCACAGGGTTTTTACATTTTGCCATTCAATTGCCTAACATTGTTATGTATAAAAATTTATATATCATACGAGAGAGTATTTGAAAGTTCTCGGCCCGACGAGCAAGAATGACCTTAACCCTTCAAATAGAATGCATATTGTATATATTCACGAAGTTCAACAGACAAGTCACACCGCTTTTTAAGTTTCTTTTAACACATACTAGAAAAAAAAAAAACAATATATTCTGGTGTTTTGTCATTAAAATTTTGATTTGGGGATATGCGTGGGCTCAGAATCTTTCAGCAGTCTTCGTACGTGCATGTATGTATATTTATTTGTTTATTTATATATACATACATACAAATGTACCTCTGTTTGCATGCATCCAGCTTCACGTTTGCCACTAGACCCTTATTACTTGTCCGTACCCCTGTAAAAGTAGCGAATGTCGTCGGGTCGTGACTACTTGATTGTGCAGCGTTGTTGCAGATAATAGATTTCGGTTCGCACCATTAGGCATACATTGACTTCCGATTTGGGCCCGCAAGGCCCCAGGGTGTGGATACAGTATTTAGGCGTGCAAGGAAAGAGAGGCACACGGCAGATGGACATAAAGACCGCGAGGCACGAGCCAGATAACTTCATTCACTGTCGGTGTATTTGCTGCAGCGCTAATCGCCAACATATCCCCTTCCCACTATGATTGCTTGTGCTGCTCCTGACAGTGTCTTCCGAGTCAGTGGTTATCGTCTCTACTACTATCGTCACGACTAGAACAGGATTCTTGTACCTCTTCTTCTTTTTCTACCTCTTCTTCTTTTCTACCTCTTCTTTTTCTACCTCTTTTTTTCTACTACTTCTTTTTCTACTTCTTCTTTTTCTACCTATTCTTCTTTTTCTACCTCTTCTTCTTTTTTCTACTTCTTTTTTCTACCACTTCTTCTACTTTTTTACCTCTTCTTTTTTCTTCTACTTCTTTTTTTCTACCTCTTCTTTTTTCTACCTCTTCTTTTTTCTACCTTTTCTTTATTTCTACCTCTTCTTTTTTCTACTTCTTTATTTCTACCTCTTCTTCTTCTACCTCTTCTTTTTTCTACTTCTTTTTTCTACCTCTTCTTCTTTTGTTTCTACCTCTTCTTTTTTTCTACTTTTTCTTTATTTCCACCTCTTCTTCTTTTTTTTACCTCTTCTTCCTATACTATTTCTCACTTTCTTCATGTCATTACCACCATATTTCTACCTCTGGGTGAAGAAAGGCTCAGTCGTAAAGACAGTTCATATCTCGCATATTGTTGCGTATGAGCCAGGTTTACCTGATACGATCATAAGATCGGTTATGGGTTGAATAGCAGGACAAACTGGGTTCTTTAGCCTTGGTTGGCAGCTGTTCTACCGCAGAAAGAAATGACAACCTAATTCAGTAAAAAATCTGCCTCGTCAGTCATGTATGGAAAGATACATGATCGCCTAAGCGTGTATCACGTATTTCACTTTGCTGACTGATTGAATCTATTCATTTGAATTCTGTGGCTCGTTAAGCCGATTGCCCAATGGACCTCGCATTTATGTTCACCTGCGCTATGAAGATGGATCAACCCAAGTCTCCTGGTATGTCGCAACTGTCATTTATTATTTCCGTAAACTTGTCAACCCCCAAATCGTCTGAGGTTGATAGTATCTGTATTACAAT
Source organism: Acanthosepion lycidas (assembly GCA_963932145.1). Taxonomy (NCBI): domain Eukaryota; kingdom Metazoa; phylum Mollusca; class Cephalopoda; order Sepiida; family Sepiidae; genus Acanthosepion; species Acanthosepion lycidas. The sequence goes on along the minus strand of OZ010573.1, from coordinate 34,000,240 downwards.
CTCATCTGCTCATGCTTGCTTGTTCCTGTTTATCTTGGCAAGTGCCGATCTTACCTTAAACTTTAATATTACCGATGTTCCCATGTTTTGCTGTAGTGTTTAAACATATAGGAACACCCCAAAATCCATACGTGACAAAGTAAAAAAAAAAAAGAGAAAGAACTACAATAACAACAAAAGAAAAATAGAATATAAAAAGGGAGGAAGCCAAGAAAGAGGGGTGCAATGAGGGTGAATAGGGTAGGAGGTGAAGGTAGAGGAACAGAAGTTAGAAAAGAGAAAGATGAATAAATAGGACAATAGTGAACAGACGTTGCATCCAATCTGTTGCCTCCTCCTCTCGATGTTCTCCTCCTTTCTCTCGGTTGTGTCGTTTTCGCGCGCTTAATATAACGATTAAACGCGTTGTCAGTAGAAGTAGCAACCGAGTCTCCCCCCAAATATTTATTGTTTGCAGAGTGATTAGAAGATAATAATGTGACAAAAGAGCATTTGGAATCACTTTGCTCTTCAACTCCTGCAGGGCGTTTTTGTCTCTTAAATATGAAATCAAATAGGAATTGAATTTCAGTTTCACAAATACCTAATTTGTTAATTCTTGGAGAAGAAAAGATTCCAAATCATTCGTCTATCCACTTGAGTCCTTTGCAGGGGGGTTGTTTTTGTAAATACGATTTTCGTTTTTCTTACGTTGTTTTGCTGTATATGTAAATAACAGTAACCTCCATTATTAAACTATAATAAACACTAAGGTAGAGAAGACGCAAGAGAATCAATGACGATAGATAATTTTGAAACAAATAAGGACATATTTCAAACTTATTGATTTGGAAATGAATTCAAATTTTAGTTTCTTTTTGACAAATTTATCGGTCACTCTTTGAAAAGTATCAACACAATTCTCTATTTTCGTCTTCTTCAAAAGGAAGAAGGAGATTATTACACTGTTTATTTTCCTTTTCTTATTTCTTTTCCTTCTCTTCTCTCCTCTTTACTCTTCTCTTCTCTCACTTTTCTTTCTCTTTTTTCTTTCTCTTTTTTCTTTCTCTTCTTTCTTTTTTTCTCTTCTTTCTTTTTTTCTCTTTCTCTTCTTTCTCTTTATCTTTTTCTTTCTCTCCTCCTATTTTTCTCCTCTTCTCTTTCTCTCCTCCTCTTCACTTTCTCTCTTTCTCTTCATTTCTCTTTCTCTCTTCCTCTTCACTTTTCTTTGCTTCTTTTCTCAAGCTTTCTTTCACTCTCTTTTCCACGTTCTCTCCATAAACACACCGCGAGAGTTTTCTACGGAAGCATACGTCTTCTCAGCTAACATTACTCTGCTAATATCGCTTGTTCACTATTTATCCAAACAAAGGACGGAATAAGGCATTTTGTAAAAAAAAAAAAAAAAATCTTGAGTGAAAGGAGGATAGTAAAAATTATAAATATTAGGTTGGTGCAAAAATAATGACGTAATAATGTCGTCTTTTGACGTTAAAAATACGCCAAAAAAACGACATTATTACGTCATTATTTTTGCCCCAACCCAATAATTAACTTTTTATTCCATAAAATTATTTATTCTGGAAATATTTCAAAGAATGCAATGAATGTATTGAATACATGGACATGTCACCACTGATGAGAATAGTAAACATCACTTATGCAGATACAGACGGAGCCTCTGTCATGTAAGTGAATGCCAAAAGATTAATTCAAAAGATGTGAACAAAATATACATGACAAGATAGGAACCTGTCATGAAGTTCATAAACGCACAATTGAAGTTAGTTGACAACTACTACTATAATAGTCGTCAACTAACTGCTCTATCTAGCGTTCTGCCTAATATATAGTGGTATGGTTATGCTAATTATTATTAGCCTAACAAATCCAACTACAAAACCATAAACCGATGGGAATTCTGCAAATGATTTTATAATTCAGGCCAATGTTATATAAACAAACAGAAACTACAGGATAGCGAAATATCACAGAGACTAACAAATAAGTCTGTGTGGCAAGATTTAATCTTCTGCACCGTTGGTTCAAACAGTTGAGCAGCTGTCGCCCATAGACAACCTTCGAAGGATAAAAGGGACGAGTGTTCGAGTTTCGCCGAAAGCTAATTATTTATTAACTGTTCGCGCTATTTGTTGCTGGCAGTAATATGGCAGTGTAGCTGAAATGAAAAGCAACTGAAATTAAGATGAAATAAATACTAGTGAAAAACTAATAACCGTCTATAAATTCACGTAAAGTTAAATTTTCTGTGTTCCCACCGTACACCAATCGTTAATATGTAACTGTGATGAACTATTTTACCTATTTACATTGTTCGGACTCTTGTCCTTATCTTTACTGTCACATTCACGACGTTTCTGCCGTTGTAACTGCCGGCCCTCTTCAGGTGATATTTGTTCCAACAAATCGTACAAGGACCGAAAACAAATACCAAATTTCACCTGAAGAATGTTACTATGGGTCGTGAATGTGACAGTAAAGATAATAATCCGAACTATGTAAATATGTAACGAATGTTTACTATATATATATATATATATATATATATATATATATATATATATATATATATATATATATAAGGTATTTTGAAAAAGGTATGAACCCATCTATTCCTCCCGGCTTTGGGTTAAATATTAAGATATATGTCTGAAAATCATTATCTCCAAAAAACTGTATACTCACTCGCAAAAAGAAAAGAATTATTCTTACAATCCCAAAACGTGTTTCGGCTTTAAATAACCTAAAAATGTTAATAAGTCGTAAAAAACAAATCCATCCATCAATCAAAACCAATTTTTGAGAGCAGTTGCCAGTTTTACTTTGTCGAATCTGACGGTCGTCCTACTAAGGCAGGAGTAAATAGTTGCGTAATCTGCATAGATACCTAGTTGGGAACTGATAACATCGAGAACGTCATTAATGAATGTCATAAAAAACGTAGGTCAAAGGTTAGAGCTCTGGGGCATACCTGCAGTAACATAAATTTATCTAAAATCATGTCCATTCGACACAACCTTCATATACGATTTGTTAGGAACGATTGGATTAGGCTAAATAATCGTCCATATACACCGTAACCCTTGAGCTTTCGGAGGAGGCTAGCATACCAAATTCTGTCGAAAGCGTGTGAGATATCTAGAACCAAGACCGGAGCTTTGACGTTCATATCTAAAGCGTGACAGATAAATTCAGTTACAGCCGTTAACAGATCGGCAGTAGACTTGGGGAAACAGAAGCTATATTATTTAATCGAAAAGGAGGTTGTGTAAAATAACCAATGCTTAACCAATTTGGTCTTTATTAGAGCCTCTGGTACATTGCCGAAATGAGGTAAGAGACTAATAGGGCGATAATTTGAGGGGTCAAAAGTTTCCCCAGAGTTGTTCGAGACAGAAACTACAGAGGAAGATAGAAAGCAAGAAACAACAAGACATTTATTGTAAAGTTTGTAGAGAAAATGATCCAATCCAAGAGCGTATTTATTGAGGACAATTGCAAGGATACCGTTGAATCTGAAAACATGGCGGGGATTTATTTTAGAAATGTTAACAGAAACCATGGACGGTGTTATTTGCATATCACTCCGTAGAGACTTTGTTCTGGGCGGAGGTGTGGGGGCTAGGAATCAGAGATACTCCAGTTGAATTGTGAGTGGAGTTGGAAAAGAATCTCCGAGCAAAGGACTCTGCTTTATCTACAGTAGATGACAATACTTCAAATTGATTGAAGCGAGAAGGAACCGAGAATTTGCTTTGGTTCAATAGATTCACATAGAGCTACCATTAATCTCTAGAAGGAAACGTGTGAGTCTATACGGTGTCTTATTCTATTGGTAAACCATTACGTGCAGTGATAAAGAAACATCTGTTGCAATCGGATCTGTCCTTCTGGTATAGCCGGAAGAAGTGATTCCTGTTGGCTATAGCGAATGAATAAGCAAGAGAACCAAGGAAAAGATTGTGGTTTCACTTGGTATTTCCGTGGTTGTACGAAAGCTTCAATACCAGGTTTCACTCAGGAAGAGACCTCAGTGGCACATTTCTCAACAGGATGATAAAAAATATACCCCCACACACAAAAAACGATCACGAAATGAGCCCCAATCAGTGCGTTGATAACAGAAAGATGTTCTGTTAATAGGAGGTTCTTGCTGATGAGAGAGCGGAAAGAGATATCTACAGAGGAGAGAGCTGCAGAGCACGACATGAGTCAGAGGAGAAGATAAAGAAAATATCAAGTAGAGAAACGTGTGAGTCATAATTACTAGGGAAACGCGTAGGGAAGTCTATTTGTGAGAGATTGAGAATTTCAAACGATGGATGCCAGCAAGGTCAGGGACACTAGTATTAAAATCAATTGACATGATGGGTATTGAAGTCATCGAACCCGAACAGTTGCAGACGAGTGTAGAGAGCCTTATCTATACTCCCAGAAATGTTATATTGCAAGCAACAGTCATGAGAGTAAAGAGAACGATAACGGAAGAAAAGATAACTGAGTTTAATAGTGAGTGACGGAAGCACAATCCGGAGAATTCAAGAGACATTTCCTTTACTAGTGAGATATGTTGGCGAGCACAGGCACCAATGTCATGCATGTGAACACTAGAGTCATTTGGAAAAAGAGGAAGATAACCAGGAACAAAGAATTCAGTGGAAGAGATTAAAGAGCTTAGATTCGTTTCACAGAGGAACCTGAAGGAACATAAAAAAACAGCTAATAAATCTGAAAGATACCGAAGAGATGAACAAATATCTGAAACTTGCCAGAACATGAAAACATCATGGAATATGATAATCATAGTTATTCCTTCCATTAGAAAATTTTAAAAAATCTATATATAAAATTCTCTGACTTCTGTCTCACACCATCTAAAATAGCTATACATTGACCGATCGAAACCAAATTTGACAAGACTACTACAATGTAGTATATTTGGAACAGGACGGGTGGTAATAAACACAAAAATAAAATTTATTCCAAAACCATCCGAATATATCCTTTCGAATGGGCAAGAATCCAGTTCGCCCTGCGTTTGAGAGAACTATAAACACAAGGCTGTGACACTATTTAGCGTTTGCGTGAAAATTAAAAGCGAGAAATACTTATGGCGAGAAGAAGCTATCACGAAAGACATACTGAGCGATGTTATTTTTTTTAACAAAGAAAAGTGGTAAAGACTTTATTTTCATTTGCGGAGAAGAGTATTTTTTTTTTTCACAGAAGATAGGAAATTCGTAAGATCTCGGATCTATCGGAATTAATTTATGCTATGACGCGGCGAATGAAAGATAGCAATCTGCCCATGGCAATAATGAAATTTTCAAATTGGTCAAGTGGCTCGCAGGGCAAAATGCTGGAAGATAATCGTAATTTAGGTCGAGCACCGACCGAGAAAAAGATCAGCTGAGACCACCCCAAAGAAAAAAAGGAAGGGATAAGAGAAAAAGGGAAAGAATAAACCATTAACTATCTTTCGGAGATATTATTTGGTTTTGGAAAGGGACACTTGTTTTATGTCCAGACCTGAACATGATAAAAGTTTGTTACCGGGACAGATTGTTGGCGAGAGGGTGCGAAGACGTTCATTTGACCACCCAGTTAATCACTTGGCGAAAATCTCGTTGATAAATTCCAGATGACATTCAGTTAAGATAGAGATTAAGACCACACTACGAGTCGTAGGGGTCTGGTCGAGGAAAAGAAAGAAAAGAAAAAAAGGAAGATAATTTTTTTTCTTTGAGCGATAATTGTAAGCTGAGGCCAGACTGGCCGCGCCCACGCTGCCGAGCGTTCATTGGCTGAGTGGTGGTGTGAGCGGTGGGCGAAGGTAAACATGAGGGGAGGCCTGTTGACGCCTCTGGGGGCATTGGTGTGAGATAACACTATGAGAAAGAAGGGAAACCTGTTGGCGCCCTCTGAGCGGATTGGTGTGAGATGCCAATATGAAAAAGGAAGAATTTGGGATGACAATTCCCTTAAGAACTCCTCTAAAACAGAAAGGAACGGACTTCCAAAAATGGAAAGTGATAAATTTTCCTGTCCGAAAACAAAGACAATCCTTATTGTGGATTTAGAATTATCGAGGAACCCAAACCACGACAGGCCCCACCCGATTTTGGTCGGCGTCCATATAAACCGAGTAGACGGTGGCAGTTGGGCAGATGCAGAGAGACGCGGACAGACGCAGACAGAGTGACACAGCAGAGTTGAGCTGTGAGCTCGCAGACCAGCCTCGCAGGAAGCTGACTGAAAGATATCCACGCATTCCGACTTAGACTTCTAATCAAAACCAATTTATTTTTGAAGATCGACTCACACCACCAAAACAAGTTTTACAAATATCGCCTGAAGATACCAAAAACCAGTTATTGAAAAACAACTTAAGATATTAAGACTCGCCTAACAAACGCAAAGTGTCACGTATCCGTAGAAGCGGGTTGGGAGAAAGACGCAGTGCTGTATTCAGCAACTAGATATAAAAATATTTGTTATTCTTTTTTTTAACACATTTGAACCTTTCGAGTTGTTACTTTATTTTCTTTTACATATACTTGTGTGATGTCACCTTTGCTCGAATTCGGCTTGCATTACGGCCCGGCGACTGATTGATTTCGTCTACCTAAGATCAAATCACAACGTGGGTAGGTTAGACTAGAAATCAAAGCAGTTACTTCGGTAAACAGACGTTGGAGGCAAGCTGGGAACGACAAAGCTGATACCGAATCTAACCAGATTCTCATCCGAATCAGCCAAGGGTTAGAACGTCTCATTTGGCGCCGCGACCAATACCAAGTCACATTTGTCGTCACAAGATAGCACGGGGGCAGAGAGGCGCGGGGTGACGTCACAAGGCCAAACACTTCAAAATGTTGGAATTTGGCTCCAGAAATAAATATTTACATATGGCCAGTTGGATGTTGCTTGCTCAAGAGTAAGAAATCCTAACAAATTATTCTTCGCTGTTCAAATGGTAAAAAAATAAATTTACTTAAAAAATATTGTTTACCATGAAGGTCTATAAAATTAAATTAGAGAAATTTTTTAATTATTTTTCTAAACAAATAAGTTAATTCAAATTTCATCGATTAGCTTGCGAAATTAAATGAAATGTAGTTTGTAAATCTCGACAAAAATATTAGCGACAATTTCAACATTTCTAAATACTGTGAGGATTTTGATACTAAGGCTAAAAAATGAGCCCATAATAGAAATACTTTGAAAAAAAAATCACTGGGTTCAATACTGGAAAACCGAGGAAAGGTTGAGGCTGTAAAGATCTCGGTGCTGCTGGGATCTGCGATGATAATCAGGGGGTAATTTAAGGAGACATGCTCTCACTCAATCCTCAGTGATGGGCATCAAACGTCTGTGAACATGGAAAAATGAATAATAATAATAATAATAATAATAATGAATAAGGGGAAAATAACCTGTAAGATGACGAACCTTGGTGTTACAATTGATGAGAATTAATTGTGAAAGAGTGAGAAATTAAAACAAAGTACCAGATCCTTGCCACGGAGCAGAAAATGTATAGAAAATGGAAATTAGGTTTGTGCTCAGAACAGTAGGCGCATTAGGAACTGTGCAAAAATAACTTGTAAATAAAGACTTTATAGACAACGGCGTGGCTGAAGTTAGCGATAAAAAAGAAAACACGCTTTGTCTTTCGTTTACTCACTATTAATCTCTTATATAAATTTGTGCATTAATTCATCCATATAATATATAATCCAAGACACAAGACGTTAGCTCAACGATTCGTTTCACAGAAGAAAGTATGTCACATCAAAGTCTAGTGTCTTTTCAGTCTTGAACTGAGATAACGCTCTTTTCTGGATTACCTTAAATGTTTTGTTTTTCTTGTCTGAACTATTGTGAACAGTTGAAGTAGGTTTATTAGTGCTTTTTGCTTTCTTTGCTTCTTTTTAACATTCCAGGCTTGCTTTATTCGTATCCACAATTATTTTTATTCAATAACCTCTAAAATAATTTGAAACCTAACCGCTACCACCTACCCAATAAACATTAGGAATATACAATAAACCTTACTAGCCATAATGCACTAAATAGAAAAAATAGAAAGCCCATACAAAATGAGATGACAAGCGCATTTTCTCTTAGACCAAGAATTTAACACAACTGCCAAAGGGAAAATACGGTTTAAAAATGTCCCCCTGCAACTTCAAAAGCGACTTAACTAAATAAAATTTCTTAAACAATTAAATGCATTCCGTAAATCAAAAACTAAAAGTTTACATAATCAGAATAAACTATTCACATAACGTATTTATCGCAGCGATTAACACTAGAAATTTATATGAAAACAGTCCCTCCCACTGGCACCCCTTCAAAAATACCACAAACTACTCAAGGACACATAACTAAAACATACAAGAAAACACCAAAAACTACAGAATACTATATTAATATGGAAACTAAAAAATTGTCCAAACATTAAACCTAGACGACCGAATAAATTGCGTCGCTAAATCACAAGCATTCATTACACTAAAAGACCACATAGAAAACAAACTCAATATATAGACTCACAAATCCACTAAAAGTTAACTAGGCAAAATTAGTAAAATAATACTTGAAAGAATTAACTCAGAACTAAGGACGAAGTTAGGAGTAAACCAGCGGGGAAAAATAGACTGGCTCCGTGACAAACAAAAACATAATTGCGAATTTATATAACTAGATATAAAAGTTTTCTGCTAGATAAGGCCATCCATCTCATTAGCCCAAGAAAAATATAGATAAACACAAACGATGTAAAAATAATTAAATACTACCGAAAATCGCTATTATTCGATAACGAAGACACATGGTTAAAGAAAAAGAAACATTTGATACTATAATGGGAAGTTTTGATGGTACTTGATTCGGGGTTAAAGGTATATATTTATTACATGGACTATGAAAAATAATCAATAAAAACTACATAGGTCTCTACAAGTACGACGGTCTCATAATCCTAAGAATTTGTAATACAAAAAAAACAGACAAAACCCACAAATAATCATGCAAATATGAGATTAAAGGTAGGCATAACAAAACTAAAAGTAGATTTATTAGATGTTACACTAAACCTAAAAAAGGTGCATATCAATATAGAAAACCCAACGACAAATCACTTTACATACACACATCTTCCAACCAACCGCCAACAATAATCGAGCAGATCTCACAATCAATTAGCTGCATGTTATCTCGTAAGTCTTCTAATGAACCAATGAAGCCAAAAAGATTATGAAACAGCCCTAAAAAATAGTGAACATTTTAGCAACGCTCAGATACATAGCACAGAGTACAAACAGCCAACAGGAAAATAACTGCGATTTAACCCACTGTAAAATTTAAAAAAAAACACGTAGGAAAAACATACATTAAACTAATAAACACTCTCCCTGCTTCAAGCACTCTCCACGTGATATTCAACAGAAACACAGTAAAAATCAGCTACAGTTGCACTGAGAACATGACACAAATAATAAAAAGGCACAGCAGAAAAGTAACCAACAAGCCACCCACAAAAATCAATCTCAATTGTAACTGCAGAGCAAAAAACGAATGTTCCTTAAAAGGCAATTCCTTGCAAACAATTTAATATACCAAGCCACTGTAAATTTAGCAGATAACGAAGAAATAATATACATAAGAGTAACTGAAAGACTCTGGAAACATAGAAACTACGTACACAAATTATTCTTTACAAATAGTAAATAAGAGAACAGAACAATGCTATCTAAACATGATGAATTAAAAACAAAATTACACCAAAAATCTCGTGAAAAATAAAATAATACATTGATATTGCACATGTAGTTTTCATTTCCAGTGTTCCTTCAGTAAATGACTATGGTTCTCTACAAATTTCTGTTTTTCTTGTACATATAAGTTATATTTCTGGGTTTCATTTCATTTACATTAAGTGCTGAATCTTGTTTAAACAAATTCTGGATATTTTTTTTCAAAATTCAGTGTTCAGTCATTAAATATTTCCTTACCGACAGGAATAGTTTATGCAGAAAAACAGCAAATAAGTGACTAAAAATCAACGAGAGTGGATGTGTGGCAGTGATCAACAATAAGAAAAGTCGGAATCATAATAATAATAAAAAACTTAAAATAGATTTCTTAAATGTCACACTGATCCTAAAAAAGGTACATATCAATATAGAAAACCCAACGACAAATCACTTTACATACACACGTCTTCCAACCAACCGCCAACAATAATCGAACAGATTCCACAATTAATTAGCTGCAAGTTATCACAAATATTCCACGCTTCAAGCACTCTCAGCAACAATAAGAAAAGTCGGAATCATAATAATAATCCGACAATAATTTTAAAAAAATAACAATAAAAATAACAATAACAACAGTCCTACTAGTACTACTACAACAACGACAAAAACTACATTTCGGTCTGGTGATAATAGTCCTGTTGCAGTTCTTATCTGCAGCTTAGAGATATAATAATACTTTCCTCAGGACATGAGCCGTTCGAAGCGGTGCTGCTACCTGCGCACTCACAATAAAATAATTGTTTCGCTTCAGCACAGTAATATAATTATCGGTTGTTCGTAAGAAGTTTATTTTCAGAATAAGAAGATATGCCAATCATTTCTTCTTTCCTGAACAGATTTTCGAAGTATCTTTTCTGTTTTGAGCAGGCAAGGTTATGCAATGGTTCCATTTCCAAATCAAAAGCAAGCATTTGTTTTCATTATTTTTGTACATCTCAGTTCTCCAATAATTACTGGTAGTGTAAGTACTTAGTCCTTCCCAAAACATCAAAATTTAATACTTTAAATCATTTTAGTTATCTGTCTTTTTCCCTTCTTTGCTTTTAATTCTCGTCTCAAATTGACATCTATCAAGTCGGAAATCTTTTTTTTCTTTCTCCAGAAGGGCTGTCTGTTTTACTCTGCTCTAAAGTTTGTCTTTTTTTCTTTCTCGCGGTTTTTCGTTTTATGTCGAAGATCTTGCATTACGGGTATTTTTGACATCAGGTTATACGACCTCAAACAAATAGTACATTACGCAGAATATTTGCAGTGCCAAGCAACGCAGACTTCTTAAGCGATGGGATACTAGGAATTATCCTGATTTTCTTAATGTAGGACTTTGATAATTGGGACAGTAGTGACTTGAACGTCTGGTATTTCTTAAACTTGTCATTTTCTTTGGTCTTGATATTATGCTCACCACGAACAGGCACATCGACGAGGACTGATTTTATTTATTAATTTTCTATCTGGTTTGGTGAACTCCAGGGCGTGTTCTGTTTTGATCTTGAAATCCCACAAGGTTTTGTTTTGGCCGTGTTCGATCACCTTCTATGGTTTGTGACGGTACTATTTCTCGTCGACTCCCAGTTCATACTTCCTTCATTATCAATCTGTTATTATTTATTATTGTCACCCACTTCCAGAACTTGCTATGTTATACTTGCACTCAGTAGAGTGTATAAATGTATTTATAGATTAACTTAATATCGCTACTTGCATTGAAAACGTATAACACCGCCATACTTATAAAATCCCCGATGTACACATAAACAGTGAAAAACATACACAGTTGCTCTTTCTTCGTAACCTTGCGTTGACTCAATTGTGACGGTCAGTTGTTACTGGCTGATTTTGACGGTGTTGTTGATACATTGTATAAATCACGCACCTTTTTTACCAGACGCGCCATTGTAAGTGATGCTACGTCATCGTAATGACAGGAGAATGCAATTAAATACTATTAATTAATGAAAGCTAGCTAACAAACATTTGCCTGATTGGGGACAATTTTTATCGATATCTGTCTATATTTCTGAGATGAGGTATTGTAATTATTTACATTATTTACATTGTTCGGACTATTGTCCTCATCTTCATTGCCATATTCGCAACGTTTCCGCCATCTTACGCTCCGGCCTTCTTCATGTGATTGGAATTTCGAACCGAACACTTTATTTCGTCCACCGGGGTAGATTGTTCTACTTCAACATGCCATGTCTCTTCCGGACGTCTCAATTATTTCGGTGGATGAAATAAAGGTTTCAGTTCGAAATTTAAATCATCTGAAGAAGACAGGAGCATACAACGGCCGAAACGTTGTGAATGTGGCAATGAATATGAGGATAACAGCCCGAATAATGTAAATAATCTAAATAGGATATATCGAGTTTGGGCGGGTGGTCTCCTCGAGACGGTGTAATGGTTATCGAGCTTGTCTCGCTAGAACAATTACGACCAAGTAGTGAGTTCGATCATCACTGGGTGCCCCATACTTTCGGCCTTGTGCCACATCTAAGCTACGCATGGAAAATCACTATCAAGTTTGGGCGTGTTGTTTTTGTTTAGCGGCTTATCAACCATTTGCAGATTATTTCATGACGAAATCTAAATATTTTGTGCACAATTTTACTTTATTTTTGGATATAATAATGGTTTAGTGACACGTCTTACTAAATAACCCATTGCTGGTGGGGAAGAGGTGCATTCACAACTTTCCCAAGGGTGTTTGAGCGTAAGTGAACCCAACTGAAATTGTAACTCGGCTCTTCGATTATGAATTCCGAGCCATTAGACATTATATCACATGCACATTCAAACTTACAGTACCTGGTATCCTCAAGCAATCACCCATCTAGGTACTAACCACACTCAACGTTGCTTAAGTTCAGTGACCGTACAGAAATCAGTGTTTCAACCTGATGTGGTCGTAAAGTTAGTTGGGGCGTGGAGGATTACCGAGGTGTTTGGGTCTGGCGATCGATCAATCAATCAATCAATTAAAACGAAATCCGTCTTTTTATTCTGATTATTTAATTGACTAACCTCACTAATTCTGCTTAATTAGTTGTGAAAATGCGTCATGTCATTCGGAAATGAAAAATTTCGCAATCGTTTAACTCGTTAGTCGTCAATGAAAAGCCGTTTGAGTTATTCTACCGTTCAAAGCATTCAAAGTTCGTTTTCTTGCCACTGGACACAATTTTTATGATTACGTTTTGATTAAATCATATTTTAATGCTATAGTAAAAAGAAAAACTGAACGAAGATAATTAATATAACAAAGACATGCTCCCTTCTCAAGTCTACATGTATGTGCCGTGTGCTGTCAGGCCTATCATACTTCTCCGCAATTTTATGTCCTTTGTAGCACTTAACAACCTTTGTCACTTTGCCATTTCACCCAAATCCTGCTCCGCCATGCATTCCCTCAAGCTCGCCAAGTAGGCTGTGCCTTGCTTTCCTCTGTCTCTCTTACCTTCATTCTGTCTTGTGAATATCAAATTTTCCAAGCCTTCCTTCCTCATTATGTTCCTTAGAAATTTCAGCTGTTTCTTCCTGATGTTAAGTAAAAATGTTCTTTTTGTTGCCACTGGCTCCAGGACTTCATGGTATTCTCAGCATCCTTCTGTTGTTTCAAGCCTCTTCATTCTCTATGAGATTATCTAGCATTCACTGCCATATAGGAGGTCTGATATTACGTGACAGTTCAGTACTCTTTGTTTCTAATGATATTTTTTCTATTTCTTAATACTTTGCTTAACTTTTGAAAGGCATCTTTCACTATACCAATGCACCTACGGATTTCGGTCTCACACTTCCCGTCATCTGTTAATACGCTTCTCAGATATCTAAATTGTTGCACCTGTTTGATTTCGGTATTTTTAATCTGTAATTTATATCTTGGGTTGTTCCTTTTGTTAACAACCATGCATTCCGTTTTCTTGCAATTGATGTTTAATCCTTTTTTCTCGCTTTCCTTCACTAACTTCTGTAGGAGATTTTTGCAGTTTAATTTCCTCTGTCTGCTATGAACACTTTTATATGCGAATATTCAATTAAGATTGTTCCTGCCAATAATAAATCCTGGTAGGACTTGTAATTCTCCGAATGGATTTGCTGTATAGGTTGAAAAGGTCTGGTGAGAAGACGCATCCTACATGACCATAATTTTTTGAAAGTTTGAAAGAAGACGGTTAACTCATGACCTTTTAAATATTAAAAATAAATAAATTATTTACACTATTTACATTGTTCAGATTATTGTCCTCGTCTTTGTCAGATTCATGACGTTTCTACCGTTTTACTCTCCGACCTTCTTCAGATGATATGCATTGGAATTTCGAACTGAACCCTTTATTTCGTCCACGGGGGTAGATTGTTCTAGTTTCATGTGCCATGGAACCACATCGGTCGACGAAATCAAGGGATTTGGTTCGAAATTACAACATAGATCACCTGAAGAAATCCAGGGTGTACAACGGTCGAAATGACGTGGATATGACAATAAAGATGAGGACAATAGTCCAAACAATGTAAATAGTTATAATACATCATCTCAGAAATATAGACATAAATTAATACATAAATACTTAAACAAAATAAAATAAATAATACTTACACTATAAAATAAATAAAAATTCAACATTTACACTTCAGGATGTTAGCGATCACGCCTTTCCAGAATGTCCTGTTCTTTGTAGCTCTTAATAATTTTTCTCTTTTTGTTATCTCCCCTGTCTTAATAGTAAGTCTGATTGGTTCGATAAGTTCAAATTGGCAACTGACCTAAAAACGACTTAGAATCTGTTGTTAACGGGGGCAAGGAATGGTTTGTTAATTTTAACGCCTCCAAAACGAAATTACTCTTTTAATAGGCTGAAAGAACACTTTCTGTCTTTGGTCAGCATAAGTGATGCTAACCTTCAGGATAGTGACTCATTGTGCCTTCTCGTCCTTATATTTTCGATGAGATGAAGTGGAAAGATTATATTGTATCAATTGCTAGATCTGATGCTAGGAAAGTTGGTTCACTGTGACGTACTAGATCATTTTTCTCGCCAGAATCTATCTTAGCCGTTTATAAGTCTACCACTCGCCCATGCATTGAATAGTGCTGGCATTTCTGGTCTATACGCTTCTATTACAGATTCTAGATAAAATACAAAGAAGAATTTGCAACCTTGAATCTCGGTTTCAGCCACTCTCCCACCGCCGTAACATAGCTTCCTCTGTCTTTTTCTATAAATACTTTCATTGTAATTCTTCTGATGAACTTTCCACTATGGTACCCTATGCTTTATGAATTTAACCTTTGTACTAGACTGGGGTCAATATCTCACCATTTAAATGTTAGTTGTAACCATAAACTCTATGCTGATATTTTCTACTCTCACTCTTCTCGCTTGGGGGAATCTCTTCCGACTTCTTGTTTTCTAGTCAAATTTGATGTTCGAAAATTTAAATGCAATGTTAATCCTCATCTTCTATCTTAATTCTTGTTCTTTTATTGTTCCTTTCCTTAATGTTTTCTCTTAAACTCAGTAACACGTTACAGCTTAGTGTCTTTATTGCCTTACTTGGAGTGAAATGGTTAAAAATAACAAACAAATCTTTACTCCCCATCTATTTATTCAAGCTCGCTAGTTAGGTTATAAATTGTTTTTCTTTGTCCTTCTTGCCTTCCATCTGTCTCGTGAGCTGCAAAGAAAGTTGGTTCGTTGTGACGTGCGAGACAATTTTTCTCTTTAGAATCTATCTTACATATCTATAAGACTACCATTCGTTGATATATTAAAATTAATTAAGTTGCTATTTATCTAGAGCTCCTTGATGAAATCTAAAAAAAGAATCAGCAATATTATTCGTCCTGCTCTTGCGTCTCGGCTTCAGTCCTTTTCCCACCGCCGTAAGGTTGTCTCCTTGTATCTTTTTTTTTTTTTTTTTTATAAATACTTTCATGATAATTGTTCGGATGATCTCTTCGCAGGGATACCTAAACTTTTTGAATTTAAGTGCAGTACTAGCGTTGATATCTCATCAATTTACAGCTGAGTTGGCTAAATGTTTGACAGTATCTTTTCTCGCGATTCTTGCTGTGGAACTCCCTTCCGGCTCCAACCAATCTTCAAAAATTTAAGTGCAATGTCAGTAGCTATCTACTGTCCTCCCGATTACTCTTCTTTTGTTCTCGCTTCTTTGTAATGTTTCTGCTTCTATTTCTTTGACACCCTTATATTTTAGTGGCTTTACGTGGGGTAAATTCATATAATCAGTGTGAACGGTAAAGTGTCAAAGAATAGTACCTTCATTGATTTACCCATTGTGATGTTCATACAATTCTCACCATGTGATCCACACTAATATTGGCGTATCTTGAAATAAATATTCTGACCAATCTTTATATGCCTTCGTTGTCGCTTACGGCCATACCACGCTGAAACACCGGTACGTAAGTACGATCACCGAAGTTAAGCAATGTCGACTCTGGTCAGTACCTAGATGGATGACCGCTTTTAAATACCAAGTGCAGTAAATTTGAGTGTGTGGTGGTGTAATGGAAAAAGGCTCTGAACTGGAAGTCGGAGAGATGAGTTCCAATTCCAGTCGAGTTCCTTATATTTACTACGCGGGGGAAGGTATGGATCTATGGGTTAATAAGTAGAACTGTCAACAGTAAATCATTATTATCTCAAAAGAAATTCTTATCTAAAATTGTTCTCTGGCTTTATGTAAACATTCAACGGGAGATTGCCCCAGCTTTGAGCCGACCGGCGAATTATCACCCCACGTTGCATTCTGAACCTCGATCTCGTCAGGATGCAACGGAAGCTAAGGAATGGCGTGCTCACAAGTTACTACTACGTAAGACAAGCGCCACGTCCAGAAATAAGAACGCGAACTCTGCTTCTGACATTAAATGGAGATGTTATAATAAGGGCTTCGCCTGCTTGTCCAGATGGGTAGGTAGGTGATACTTAGGATAACTTCAGCTGTGTCAGCCTTTCTCCCTACCAACTCCTCGTTCATCTACTTATCCCGACGTGTTGGCTAGCTATACCAATAGAGACTGCGGTTTCGAAGCTTCAATTCGTATCGCCAGCCAAAACGACAGATCAGAATTCTCCCCGATCCCAAGCATGACTGTCAATATAGACCATCATCCGGATATACCCTATTTCCGGTTTTGTTTCTCCGAAAACCACTTTACTTCCGATTTCCCATCAGTTTACTTCCGCTTAAAGCGGAAACATCCGCTGGTGTATCAAACAGAAAGATAATACCACCACTTCCGTTTCTACGTGGGTTTCTATAGTATCACATTTAAGTAACCTACAAAAGATTGATAGGCCGCAAAAATTAATCATTCCTTTGGTATCAGGATTGAGCAATATATGACCAATAGTCCAAACATAATCTGTATATTGGGTTTACACCATTTTTATTATACTTTCAGGGTAATTCCTGGTAAATATATTATTGAGTGAGGGGGCGGCACACCAATAAACAGACTCTGGGTAAAAATATACGAAGTCTAATTTGCAATTGGAAACAATTTACAATTACCTCTCGGTCGGGTAACCTTGCCCGCTCAGACGTATTTCGATTGAGGGTGTGCTCAAGTATCAAGTTGTAACTCCAAAGTCGTTCGGGTTATCTTATCCTCCCAACTTGAAGAACAGTGCTCTCTACACCCGGCCATGATGGTCCCCAATTAATGTTCTGTTATGAACATAGATGCGCGGTGTATCAGCCTCGAAAGAACATGCCCCAGCTAGTTAAGGGCTGGCAAGGGACATGCAAATCCGTGTTACTGGACATAGCTCTTGTTGATTTACCAAGACAAAACATGTTAACACGCCGAATCAAGTAAGATTAGAAGCCACACGGGCCTTACTTGGTGGTGTTATTATTCGATGATACAATAGGATTTAATTCCAGTTTTATACCAATACGATTTAAGTCCCATAAATGGGGTTTAGACACAACAAAAATTAAAGAAAAATATTCATGTCAGGTAGA